>CABFWO010000073.1:464585-563420 GCA_902155825.1 Timema genevievae
ACACACACACACACACACACACACACACACACACACACATACACACATATATATATATACACACACAAACACACACTTATAATTTGGAAACTATTGGTTTAAAAAAATATTTCAAATAATAGTTTTTATATTTAAATGCCCTTATTTTAAAATTATAAGTTATTTCGTATCTCAAAGAGGTGCGGAGATACGATAAAAATTGGAACTTTCCTTATGTGTAAATTACCCTCAAAGTTATTTTCATGAGGAAATGAGAATTTCCATGTTGTTTTAATATTAAACAATACATATATACTAATTTTAATCGAGTCAAGTTTGATATAAGCTATTTTTTCTCTTCTTCTCTAAAAATACCACCATTAATCTTAGAGTCAGATGGATTATTAAAAAAAACCTCTGAGAAACCTTCTGAAAATCCCATGTCCCAAGTTTTATCCCAATTAGTAAAATAGTTTCGTCTCTAGTCAGAGCTACAGACTGACATTATTAAAAAAAACACTTTTTCGGATTCAGGGGGTCATGAAACGTCGACATCCATCAAAATCTCGAGTTTGATTTTCAACAATTACTATTTTTTCTCAACCAGAGAAGTGTGAGAAGGTAAAAAGTAACATTATATATTAATATATTAAATTACAAATTTAATCTCATAGCCTATATGACTAAATTGTAATCTATCTTTATTTATTTAATATATGCATAGTTGTGCATACATATTAACGTCTCACGCTGTATTATTTGTTCAAGGTCATTCTTAACATGATTTTATAATTTTTTTTCTAAATAGTTAATAAGTGGTTTACAGCGTCTTGGTAAAACATTTATGTGGTCCGCAGATAAATAAAGGTTGATGACTTCTGCTTTAAAAATTATATACAAGAAACCGTTTAAAATTATAATTTTACCCAGCCAAAAAAAAACCACACATGGGCCTTATTAAAAATACCCACTTTAAAAATACTTATAATTTTAATACAAATCAGTTGTCTAATTAATTTTTGAAAGTAGTTAGTCTACTTACCTTTTAATATTTAAAATATGATTAATTACTTTAAATAAAAATGTAAGAGATAAATTGGAAATGGAATTAAGCATACTACCATAGGACTAGATCAAACTAATGTTATTGAACATTTTAAAGAATACATATACAATTTAAATTTAAAAAAGTCTTTTCTAAGAACCAGATTTTACTAACATGATTGCATGAAAGTTTTATTTTGAATTTTGTTAACCATTGTCTATTGTTTGTAATTCCTTTAAAAAATTATAGATTTATATAATATTATATTATTGTTAGGCCTACACGTTATTTTCTTTGTAACGTAACAGTCTAGGCATTAATTAATATGTTAGAATGATTGGTTAAATCAGATAACATACATAATATCTTTAACTACACCACAACAAACCCAATAAAACCTAATACAACCCAACTTTTTTTTTAAATAACCGGGTTTTTTTTCAACCCTGGGTTAAGAGCTATTAATTGAGAATAGAATGGTTTGAATTCATACAAAGTTAAACAATTAAAAAAAACCTTTTCTAGAATCGTACTTGTGTGTGTGCGTGTGTGTGAAATTTGAACACACACGCACACACATACCAGTACACAAACATGTTTGGGTTGTGATCTTCCTCCTGCCCACAATTCATAAGCAAAGGATGTCCCAATTAATGTATATACTCAATCGAGTTCGGTCATTATCGGCTTTATAAAATTAATATACAGATTAAAAAACTCATCAAATTAGGCATGTCTTTACTCGCAATACCATACTTTTAAATTAGCAGGATAAATCTTACTTAAAGTATTTAGAGTTTTGAAAAAATAAATAAATGGTACAGTGAAACGCACAGACATTCCCTTATGGGCTACTGACGACAAATTTATGAAAATTTTGATTCTTAACTGTAATATACAATGGAAATAAACCAACTCTTGGCTAGTTACTATTTGAGAAAGTATGTAAGATTGTGTCGTACTAATCATTTTAATTTACGTGAAATGTTTTATAAAGTGATAGTTTTCCATTAATTTATCACAATATAAATACTGTCAAAAATATTTTCAAACAAAAACAAAATATTCACTTATTTTATTAGATATAATATAGTTCTGATAAATGATCATTTATAAATGAAAGCCTATTAACATAGAACATTTAAATGTTTACTCAAATTGAAGCTATACCACCAAAAAAAGACTAATGCAGAATTTATATGTTTGTTTTTCCTTGGATATTATAATATATAGGTCAGTGGCACACCCAAGAGAGGGAAAACTGGGAATTGGTCTCCCTCAAGACTCGATACTATTTTATTATTATTTAGCACCACGTCTTACTCCCCGTTCGGGTTATACGCTAGTACTATTTTAATAAATACATAAATCATGTTATAGTTAAAATATAGAGCATTAAATATGTGTAGAGTGCATAAGCTACCTTTTAGAACCAGGTTTATGATTTATAATTCATGTTATGCACATTAAAATATCCCCTGGATTTCCTAAGAAAAAAAGCAAATTCATACTAGATTCGATATATTATATTCAAAGCCAAAGCCAGATAAATATTGAATTAAAACTACCTTATTTACTGTTTAAAAATAACAAAATAAATACAAGAAATGATCTATATCTAGTAGTATTGTGATTGTCAAAAAAATCGAGCTCGAGATTTCGATAAATGTCGACGTTTCATGACCCCCTGAAACAAAAAACACGATTTTTGCAATTCCATCTGTCTGTGTCTTGGGCTAGAACCGAAAATCTTTACCAATTGGGATAAAACTTGGTATCTGAAGTTTTAATAAAGTCCTCATGAGGTTTTTTTAAAAAAAAATTAAAGTTAAAGGTAGTTTACTGAAGGGTAAAAAGGGAAAAAATGTTTTTTTCTAAAAATTAGCTCTAACAATTTTGATTAAATTTTATATACACTGTTTATCATTATTGAAACGATGAAGCGTCTCATTTTATCATGAAAATGACTTTGAGCGTACTTTACTTAAGGGAAATTCTCCAATCTTCATAATTTCTCCACAACTATTTGAGATACGAAATAACTTAACATTGAAAAATTGTAGTACTATTAAAGATAAAGATCTTTTATTTGAAATACATTTTTATAAAACCAACAAATTCCGAGCTATAATTAAATATTTATACTTTTTAATTCAGATCATTAAAAATAAATGTGATTCTTATGCTCTTTGGTGCAAAAAGAGGTTTCTTTTTTTCTCACTTTTCCTGTAACAATGTTCCTAGCTCCTAATGCCATAGAGTAAGTAACAAACAATATATCTTATTTCATTTATAATCTTTGGTGTAGTATTTCTACAACAATGTATAGACCTATCATTTCGTTTCACAAATCCTACCAGTTTTTAGCAAATGTCTTTTTAAAAATAAAAGTGGGAGAAAGTTTGTGTAGTGCATCGCACCCTTTATTTATCTAAACGATAATAATTATTATCTACTAGCACGATAAACACTTATTCTTACAAATCTTTTTGCGAAATTTAGACATCCTATACACATTTGAAATCTGTACTAATCTATTTTGTAAAGAACAAATGTTATCATAATAATTCTTGATTTCAAAACAGTTCTGATTTTATTAACAGTTTATAAATTTTCTCAAGCCTTTTCAATGAACCAAGTAGTAAATTTAGCACACTTGAAAAAGGGGGGAGTGCTCTTTAAATACCCTTTCCCCAAAAATGTCGTTTAGGCTATGGCTTTAATTGTACACCCCCTCTATTTTCCAAACTAAATGCTTAGGTAAGACAAAATTTAAATATATATAACAGAGATTGTTATCAACATAAATCACACATAACATTGATAGCCATATAAATCCAATAAATTACATCTACCAACCAATAAAATATAATATAATTATATCTAAACTAACTTCATAAGAAACAGTTTGAGCAACATATCGTAAACCTCCTAACAATGAATAATTATAGCTAGAAGATCAATCCGCTACCATAATCGTATAAACACTTATTCTTAAACAAAATAAATAATAAGTCCAAATTAAATATAAAAATATAATATAAATATATAAATATAAAAAATATAATCAACTAGGATATAATTAATCAAACTAATAAAGATAAAAATAAATTAAACATAGGTGAAAAAAAGTATTACAATATATTATGTATACACTAAGTATTGCAATTCTTATAAAATGTATTCTAAGAACTAATCATTTCAAATAATATAACCATTTTTGTACATACCATAAAATATTCATGCATTCATGCGCATCCATTATAGACTGTGGTTTCCGAAGTGGTGTATTTCTGAAACGACGAGGATCAATTATTTCTGGAAACATTTCTTCCATACAAAACATACACAACCTTGCAGACATTTCTTTCTCCCAAAAGTCATCGTTGCTAGAAATTCTTTCAATACGGTGGCCTCGTGGAGTCCGCACCATGAAGTCACAATATCTCCTTTCACTATCTTCATTCATTTTTGGCCATTGATCTTCAAAAGTACCTTGATTTCGAGCCCCCTAAATTTATTTTCGTCATGTAAAGTAAGAGACCACGTTTCACATCCCACTAGAACAACCGGTAAAACTATTGTTTTGTATATTCTGAGTTTTACATTCCTTGACAGCAGGTGAGATGTCAGCAACTTAATAACCGAGTAATAACAAGCATTTACCGACTATTATTTTCCTTATTTAAAATCTAATATCCTTATCGCTAGTAAAAATTGTCCATAAATATTTAAACTCAATAATCCTATCAAATGATATGTTGTTCACAGTTACAATTTCTGCATTTCTTTCAACAGCTTCCTTACTATTACCTAGCGTCTAGTGCCAAAATTTCTTAAGAAAGCTAGGAAGGTTTTTTTTGGGGATTTGCCCCTCAAGTTTTAAAGATGGGTTCACCCCAAATTAAAAAAAAAAACTATATGCGTCAAGAAGATATTTGGAGGTGTATTTTTAATGATAATTGTGACTTTGGGCAACCTTTTGATCCGTGATTTACATAATGGTCCACGAAAATGTTTATGGCGCATGTTGTAGGGGATGCAAGGGTAGGTGGCTGGGGGAGAACAAATTTAACCCCCCTTTCTTTAACAATTTGGGGTAAATGATCCTTGTGTCTCCCACCTTGTTTCCGCCCCCCCTCCCCCCAAAGCTGACAATTTTTAAATTAAATATACATTAAAAAATTAAAATAATATATTTAAATGTAATTAAACAATATTGTGAATTATTACGTTTAATACACATAAAAGTAATACATTTTTAAATTTCATATTTATTGCAACCTCTGACATATATTTGGTGTCTAGTCATCCCCTTACCCAATTTTACAAACTCCAATTTTGAAATCCCAATTTTTAAGACTTGTATGATTATCTGTATTGGTATCCCTCCCTTCTTGCCAAATTTCTACTTTCTAACTTTCCTAAGATTTTTTTTCTAATTTTAGATTCCCAATTCTGGGGGATAAATTTTGAAATTTGCATAGTTTTTTTGAAGTATCCTCTGGTGTAAAACTATAACAAATTTGAGCCTTCTAACCATTTAGGAAGTGGTATAATTAGTGATGAGTGAGTAGTTTTGAAAGTTTTGAACCCCCCCTTTTTTCCCTATTTCACGAACTTTGACCTTGAAATTTCATAATTTAAGGCT
Source organism: Timema genevievae (assembly GCA_902155825.1). Classification (NCBI taxonomy): domain Eukaryota; kingdom Metazoa; phylum Arthropoda; class Insecta; order Phasmatodea; family Timematidae; genus Timema; species Timema genevievae. Next base: position 470,261 of record CABFWO010000073.1, read on the forward strand.
TTAGTGGTATTTCTACCTGCATGCCAAATTTCGGTTTTATACCTTCCCTTATGTTTTTTTAAAAATCTTATACTCTCCAAAACCCCGTCACTTCCGGGAGATTCATTTTTAAATTTACGTAGTTTTTCTAAGTAGGCCTACCCTCTGGTGTACAATTGTACCAAATTTCAGCCTTCTAGATATTTTGGAGGTGGGAGAATTATTGATGAGTGAATGAGTGAGGGCTTCCGCCTTTATATAGAGATAACATGTGGTTTTTGTGTTGTCTAGGTTTATCGTTTTTATGGCAACGTGAGATAGACCGTTCATTGTGTTTTCTTCGTTTGTTGTTTCCATGGCAACGCACCAGCCAATCAGATCTCTCAAGCACACGTCTTGGAGAGACAGACGTTCAAGAAATAATATAAGTGATTTTTTATTATTGCAATCAATAACGGAACCAAGGTTATACAGTGTAGTCCAATTAAAGGATATATTTTGTTTATTTTTAACAAAATTGTGTATAGACCATCGATATAGACTAGGAAAATATCATACTAGGGTAATGGAGATGTGATGAAATAAAAGTAATCTATAATAATAAAAGGAAGTGTTTGGCTGTTTGTGTGTTTGTGTGCGATGCCCAGCCAAATCTACTGCACGCAAAGATCTGAAATTTTTAACATAGGTATGGACGGAAGGGAGTCCGAATGCACCTCGAAGCCAGATTTAAAATTTTTTAATTATCTTTTTAATTAGGTTTAGAATTACGTTTCAGAGATAACTGGATGGTCACAGGCAACGCCGTGCGGGATTGCTGGTTAATATTAAAAATCATGATAGTCTACAGTCACCAATTTTTTCTGACATAATAAAAAGTTTAGTAAGCGTATTGTTTTCTGTGTAGATCAGATTTGATAAAATACATTTCACAATTCAAACAACACTAATTTTATTCTGTTTTAACGTTTTGAGAGATAGGTGAATTATGGTATTGACATTTTTATAGGACCAAATCAAGATTATTTAATGATTCTAAGTGATATTATATTGATTAAAAGCTTTGTTTTGTTTATATTGCTTCAATGCTTCAAGAGACAAAGTCGGTTGAATTAATATACACTAATTACTAATTATTAGGTTAGATACACATGATTTTTGATGGTTTATGTGTAAATGAAAAAGTATGGGGTCGGGGTATATTTTTATACTTGGTAATGTTACGCACAATATGATTTATTAATAAACACACGAACAGCAACATGTTTTTACAGATATACACGTGGCGGGCTTAGCTAACATCAGGTTTATTGATAAATATGTTTTGTTTATGTGAGAAAACTACCAATGATATATAATTTTTAAAGAGGACACTTGTAGCTAGGACATTTGTTTATTAAATGTAGAAATAATCTGTAAAATGTTATTGATGTAAATATGATGGTAAAATTTAGTATGAATAATTTAATAATAATTTAACTGAAAGTGTGTTTATATAATCTTAATAAATAATATATATAATCTTTACCTTCTTAGAGTTTAATTTACGTTAACATTTAATATTTACTTTGGGACAGATTCAGCTTCTTTCTTAGGCTTGGGGATTATTTTTGTATATGTATTACCACAAAACTTCCTTTTTTCTTTTGCTTGAGAAGGAGGCGTTTTTTTTTGTTTTCCATGGTCACCGATTGTTTAAAAATAACATTGCTTTATAGTAAGGTACTTAAAGTAGTTTTGAAAAACCTACCATTTTTTAAAATTATCACATTAATTTATAGTATTAACTAAAACCACCTCGGCTGCATGGTTAGCTAACGCGCTAGTTTCGTGTTGAGATAGACTGCCGAGGGCGGGGAGATCGAGGTTAGAATCTCGGTCGGGTGAACTTTTCCCCCCTAAATGAGTTTCCACTCTCCCTCCACGCAAATGCGGGTTCACTTGCTCTAAATTCAACCTTCCCAATCCATAACTCATTAGTGTAACTATTACTTAAGCCTATAACCCGAACGGATAGTAAGACGCGGTTATAAATTAATTAACTAAAATATCTTAATAACACAATAAATATATTTTAACCCTTAGCTGGTTTGGTGGATTTGTGTCACATAACCGGTAATGGTACGGGTCAAAATAACCCAACTCTTTTGTTTTTTTAATTGAGTCCTAAATAAGAACACTCAATGATGTTAATTTTATATATAAAATAACATTTACTAATTATGAAAAAAATATTTTAAAATTAAGTTTGTTGCTCGAAATAGTTGTTCAAATTTGAGCTATTCTTCAAAGTAGTCAAGCCACTACAAATACCTAACACTTGTCTTGCTTTGTAAAAGCTCCTTTATTGTAAAGAACAATGATAAAACCTATCTGGTACTCGAGCCACAACAAACCCTCGTGGGACTGAGCGCGAAGATAGCAATCTATGAGCGGTGGAGGAAATGGCTTCAGCAGAAAAACCTCAAACCCTCATTAAAGTTTCTACTTAAAAAATCAAAGAATTTAGGTTTTTAAAAACACGACATTTATTGTGTAGAGTAAAAAAAAATTGTTAAATTTCAAATCTAGTGTCAGGCAAGGGCATGAAGTAATCTATAATAATTTATATTCAGTGGTATTATTTTAATAAATTAATTAAATTTTAAAAATATATGCATCATACTACATATCGTTGGATTTTAATGGGTTTTTTTTTCAGAAAACTTTTTTTTGTTCCAGAACTAGTAAAAACATCACTTATTAAAATGACAAACTCCAATTCTGTAAAAAAAAAAAATGTGGGTTTTAATTACTAAATAGAATTGTAAAAAAATCTGAAAAACTTGAATTTCAAGAATTAATAACTTTTATACTGTTGATTTGAGACAATTCTATTTGTTTTATTGAAAAACCCCACATTTTATTTAATTGCGAAAAAACATTCAAAACAATTAAATGGTAATTCATATTATATTTTAGACTTTTATTAGTACAAGTTTTTCAAGAAAAAGCTGGGTGTTTCTCCTTAAGAAATCCCTCTCACAATAGATTGAACTTCCGATGATGGGGAGATCTGGACTCAGACCTCAGTCGGGTGTACTGAGAGTGGTTTTTCCGAAATGGTTTTTCCAATTTGGCTCCAGACAAATGTGGATACACTGTCTCTAAATTCAACCTTCTTCATCCTTAACATATTAGCGACTTATGTGAAAAACCCGAACAGGTGGTAAGACGCAGTGCTATGTATATAGTAGAAAAACCACTATACATAGTTATTCATTATAGAAAATAATCCCTAGATATCAATTTTGAACAAAATTTAAAAAACTTTCTAAATATCTATATAAAGTGACATCTACGGAGCACATTACTTAACGTATGATTACATTAAAGTAGAGCTAGTAGCTTTGTTTAGCTGTCAGATAAGGAAGGATCTTTCTATGAAAATGGGACTTTTTTTCCCTTGAACAATCTTGTAAAAGGCAATGCTCCTGGTTAAACGCATAGGATTTAAAAAATGGTGTGTCGAAGTGACTAATAGTAGCATTGAATGCAACACGTGACAGTAATACAGCATGTATGAGGACTCGACACATGACCGGAAGTGCGTGTGGCTACGACTCTGCGTCAAACCTGCGTAGTCTGCATTATACAAGTCTCGACTTAAGACTCTCTATGACAAAACACAACTTTACGGTTATTATAACAGACAATTCGTTTCATCCAACCACATCTCTATCCGATGACGCTAGAAAATAATGCAATACTCATGTATAAGTACAGTTTAGTGGCGCACCCCTGGAGCGTAAAACATTTCACCCCCTTTTCCCTCCACTTGGCCCTCATGTTATCATGCCCCTTCTCATTGTTAAGAAACTTTCATTTCTTTTTAAATACAGAGGGTTGTATTATTTATGTTGTACAAAAATATTGTTTTAATATGAAATTCACTAGATCTACTCACGTATTCATAAGTCAAGTAATATGATCTGCAGCTGCCGCCTTTGATATAATACTATCAATACTTATAAAATAAAACTAGAGATATATTACAATTTTATCAATTTTGATCTAAAAAAAAGTGCATGTATGTTTACTCAAGTCTCCTTAGCTCAGTCGGTAGCGTGTTTGCCTATTGATATAAGGGTCCTAAGTTTGATTTCCGGTATGGCCGGTGAACTTATATTTGGTGAAATGTGGGTTTCTCCCTTTCACTGTGATGAATAAACGGCCGGGGGCTGGGTGTTGTGTCTGTTTTAGATTTAAGTTAGTTTATTAAAGGTCGTGTGCTGATATAATCAGTCGTTTTAGAAAGTGCATGATGAATACCTAAAATAATAATAATAATAATAATAATAATAATAATAATAATAATAATAATAATAATAATAATAATAATAATAATAATAATAACAACAACAATAATAATAATAACAACAATAACAATATTTTCTAAAAGGTTCTTTCTTTGAAAACTGGACTGTAAATGATGACTTTAGTTCTCCCAAAATGGCCAGGTAATAGCAGACTATAGAGATTCATCCTGAGTGGAATGTGTGAGAGATAAAGGGGTACTTTATATTCAGATCGAGAAGTGTTGGCACGAACATGAACAAAGAAGTTGATGAAAGGAGCAAAGGATCTTGTAATACCGGCTACACATCCGAATGTATAAAATATTGAGTCAAACTAGACAGAAGAATAGCAGCCATCATCTTCTCCAGCGATCGAATGGTCTATAAGGCAGGGGTCGGCAACAATTTTGGGCCCCGATAGACTTAAAATCTTATCAAAGGTTCCGCGATCGTCCATCGTTTCTTCACTTTTCTACCTTTGCGTTTTATTTTTATCCATGGATCTTAAGATGATCTTATATTTATTCCTTAGATTCAAGCTTTCCTCAAATACGTTATATAAAAAAATAGAATAAATAAAAATATGTACATTTTCATTTAATACTATTTAATTTCACTATAACATTACAAGGTAATTTTAATCAAACCCAAATATTATTTTAAAGTAATTGATATATTAGCGAGTTTAGATGACTCAAAGATATACTTTTAATGACGATGTAGCTTTATTACGTGAGCGACTGAAAATTGCCGCGAGATCGACCAGTAACCGACACTGTCGTTACTCTCGCAATAGAGCGGACTGTCGATGATGGGGAGATCGGGATTCTGATGTGTACTGAGAGCTTTTTTATTAAATGGTTTTGACTTTCTCTTTCCACGTGAATCTCGGCACACTTAATCTAAATTCAACCTTCTCCATCCTTAGCACATTATTGAAAGTAGTATATATGCGTCTATCTCGAACAGGTAGTAAGACGTGGCGTTAGATAAAAAAAGTAAAAAAAAAAGGGGGTGTAGCTGTGTCATGGACACGGCCGTGTGTTGATCGTGAATACGTTTATGTAACGGGTTATATTTTTTAAATAAAATATTTGATGTAGAGGATAGATTCGAAACTACAATGCCAAACTGTATTTTTGATAATATATTTTTATTCTAACACCTTATTATATTCACTGTCACTACTTTAAACTAATGTTTTATATACAATCGATAGATTTTGACGACAGCTGACGATTAAAACTTAAACGAACATCGTAGCTTCTCCGAGTCAAAAGTTATACTAATTGCAAATCTCGATACGCAGCAAAATAACCTCAAAATGGCGGCGCTTCCCCCTCCACCGCGCGCGATGCGTCACTGTTCTCGCTTATCGTAATGAGTTCTTTGATCCTTTAGCTATCCAGTGGTATAATTTAATTTTGAATGTAGAGGAAAGATTCAAAACTACAACACCAAACTGTATCCCCCGATTTTATTATCATTAGGTTGTTTGGATTTCCCCCGTATGGTAGCAAATTTAAAGACGTATTCACGTCAAAACACTATCGAAGTATTGACACCTTATGAACACAACTGGAAAGGTCTTTTATTCCATTTGAGGGAGGTGCACACCTAGTTATAGCCCACGATTTATAAACAATAATATATTTCCTAAAAGCACTAGGTAATGTTTTTTATTTTCTAGGTAGAATCTCCGCCGACTGTCGTACTATTAAAGATGTAATATTAAACTTAACCTTATGTACTCCTTCAGAATGGCGCCAGTCTTTTATTGCTTTCAGCCGATTGGTGGTTGAGAGACGCTTGTAATACGTCTGGTGACAGTGCCTTGACTACTCTTAAACCAAATAGTAACGGCTGGTCGCTAGGATCTCTTAAAGGGACAGGCGTCTCACGCACCGTAATAAAACCGGCCGTTGAAAAGAAAGTGCTGAAGGAGTGAAAGTTTGTTTCGTTAGGGTAGGAAAAATGTCTTTAATCCACTTAACAACTTTGGCGAGGGACATCAAGGGATGAGAAACATCAAGAGATGAGATACATCAATAGATGATAGGCCTGTACATCAAGAGATGAGATACATCAAGAGAAGAGATACATCAATAGATGATAGGCCTGTACATCAAGAGATGAGATACATCAAGAGATGATAGGCCTGTACATCAAGATATGAGATACATCAAGAGAAGAGATACATTAAGAAGTAAGCGACATCAAGAAATGAGATATATCAAGAGCTGAGAGACAATATGGTGGGATGAAAGGGGACGCGAGAAAAGGCCAGTGTTTTTGCAGTTTTTATGGCCAAAGATGTTTTTTGGCTAAAATAAATAAAATATTGCTCAGCAAAAACATCGAGTTTAATTTTCTTCACATGGTGATATTAACAGTTCTTGAATATCTGTCGTTAGCAGATCGGTATTATCTAACAAACTTTTTAAATTGAGAGAAAACGTTCTCATTAAATTCCAGAACACCCTTGACAGATATAATAGAAATTTTGTGGTCATTATGTGAAGAAAATTAAATTCTGTGTTTGTACTGAGATAATATTTTATTTATTTTAGCCAACAACATATTTTGATATAAAAACTGAAAAAACACTGGCCTTTTCTCGCGTTCCCTTCCATTCCACCTTAAGATATGAGATACATCAAGAGGTAAGAGACATCAAGAGATGATAGGTCTGTACATCAAGAGATGAGAAACATCAAGAGGTAAGAGACATCAAGAGATGATAGGTCTGTACATCAAGAGATGAGATACATCAAGAGGTAAGAGACACCAAGAGGTAAGGCACGTCAAGTAATGAGAAAGACTAAGAGGTAAGATACACTGATAAATTAAATACATCAAAATATGAGATACATCAAGAGATGAGAGGCATTAAGATGTAACAGACATCAATATATGAGATAAATCAAGAGTCATTAAGAGATGAGATATATTAAGAGGTAAAAGACACCAAGATATGACATACATAAAGAGGTAAGAGACATCAAGAGATGAGATACATTAAGAGGTAAGAGACATTAAAAGATGAGATACATGCAATCCCTTAGCTCGCGTGACGAGGATAGTATCCGAGAATCTGGTTCAATATTCACGTACACGGATACAGTAATGTTTCATAACAATCATAATACAACACAAGTTGATTCAAATGTATATTCAATCCATACAATAAACACTCGCATTATTTTATCAGATTTTTAAAAAGTTTGTGGGGAGTAGTATAAATAATGTTTATTAGACATAAAATTAATATGTTATGTATTTCTTTGCTTTACATTTATTTCTCTCATATTAAAATATCATGCTTGTTATAAACCACGTGTACATTATAGTAAGCATCGTTCTTACTGGTTGTGAAGTTATCGCGGATCATGGATACTATACCGGACATTCCAACACATTTGGTGACTACGTACGATTCCAAGCAAAACATTTTTCTGTTCACTGCGTCTTACTACCCAATCGCGTCCACCGCATCTTTAAATTGGACTAGGTATGAGAAAGGTAGAATTAAAATACATGTGCCAGCATTTCTGTAGACAAAGGGTTCACAACCATTTTAAAAACACCTAAGATAATTTGGTTGAGATTCGAACTACTACCTCTTCACCGCCAGCAAACCAAACCGAGACGAAGTTGACGTCTTAGCCCGCGTAGACACCGATGTGAGTCCAGGTAACATAAATATTATTCGGGGTCACCATAATGTTTGCTGATTTTTCCATCCGAGGTTTTTTATAAAACAATTTTTTAATTTATCACCACGTCTAACTATCCGTTCGGGTTATGCGCTTATTTACTAGTTACGCTAATGGTTTTATGGATGAGTAAGGTTATATTTATAGGAAGTGTAAATGCACTTGCGTGGAGGGAGCGTGGAAAACTATTTTGAAAAAACCACCCTCAGTACACCCGACCAAGATTTGAACCTTGATCTCCCCGCCATTGGCAGTCTAATCTATTGTGAGAGTAGTGCCTTAGACCATGTGGCCACTGAAGTGGGTATTAAACAATAACATAATAATATTAGCACTAACTGTTTATATCTCTATCCGCAAGCTTACCTTTGGACATGTTCGTTGTATGTTTTATGTCACTGCTAACCGTAACGTCACTCCCAGAGTTGACTAAAATGAAATAAATTAGCAATCATACCCAATGTAAAGAGACTAGAAAGTTAGCGTCACTTGGAGGAGTTTGATTTTCATTGCTTACGTCACCCAGTACACAGCAGCTATATTTTAGTATTACAAAACCCACACATACATATTATTTTAAAATAAGTAAAGCAATGACGTTCATTGAACATTGATGTGAATTTTAAAGGCTTATTTATTATTTAAAGTTCCAAAATGTGAACAGATTTTTAAAAGCTTAGTTTGTTTTCCAAATAGCTTTGTGTATGTAATGATCTAGCTTGTCCACTGAGTGACGTCATGAACTCAGCCAATCAGCTGTATTTCTCTATCTGACACTACGTTCTATTCTCTTTACATTGATCATAGCCAAGTTTAGACCTGAAAACGCGAATCAATAATAATGTATAGTACAGCATTGTGTTGAAACACATTTAAAGGTTTTCACTTGTAAAATGGGTTTATATTTTTATCTCTTTTCTGCAAATAATTATAAAAAGCTAACTCTTTTGCTACGCTAACAAAACTTCATTATGTTTCAGGCCTTTCAGACTCTCTTTTTAGCATTTTCCCTCCTAGAGATGTGCAAAGTAGTATCACTTTTACTTTTGCGCGTTAATTGGAACTTTGCCGATTGGTAAAAGATTTTGCACTGATAACTTTTTTTATCAAACCATTAGAAAATGTAATACTAACTAGAAGACAAAATGCATTTTAAATACATTTTTATTTTTGATTAATTGGGAACAAAATTTTCCAAACAATGTTACATCATTTATCATCATTCAATTAATTAAGTGTAAACTTACAACCTGGACACTGGAGTTAAACCCAATACCATTTTATTTATGGGCTTTGTTTTGAAAGATCCCAGGTTCTATTTTGATTTCTGGGTTGTCATTTTTCACTTAATTGAATAACATTCTAATAGCAGTACCTACTTACTGGTGATAACATTCATATAACAGTTCATGATGTATTCTATCTATCGAACTTTTTAAAACCAATTGTCAAGATCTGTTGTTGTTGAGAAACTGAACCAATTACTCTATTATTATTTCCTCCCCTTTAATAAAAAGGTTAGTTTGAACAGTTTGAATCCACTGCAACAGTAGGTTCAGCTTTTCTTCTGTACGTTTCCATGACATATCTAGGTTATCGAACCTTGGACCGTAGCCATCTAACCTCTTTTGACTAACAGTAAGTTGTTCATGGACACTCTTAAGTCGACTCTGATTCTCATCGAGAAGCTCTTTGATATCTTTTAGTGAAGTTTTCTTTTTGCAAGCTAATATGTCCATCGCAGCCCGAAGAATCTCTGGATCCAAAGATTGGCAACCTCTACAGAAGCTGCAGCTGTTCACTTTGGTTTTGCGAAGCTCTGATGAAAACACCATCCTCATATTTTGATTAGGTAGTACGCAAATCATTTTGTCAGGTAAAAAGTCTGGAAACAAAGTTATATCCTTAAGAAAAAATGTAATGTTGCAGGATGTCAACAATTGACGTGTTGGTATCAAACAACAGCATTGATGGGACTTGGAGAGAAACGTCATCTTGTGTCCTAGAAACATCTTCTCGAAATAGTAAACGAGATTGACTCTGGATACATAACTCACCAGCTCTGCGTCATTCTTAATGGCCTGCGTGTCACTCACCGCAAGCCCATTTAGCAAGTTGAACAAAACAATGGCGATCAAGAACACAAACAACATGAACACCACGTGACTGGTCCCTGGGAATGAAACAAAAGGGATAGATGAGGCGTCAAATTCTCCGGTCAACATGACCACAGTCTTAAACACGGACATACCTGGATCCATGAAGAAGTTATCGTCACTATTCTGGCACACAGAATCATTACAATCACGGAAGAGTGTGTAGAAGCTGAGGGCGAAGGCCACAATCAGAATTGAGTACCACGCTAAGAACTTGAGGAAATTCCATGAAACTCGTTTTAACATCTCTATGTTGGTAGATAGCAAAGGGTGCCGTCCGATCAAAAGAACTAACTCGGCCCAGGAAACTAAAATAGAAATAGCTGCCAAAGGCTGTCTAGTGCGTCCTTCTACCAACGAAGAAAAAAGAATAACAGCGGTAACTGAAATTAGAAACAGTTCTAAATAGTTTTCAAGGCTCATAAGGTATTTTTTAAGCAACACTAATAATTGAAATAGCTCTCGCAACACAAACCACAGGAAGAATATCAGAAGGAACAGCCAAAGTGTGGGTGCATACCATGGTTGAGGTTCAAATTGTTCTGTGGGCGTAGTGTAAACAAATATAACGTATAATGTAAGGAATATAACATACATTATGTAAAGAGCGAGGTTATAATAGTAATAACAGCGTATTCTTAGCCACTTTAGGAAGAGAAAACTTGTGAAAATGGGATGTTTTAAAAGATGCTTCAGATCTCGAGATTGACTTATGTACAAAAGTGGGTCTGTCTCTGGAATTTCGGGTTTAGCTTTGGCATTTACGTCGTCCACAGGAATCACTAAAGAATCTAAGGAAGACTTTCCATGAGAATACGTCATAATCGGTGGGGTTAAGAAACTGAATTTGAACCGAATCTCAAAGTTTTCTTCTCTTGACAATTCTCCGTTTGTCTCTAGACATGTATCTAAAAACTTCTCCAGTGTTTCCGGAGTTATGTTTGCGAGAGGTGGTTCTTCGAACAGATTCCTCAGACCAATATAAGCACCGTATTTTAACAACATCAAGATGGCATATTCATCATCGTTATAGGCAGCATAGTGCAGGGCTGTGTTTCCTATTTTATCTTGCTGGTTTATATCCACTGAGATGTCATCAAGGTGATATAATATTAGACTTAAACATTTCTCATGATCCCTGTTTTCTCTAGCACATAAAGGTAGTTTGGATGTTGATCCTTTCACGACCTCATGGAGAATACTCTCCCCCCCATTTGTTGGCCACGATGACACACGAGAGAAAAAGCATTCTAGTATATCATAGTACCCGTGATAACTTGCTATACTTGCAGGAGAGCGAGTGTTTGTTGGAATAGTGAGGTGTGGGTCGGCCCCGAGCTCCAGTAGGACTTTAACCACCTCAGTATATCCCTTCCCGCATGCCAATTGAAGAAACGTGCAGCTCCCATCACTAGAATTCAACAAACCCTCTCGGAAAGCACAATCTATTTTCTCGCGAAACATTTCAACGAAAGAGTTACAGTTATTATCATATAGATAACTAAAAAGAGTCGATGCTTTCACGTCCTCAATATCAACAACCGTCACTTGCGGAAGCTCATTTTCAAGTTCTGGAAATTTTTCCATAATAGCATCTCTAGTACTTTTACCACTAGAAATTTTAAATGTATCTATGTTAAGAGGCTGTAAACTATTATTTAACATTTGTTTTACTGTGTTTTTTGATCCATTGACTACCGCAAGGTGTAGAGAGGTATAACCTTTTATGTTGACTATGTTAAGTTGGCAGTTAGGGTTGGCCATTAGTACGAAGATGCACGCGTCGTACACACCAGGTTCAGAAGTTAGATGCTTGGCACATATATGAAGCGCTGTGTTCCCATAATCGTCGAGAGCATTCACATTAGTTTCAGGGAATTCTAATAACTTCTTTATAACCGCGCGATTGCCCGACTCCGCAGCGAAATGGATGGGTGCCTTTTTTCTATCCCGGTTAATTTTGTTGGGGTCCACGCCATGCCTTAGGAGCGCATCGACAAACTGCTCGCAATCCGGTTCCTTGCATGCAATGTCCAGACACGTACTGTAGTGAGGGTAATCGTACCAGTGGTCGAGTTCTATGTTTGGACGATTCAGTACGGTCAAGAACTTGACGAGGTCTCTTTTCTGTAGTGATGTCAGCAGCTGAAGATAAGGATCTGGAGAGCACAGGCTCCTGCCTCGGCACAGAGAGCTCTCACTCATCTTACCTACAAGAGGAGAACAAAACAAATATATAGTTTAAATTTAAATTTCCTTTATTATACTGCTGGCCAACAGTCACAAGACCTAGAGCAGGACATCAACAATAACCCTTTCGATTCAGTTGACTTTTGTTAAATAATTTTACTGACGCTTTGTCTTTTGAACGAAAAATGCATTTAAAAGAAAAAATAGCAAGAAAAAAATGAGATATTTCAGAGGAAATATAACAGAAAATAAATAAATGATATTATTATAATCAGTATTAATATTAGTAGTAGTAGTAGTAGTAGTAGTAGTAGTAGTAGTAGTAGTAGTCGTCGTCGTCTGCCAGACTTCATAAAACCCCCATTTTTGACATCGTTAAGTGTGTCCCTTTATAAGTTTTCATGACTCGGCTTACCCAAAAATTATCAGACGATTCGCCACTGGCTAAGTAATTATACATACAGATAAATAGTTCCTAAAAGATAAGAAAAGCAATAGTAATAATCTACAATAATAAAGAGTTGTGGGAAAAACAAAAAAGCATTGACATAATTAAAAAAACACAAAAGTCACTAAGAAGAATAATGCAAATTTAAATATTAGAGGTAGAGCATGTTCGGTGTAAATTATTGATAGGGAGTTCCTTAAATATCTCTCCAAATTTGGCTCTTTTTGTGGTAAAAGTCGAATTCAATAAAATAATATTGAATTTTCGCTATGGATATAATGGCCAACAGAACTGATCTTGTAATTGTCATTGAGAGAAAACAATTTTGAATTACGAGAGGCCCAAGAAGGGATATCAATATCTACACGATCAAGGGCAAATTTCAAGATATATTGCCATTGAAAATATTAAAAAACAAAAAGGACATCACAATAAAGTATACGTCTGTAAAGTTTTGAATTCTGTCATAATCATAATAATAAAATTAATAATAATAGTAGTCTTGTTTTTTAGCACCGTGTCTTATTATCCTTTCGTATTTATTATACGCATCTGTACTAATTACGATGATGAGCTAGGGATAGAGAAGGCTGCATTTTAGAGAAAGTGTGCTCCGCATTTGCGTGGTGAGAGGGTGGAAAACTATTTAGGGAAAACCACCCTCAGTATACCTGACCGGGATTTGGCCCCCGTTAATACCGTCATAGGCAATCCAGTTTATTGCGAGAGTGACGCCTTAGACCAGGGGTCTGCATCTTTTTATATTGCTGGCCGTATTGTTTCTAAAAAAAAAAAATTGATGAGCTGGTTTGAAAAAAAGATATAGAGCAAAATATTTCAACTTAATGTTTCTCATATAGTAATAATTTATTTTTTATTTTTTATGAACACAATTTATTTGTATGATAATTTTTTGCGGACTAAATAAAATGAGTCGGCGGGCCAGATCCAACCCGCGGGCTGGAGGTTGCCGACTGTTACCTTAGATCATCCGGCCACCGAAGCGGGGTGTGGTCTTTATTGATCTGGCGAAGTTAAAGGCGTCTACCATCCGTTCCATTTAACCAGAGATTAAATACAGCACACGCTACATTTATTGGAAATTGAACGCATACTATTATTACATATACATAAACAAGTTTTAAACAAGTTCAGTTAAGTATAAAACTATTTGCACGCTCATTCATAGTTCAACTAATTTTAGTTCAGGATGCTATATTTCAGGTGATAATTAGAGTTTGCTACAAGCCGGCGATACCACGACATTAAAAGAACGAATACATAATATGTTTTATTTTTATAATGTTTGATAAAGTTGCCTTAGCTTAGCAAATACCTTTTACACATTCCCTATCCAGAAAACAATTATACATCCAGAAGACTCATATCTAGGCAGGGCCGGATCAAGGAATTCGGGCCACTTGCAAAGTGTGGGGTCCCACGATCTTTTTTTTATATTTGTATTAAGAAAAGCCTAAACAAACTTAAACCTTTGTGCACAATAAACCTTATTTTAGTAAGTAAACCTAAAATAAACAGCAATCCACTTGTTGAGCGCTCGGTTGGATGTCTAAGCCTAGGAATCAATCTCGCAATTAACTGGACTGCCAATGACGAGAAGATCGGGTCTCAGGTCAGGTATACCGAGTTTTCTTTCCTAAATGGCTTTCCACTCTTCCATCACGCGAATGCGGGTACATTTATTCTAAATATAGCCTTCCTCATCCCTAAATCCACTAGCGTAATTTGTACTTAAGCGTATAGCCCGAACTGGTAGTAATACGTGGTACTCAAAAAAACTTTATTTTTTGCTAATTCTGACACAACTTGATCAAATTATAATCGACGTGTTGAATCACTTACCCTCCTAATGGGAACATTGATGCCACTGTCTCTGTTATATTACTTATTTTTAATATTGGAATGTATTTATTTCACTCAATCTGTTAAATAAGTTAAACAAATATTTAGTTATAAAACATGCGTATAGCCCAAACTGGTAGCAAGACACAGCAGAAAAAAAAAGTAAAATAAATAATTCCTCTCTGTACTTCACGCCACGAGCACAGTCTCTGAACTATTTGGGGTTTGAAGTAAGAGAGAGAAAGGATCTACAATTTGCAACCTTCTCTCCCCCTCCCCTGTTTGAGTCAACAAACACACAGTTTTAACTTGTAAAAACAGCGCCTTCAAATTTATGTGTTGGTATTTAGCTTAGACCGGACAACTTCGGTGGTCTTGGGGTGAAGTGAAGTGGGCCTCAGGACCCGATATTCGTGGGCTCAAACCCAGCCGAAGTTGATGGATTTTTCTTGAACGATAAAAATCCGTAGCACAACTTCCTTAGGAGGGGAACTAAAGCCATCGGTTCCATGTCGATTGTGGCATGTAAAAGAACCCTGGTAGGTACACCCAGGTTACAGCTTATTTGGTGCTGACTGACAGTTCACAGCTGACTTCTGACAGTCAACATTTAGGTATATACCTAAATTTTGACTGTCAGAAGTGACAACTGCTAAAGACATGTTTTTTGCAGATCATATGGTTCGGCGTAGGGATACATAATTTGGTCTGGTAGCTTTTCAAAGCCATCAGAAGTCAGCTGTGAGCTGTCAGTCAGCACCACAAAAGATAAAACTGAGGTATATGTGAAAATACCTTTCCCGTAAGAATTGGTAAGCGCTTTCGCGCTCGCATATAGGAATTCAATGTGGAAGCCAATGGGAAACCACTACACTTTATGAACTCCCTTTGTACATGGGATTTCTACCAGATGTTACAGGCAGCACTAACCAGCTGAAGGACTGAGTGCATACCCAGCTACGGATGGATAGAAATAACATCAAACCTACCTTCGGGTTGTTGACTTGAGAAGAATAAATTTAGACTGCTTTTACAACTGGAGTAGTTTACATTTCTCAAGATTCCCCTCCCCTTAAACGTATTTTTCTGTCACTCAAATTTAAATACACCTTTTTAAGCTCTAAGCCTGAATGGTAAATTGAGAAAGGACAACATAATGAGACAATAATCCCTCTCTAAGAATCTGAACTATTTTGTGATAGCTACCAAGCGCTCAATAACACTTTTTAACCCCCTTACAAAATAAATAAATTCTGCCCCCACAAGATTTACTAAGAAAATAAAAATATATTTCAAATTAAAATTAACAAAAACAGGCAATTATTAAAAATAGGTTTTAAAAGTTAGAACCTTTAAGAACCGATGACAATTTTATTTAATAGAAACACATTTATCGATTCCAATTCAGGTTCCGATTCCAATTAAATCTATCTTAAGAGCTACTGTATCGGTTTTGGTTCCTTTTAATTACAATTATTGATTCTGATTCCGGTTTGATTCCCTGAGCATGAACCAGTATTCGGTTATGCTCGTTGGAATGAAAGCTAATATACTTATCCCTCTGTTGACCTTTTCAAGAAATATTTGATAAAAACTATTATTTCTAGCGTTTTAAGTAAAATAATTGTAATGACACATGTGCGTGGTTTTCTAGGGAACCCTTCAAGCGTGGAGTTCGGGGGCATATACCCCCTTCCCACTTCCCACCTAATCCGGGCTTGTTTTTATGAGCTTAAAGAGAATAAAAAAATCTATGGTAAACACAAATTGTGGATCTACAAATGGGACCTTTTCAATCAATACAAACTTTTATTATATAAAAATAAAGTTTACAACAATATGGCAGTGTTTAGTACATTCCAATCACGTTATCGCGTATTGATCCATTGCGTGCTATTTATATAAATATGAAGTTTCATGATTTTCAGTCCCTCGGTTCTTCATAGAATAATAAAAATGAAGGACACAGGGGAAAAAGAGGGAAACTCCAATTTTAACTCAAATTGATATAGTTCTTCCATCTATTAGACAATCGTGAGACCTTTCTAATTCCCTTTAGATCACGGTTAAAAAAGGTATCTTTTATATTTAAATTAATTAAAAATATTTGATGGTTTTTTTATGGGGTTTGAGATATAAAGTTATTGTCCTGGAAAATGTGTGTGGTGTGACTTTCCCCTGTTCCCCCCTATACCCTTCGAATACAATGCTAGAGCGGCCGGCCGGCTCACCTAGATTGTGTTATCACTCTTTAGGAAGGAGGGTAGGAGTTGTGCTATCATTAACCGGGTGGCTTGTAAAGTGCTTTATTTAAGAGCCCAGCTCACAGCAGAATAACAGGAATATTAGACACAAGGTAACGATCGCGCAAGAAAACTTAACGAGGCATGGTTCTATACATTCTTCGCCCGTCAAAAGCAAAGTTTAATGAGCTTTTTACTTTATTTTTAAATTATTATTTTTTAAATTTGATTATATTTCTTAGAATATTAAAAAAATGTTTCCCGGGTCACCATTTCCCTATTTTATAAATATAATTATCTGTATTATATGCCTGTGCTATAGAAGGAAGATATGCCCCGGTTCACTCAGCCACCCTCTCCCCACCCTCCTGTCCAAGGGCCTTCCCCACCACATCCACGACAGTCACTATTTCCAGAGGAACTGCCCTCAGGTACCCACTACATGGTTACACCGGGGAGAATTCACCACCGGGACCTCTGGACAGTCGGTACACGATAGGGGGCATACAAAGTTTCAAACTACGACAAAATTAGCAAAAGCTATGTTCCTTACTTAGCAATATGATCTTTTCTAACCCACTACGTATTGATACCGTTTGTGTATGAAAATAAAATAAATAGCAACTAAATTATTATTACAATACTATAGCTAAAATAAAAAACATTTCCCTTTAAGTAAATAATGTTAAAAAATTAATAAATCAAAGCTCATAAAAAGTATCGGATTTTTAGCATTAAGAATTCAATCCAATATTACAATTCCCCCCTTATTTAGGTTTTGAATTTTTTATTTTACTAATAAAGTATTATAATTTAATATACTAAACAAACAGGTCACATAAGTTTTAATATACAAAAATTGAGAATTAATGATAAAAATTTAAGTATTATCTTAAATAAGGGCCTCAACTAAGAAGGTTATTTTAATAGAATAAACCAGGTAAAATAAAATTTTCCTTTATTATACCTAAAATAATTAAACTATTTCTTAGAACATCAAAAATTACAGTGCTTCATACACTAAAATATATAAAAATATGCTGAGATAAGCTAATAGGTCATACCTTATACAATATAGAATACAAACAAATTTTATGCAATCGACATTGATACCATTTTACTATATTATTAGGTGACCTGGTGGTCTAGGGGTAAGGTGTCAGACTTCTGTGCTGAGTGTCAGGGGTTCAATCTTCGGTCCCGGCACAGATTTATCTGATTGCCAAACCGTTCCTTCACCTCTGACAAGGTGTGTATTAATCACAACTTGTGAATGTGTGGAATGCCAGGCCTCCACCGTGGTTCGGATTCCACGTAACTGTAGGTCCTCCATTTCATCTCACAATCACCCTACCATTACACATTAGCGTAAGTGCTTATAACCCGAACAGGTAGTAAGACGCAGGGCTAATAGTAATAATACTATATTATTAGTGTTATTTTATAGGTATTAATAATATCAATCAAAAGTAACATCTGCAGATCACATGACTTGACGTATGAATACGTGAAAGTATAAAGTAGCAAGTACAGGTGTAGAGTACATTAGTTACACTATATATTATTATTTTATCAATGGTAACGAATGAAGATTTATTTTTAATAAATAATCAACTCAGAAATATCTTGTCAGCATTATATCTTCAATATATTATTTTTCGAGATATTAATTTAAAAAAACAAACTTGAAAGTTTAATATTTAAAAAAAACTTATAATATTTTGTTTCAGTATTGATTCACATCTTCACTGTGCTCTCGCTTTAATCTCTATGACAGCGGCCATTTTTTTTAAATCCCCACCACGCTTTAATATCCGTCTGAGATACACGCATTTTAATTACGAGACCAGGAAAGGCCTGATGTTAGAGGAAATGTACCCGCATGTTATAGAATCAAACAAACACATTTAATGCACACAGTCGGGATTTGAACCCTAACCTCCCCATCACCGGTGAACCAGATTATACGAGCCTGACATTTAGTCTCCATGCTCACCGATGCGGGTATAAGAAGCCATATTGATTTCCTGAAAACCTATGGTGCAAAGCTCATTAAGTAAACTAAATTATATTTGGTCGGATTTACGCGTGAAATAAAACAAGATTTAGTTTTTTTTATCGCGAAATTGAAGGAGCTGTGATAATTTGGTTGATTCAAATGCGAATTATCGATAGCTACTTCCCCACAACTAAAAAACATATATTCATAATCTAGCAAATTTTATTTTCCTCAAGTAAAGAACATTGGTAAAATATGTGTTTTAACCAACTATTATAACGGCCATATTGTGATTAAAGGTAAATATTTAAAGATACAGGAGGGAAAATGTTTAATAAAACTAAATTCAAACTTGTTAGTTTGTTTGGTGTATGGACTATAAATTTTCGTAGTAATCTTTCTTATTTGTCGTACAATACCACAGTAAATAAAAGTTGATTTGTTCCCATTTTAAAACCAGAAATAAGTATTTTTCTATATCCACTTCTAATACTGAAATCCAACTTTTTATTTAAAACAATCCAATCATTTTATTTACAACATATCTCTTTCAAAGTATCCTTCCTTAATCACCAGTCTGGTGGATTATTGGAGTCTTATAGCATTAATAATACTTAAAACCACAATTGTATTTAAAATACCTTGAATTATTTCAAGAGGGGTTCAATTTGAAAAATAGTTCCTTGTCATATTCTAATGAGTTACTTCCCCAAGAGTCATCACAGATAAGACATTCCCCGAAATACATTTATAGCTACGGCTATGATTTACTTTGCTTAGCAATGTAGGTCTACTTAAATATAATTAATGAAATATGCTCATTTATGTTTTAAATATAAATTGTTTTTCTGGCATGTTTATTTTTTGCTGTTCATTTAAGGTCAACATAAAACAACGATTCATTAAATTCTTAAAGACCTGCATCGGTGGACACGCAGATTAAGCCACAAGCTCATCAAGTATAGTTCGTAGCTGATGGGGAGTTCACTGTTGAAATACAGGCAGGGTGTACTTAAGGTGGTTTTACCTAAGGCGTTTTACCTTTAGGTCCACGCAAATATTCCTTCCTCATTTACCTTAGTATTGTAATTAAATGCAAATAGTCCGAACGAGTAGTGAAACACGGTGCTAAAAAATTAAAATTAAAAAGAAATACAAATAATTGTGAGGGGACGGTGGTGGAGGGGGAGAGTGGGTCTCACTATTGCAGTTATTCGTGGTAAAGTTTCTCAATAAGAAATGTCAAGAACTTTTTTACATTAAATCCCTCTTGAAATAATTTACTTTTAAAAAACAAACATAGCTAAGGTTGTAAAGGCTGTGAATTTTAGAGAATTCAAACTTAATTTTATTGTGGTCAACATTGATTAGTGTTATTTTATAGATATTATCAATCAAAAGTGACATTTGCAGATAACATGACCTGACGTATAAACATGTGAATGTAGCTCTAGTAACTTTTCTGTCAGTTAAGGTTATTCCTATGAAAATTGAACTTTAGCCTGTATACGTTGGGGTAGAGAAAAATAAGCACACATTTATTATTGACAATGATTTGGTAGAACGGGTAAGGGATAAGGTTTGAACGCTTAAAAAATCCTTTCCTAGTCAGTGGCGCACCCAGAAATTTACTTTAAGTGAGTTGTATAATGTATCGAAGCTTTTATTTATGCAGTTATGTTCTTTCTCCTATTGGTAGGTCTAGGGGCACATTTAATGAGTGTGGTGGTACATTTTTTGAATAGCAATTTTTAAGCCTGGTCCTGAAATTGAGCCTATGCAATTCTATAGAAAATAGCTCTACTTAAAGTATTTAAATATTGAATTGAATTTAATAGCGGTTTTGGTAAGGTGGCTGAGGGGTGAGGGAGAATTTGGGAGGGGAAAGATGCTTCCACTAGTTCACCTTAGACGCACCACTGCCCTAGGTACGGTTCGGAAGCTGAGAAGCGCACACTTTAAAAATACAATAAAGATAAAAGCAATGTCTGATTGTATCTTTGTAAAAGTAATTTGAAGAAAATATATTCTCACTTCTAGCGAAGTCCTCCAACGAGAAGTCCCTCGTAAATAGATGTAGACCAGTTCAAATTGACTCGCCACCACCCCCTCCCCTGGAAACAACTTCTTGTCGTGTCGATGTTCAACTGTTTGCTCAGAAGAGTCGTCCCCTGGGTGAGATAAACGTAGTTTCAATATTTCCCCAGGGGTGCGCTGAGGTCTGTAGCGATGGCAACTCTTTGTTTACAGTTCAGCGCTATCTGCACGCAAGCCTCATCAATACGTCCATTAACCACAGATAGCAAGCAGTGTCCACTATTACTTTGTTTGGGGGACTTCGATTTTCTACGTCACAGCTAGAGGAGAATCACGTCTCTTCACGCAATTAGTGGGGAATTAATATTTTTTATAGCGCGTCTCACCTATCTGGGCTACACGCATTTAATTACTCTAGTAGGGGAATACTAAAGATACGAAATCATTCGCCATTTTGGTTTTTCTTTCTAATATAAATAAAAAGTGTTGTAATTGTTAAAATTTTTGATCTCAAGATATTGATGAATCCTTAAGTTTTAAGTGCCCCCGAACAAAAAAAAAGTGGATTTTACAATTCTATTTGTCCTAATGTATGTCTTAGTGTCCCAGGGCCTAGTTAAGAAACTGTTTGATGAATTTTATTCAAACTTGATATTTAGATGTTATATGGCCAAAACTCAGGATGTTCACCAAATTTCGATCCTAACCCTTAAATTAAGGATAAATTATTGTTGAGTGATTTTTGGAAATTCTTAATTAATTAAAAATGGCTTTAAAAATTTTGTTTTAAAATAATAATTTATACTTGTTTTTCGGTGAAAAATTCGTAAAAGGGTTGATTATTGATGACTGATATTTTTTACAAATTTGAAATATTTAAAAAATTGCCCAAATGATTTGATTCTTATTGGGTAGCTGTTAAGTTTTTTACACTTACATAATAATTGTATATGTTTATTTTCTTTTAAAATCATTTAAGTTAATAGTAGTTAAGGCCTACTGATGACTTTTTTTTAAATATCTCAAACGATTTGGTTTAAATTAGTATTTGGAGAATATTTTACAGGAAAAATAATAATTTATGTTTAATTTTCTAGAATGAATTGATGGGAAGTTTAGTTTGATAAATTTTAGAAAATTTGACATTTTTCAAAAATGGTCTTAAAGACTTGGTTTAAAATACTTACCTAAAAATGGTTTTTCATGATAAAGAAGAATTTTTATTTATAATTTGAGGGTAGTTTACAAATAAACCAACTTTCTTTTATTTGAATTAAAAACAAATTGTTTGAATAGTTCTGTTTTAAATTTATATATGAAAATTATTTATTGTGATTAACAAAATGATATGTTTGTTTTTCTGATGAAAACTTATTTAAAAATGTCTTACTGAAAACCCATTTTTGAACATTTTGTTCCACCTATTGTCTCGTACCATTTATATAGCACGTATCCCGCAAGATTGCAACTAGTTTTTTGCATGATATTAAATAGAACTACAGGATATAAGCAAATTTTTGCACAATATTCTCAACATTAGAGTTGTTATAATTTAAAATTGTCAACGTTAGTGTGACTAGAAGGGGACTTCGTGAATCAAGGACTTAAGACGATAGTTATCACAACGGTAATCAAGTCCATCAGAGGGAAAATGGTACAAGTATGATCCAAAGGAGGGGGGAACAATTTCATCAACCATATTATAACTATCAACACCTCTCAATCGACTCATGGAACAATTCGTGACCTTCAAGAACAACGTTATAACTTTGCCAATTTTAAATGTTAACGACTATAACTATTCAAATATTATGCAAAAATTAAAAAAAAAAATCGTAGAATATTTTGAACACCCTTTAGTGTTGTGAACATCATGCAAAAACTAAATTGCAATATTTGGGATTATGCGCGAAAGAAAATGGCGAATTATTTCATATATTGAATACTCCTATATTTACGTTAACGGCGTCAGCTAAAAGGAAGGCAGAATTTAAAGTAAATATGCCCGCATTTTCGTTGGAGTGTGGTGGGAAACAATTTTATTATAAACTCTCCTCAGTACACCCAGCCGGGATTTGAGCTCTGACCTCTCGGTGAGAGGCAAACTAGACTATACGAGCCTGACAATCAGACCGCACGTCCATCGGTGTTGGTACAATTAAGATTAAATTATTTTGTAATATTTTGTATAATAAATCAGGCATATCCGAGATGAGTGGTCGAGAGAAAGTAAAATTCGAGCTAGTTTCCGGTTGTAAATACTAATCTATCACACAGGAAACAAACTTCCTTCGCATAAGAGTAATAATAATGATAAAAATAATAATAGTAATAATAATGATAACAATAATAATAGTAATAATAATAATATATGTGATGAAGATGTTGATGCTTTCAGACTCTAATGCACCCGAGAGCTCTAAACAGATGATTTTTCATATTTGGGGATCCAAAACTGGTGTCCTAAGGAGACCGCCTTGATAGTTGAGGTCCGGCACCTTAGCTCAGTCGGTAGTGTCTGTCTACTGAGCTAAGGTTCCCAACTTTGATTCCTGGCATGGCTGAAAACTTTATCATTGGTGAAATGTGGGTTTCCTCTTTCTCAGTGATGAATGAACGGCTGGAGGACTGGATGTTGTGTCTGTTCCAGATTTAAGTTAAGTTGTAGGTCATGTGCTTATATAAGCAGTTGGTTCAAAAAGTGCACATTAAATGCCTAAAATAAATCAAAATGGTAGCGGAGGTAGTTCCAATCAGGAGTCGCTCTTAGATTAAATATTTATAAAACTGCATGAGTTAAGTGTTTACTGGAATGAACATAAAACTATTTTATTTGACCCTATGCATAATATACACTTGTAAACATAGTTTAAAAGTTGACATTTTCCACTCTGAAAAGTCCACATATTTCGTTTGATCATTAAGAGCTAAACTTCCCGGTATCTAACTTGTATAGGAGCGTATAATGAATCTTTGAGAATAGAACGATGCAATCTAATAAAGGGGGAGGAGGGAATTACAGCACAAATTATATTGTCATTTGTATTTTCCTCCTTCCCTGTTTTTCTCCTACTTTATGACAGCTCTACGCAGTAACGTTATAAACGCATTTGGTTTCTGGTGTTTTCTGCTCGAGTCTTCTAACTCCTTGACAGCGTGATTTGAAAGTTTGTAACACGAGTATTATGTTCTCAATTAAAATATTGTTTTTCCCTCACATGATACAACTTGTCTGAGATATACCTTTTCTATCCGGGTGCTGGATTTTATGAAGTAGCACCGTAATACAACACTCTATGTAACATGACACTTAATAATAATAATAATAATAATAATAATAATAATAATAATAATAATAATAATAATAATAATAATAATAATAATAATCAACCTTAGTGATGAATCCCAATCTACACTTACAATTAAACCAGAAGCTAAACAAATGATACACATAAAAACACACATAGATAATTACATAGAAAAACTAGAGCTAGATACAAATAAATTACGTAACTTAGAAACACAGCGTTGACCTCGGGGTTCTTGGGGTTAAGTGCTCGCCTCAGGACCCTCTGTTCGTGGGTTCAAACCCAACCGAGATTGATGGATTTTTTTTTGAGTGATACAAATAAGTAGCACAGATTCCTTCGTAAGGGAAGTAAAGTAGTTGGACCCATGTTAATTGTGGCATGTTAAAGAACCTTGGAATGTATGTGAATTAGTAGGCTCTTTCTCACTCGCTTGTATCAGTGAGGAAGGCAACGGGAAACCACTGCACTTTCTGAATTTCCTAGGACATGTACTGTCTACAAGAGGGTGTGGGCAGCTCTAACCGGCCGGAGGTCTAAGTGCATGTCCAGCTCTGGATGGATGGAAAGCGTATCAAACCAACATCCGGGTTTTCAACTCAGAACTCAATCAAGAAACACGGTTAAAATCTTGTTAATGCTTATGTGACAAGAGTTAAATTAAGCTTAGTCTAAAAGCTACGCAAGCACACACGCACAATCACACACCAGAAAGTATCTTACAAGTCTCACATCCATCAATCTCGCGACTGAGCTTCCACACGCAGATTATCTGCAAGTTTTGTCTTGAAACCAAACAGTTCTAATATCTTAATATCGTTGTTTAGGGTATTCCACGAACGAGAAGCTGAAAAATTGAAAGAATTTGAGTATTGAAGAGGAATAATAACGGTCCATATTTTTTGACTCAAGGTTGGAACACATTTCCTTTTTATTATAACTCTTGTCCACGGAGAGAAGAAATATAGTGTAATTTGGATATTTCACATTTAATATTTTCCATTACAAATTTTGGTATTTTAAGTGATCAACATTTTTTAATTAATTTTTTACAGTATAAAGAAACTTCCTGGGACCCCGCGGACCACTTGATAGGGTACCGCAAACCACATTTTGAGCAACATTGACTTAAAGATTATATATTTTTTACTTGAATAAAGTTATATACCAATCTAATATTAAAAAAACAAAATATTTTAAAGACTAGCATAAAATGAGTCTACGAAATAAACTTGCTGAGACGCTGCCTATTGATTATATTTTCATATATGACGTAGAAACTTCGATCGCTTCTCACAAAGTGATCCATTATTAATACTGTTTTCTATTTCAGTATTCATAGAGTTTCCTTCAAAAACATCGACTTTCACAGAGAACCAGTATCAAATTGAACACGTCACGTCAAATACAGGATATGAACTATACATAATTCTCACAAACATAAATAAACACTTGAATATTAAGGGTTTTAAGGTGGAGCACATTAAGGCGGCCACTTTGATCAGCGAAAAAGTATCAATCGTTGTCAGGCCACAAAGCTTAAAATACAATGGTCTATGTAATTTTCTGGAACTACCTCTCTATTCTATCTAAGCTTATGCTCCCTTTCACCTTTCACCTACAACCAACCTTTGTCATGTCAGTAAGAAAGAGGGAAAAGAAAACTACTAAACTTATTATCTCATGATAAAGAGGTAAGATCTCTGCTCGTTCTCAAATATCTTGAAACTTTCTGTTGTGAGCCCATCAAAAATTACTGTATTTGTTAAAGGAAAGATGAATCTAGAGCCCTTTTAAACCAAGCTTACCCTCATAACTCCGCAAATGGGCATAAAAATTCGTTGAAAATGAGCCAATGTTACATATTCAAACTTTTTTTCTATTACTTAAACTCAAAATATAGAGGTTGTTAAGGGAAAAGAGCCCTGTTGGTATTTTTTTACTTTATTTTTGTGTGAACCATATTTTTAAATAATACTGCATATAATTAAATATTACGTTATATCTGAAAGTCTACGCGGTAATTTCTAGCTTACCGAGACGGCCCCCTTAAGGACATTATATTATGTATTAACCCCTTCCCCCCAGTAGGGTTACGTTCCAGAATATGGCGTGGAAGGTTCGGGGTTTGACCCACTGCATCAGAGATTAATTTAATACAAATTGGATTTCCTTCGTCCATAAAATAAAATGTTGATACGTTTATTTGAAATCAAATCCACATTCTAATAATTTTCATTTAGGTTTTACCTATAACTTTATATATTTCCATAGACCCTGATGTTCCTATACATCTTTAATGATTTGCTATATACTATGTATAGATTTATATATATTTCTATCATATCCACAGTAAGATTCTGTTAAGTAAGAACTTTTAGAAAAATAAAATTATATATATATATATTTTTTGCTGTCAATATTAACAAAATATTAATTTATTATTAATTTTATTTTATAGGTGTTGATATTATCTATGAAAAGTGACAGCAGCATAAAGCATGATTTGGCGTATGAATAATTATGTAAACTATAGTTTTAGTAACATTTATAACTGTCATAAGAGTTCCTTTTTTAACTAAATCAGACTAAATATCAATACAGAACAATACAATAATTTTTTAAGATATTATTTAAATAGTAGCTCAGAAGTATTTGGCGTTGCCTGGGTAACTACGCAACGGATTGCGTGGTTACCCCTGGAATCGCTTTTCTTTGCTTCACACAGACAGAAAAAAACTTTTCATTTTATTTCTAATTTTTAATTAACTAAAAAATCTAATCCAAATATTAAAATTCAAACATGTCTGTGCACAGGGGCTACTAAAGTTTAAATTTCAGACCTCTGCGTGCGTTAGATATCGCACAACGCTCATGACGGACACAAACGCTTCATTTTATTAATATAAAAAATAAGAAAATAATAATTGATTAAGATTTGTTATGTCATTGCTGACCAAAATAACGTTAATTAATGTGTATTCTACGTAAAAAAATAACAACAAAAACAACCCTCTCGAAATAATAAGAAATGCTTGCAATAGCTACTCTCAAGTGTCCTGACCCGTTGTCAGTGGACTTTGGATTTATATCTAGACTGCTGGTGGAGCCTAGTGGTAGTTAGTGGAACCTATAGAAACTAAGAATTTTTCTAGCAAGTAATGAACAATTCTTTCAACAGTTCTATATGTCTTTAAGACATTCATATTTTATTTAATGTTAAAAAAAATCTATATTTTATGGGTTTGTTTTTAAATAAAACATGTCGGGACTTTATTAATGGGAGTAACTAATTATTTTCGTGTTCTATTCTTGTGTCTCTTCACCACACGAATAATCTTCATCCTGAAAATGAGTAAATACATACTAACATTAATATTATATAGCTTTCAATTAATATTTTACATATTTATACTATTGTATAAATGAAGTATTTTAAAGTCTAAGGCCTAATCCTACAATGTCACGTCATTCTATTCATTGGAGACTCAACGTATGTTTAAGAGATATCTTTTACAATGTTCGGCTAGCGCTATCGTCCTCGTAAGTGTTCGTAAAGTTAACGCGAGGTCTACCTTCCAGTTAGCATATTTAACGTTCACTTTAACTTAAAAACACTCCGTCATATTGTTTAATGGCAGCTATTATTATTATTATTATTATTATTATTGGCGTCAGGTTACATTTTTCTAATTTGAAAACAATTGACAATTGTTTATGGATTTTATCGGTTTTAATTTTGACCATCTGTAATTAATCAGGTGTTTCATCAGTGAATATTCACGGCTTTGCTAGCTTATAGCTATACATTTCAGTCAATTAATTAAGTGCCTATTTGACGCATTTGGTATGACATGAATTTCCACGTGAATGCACCGGGTCCGATTCCAATTGTATTAAATATTTATTTGGATTAATTGGTTTAAAAAAATTACTGCCAGTTTTCCTCCGAGACGATGTTATGTCAATTTTATTCCTTTTCTATTCCTATTCAATAGATGATATTCCAATGTTCTTTTCAGCAAGTTTTTATAGGGTGGTTTGGAAGGCGTGTAACCCATCGTCGAAGTCACCAAACGACGTGGGGTTTGGTTTTTTTTAATCCCTGGCAGTGTATTTTATTTTATTTATATTGGCTCTTCATTACTATTTAATTGCCATATTGCCTAAGGTAACAAGTAAGTCTGTGCGAATCCACCATTTTCAATTTTAAATCAAATCTGAATCTTGGATAACTTATTTGAATCGAATCCGAATCGAATCTCATGCCTAAAATAAAATCGAGCTGAGTCCGAATCGAATCTAATGTCTAAAATTTTTTTCGAATTGAATCTGAATCGAATATAATGCTAAATATATTTTATAGAATTGAATCCTAATCGAATCCCATGCTTAAAAAAAATTGGGGCTAATATTTTATTTTAAAAATAGGTTCAGATCTGAATCGATTAATTTGTTAAGGCTTCCTATGCTATTGTTTAAAATTGAATATATGTTGAATATTTTACAATGCTAAGTTTCCGAATCCAATCCAATAATAAAATATTTTCTGCCTTAAAATATGAGAGGAGAATGAGGAATGACCCTGGACACCGGACTATTCCTGGATAGCACAGTGGTCAGAGCATTGGCGTACTGAGCCAATAGTCCCATGTTCAATTCCCGTGTCTAGGTGTCATTTTTCAATTTAAAGAATTCCAATATTAGGATTCAAAACTTCGAATAAAATCTGAACCTGACTAAGATTTGGATTTGGATTTGAAATTTCAAAGGTTCGCGCAGGCTTAGTAACAAGTCTTTGAAGTTGACCACACAAACACGTTAGTGTTTGTATTTTCTAAGAGGCTCTAAACCTAAACACACCGGTTCAGTTAATATCGGTTCACCTGTGGAAATGGATCAGTTCTGCCATAAGAACTGCCACGGAGACCACGGTCCCGATACGAAAGACCTGCATTGCCGGGTATAGTTCCATTCTCCCGACACTGACGAACTCTTTCATCTTGTCTTCACAGACTGGTCTCTGAGACACCCAGAGCTTCCATATCCGGTCCAGAATTCCAACCTCGCGGAACCAACGTACTCTGGGGACACACAATAATGCTAATTGCATGCTGTTCTTATTAGGAGGACCTCTCTCCCCCCACATCAATGTGGCTACATTTGTTCTAAATTCAACCTTCCTCATTCCTAATATATTAGAATAATTAGTACAAAGACTTGTAACACGAAAGGTTAGTAGAACGTGGTGCTAAAATAAAAATAATATTTTATTTATTTTGAACATAAAAGCTTTTCCCATGAATACATCAAATGTGCAGACCTAAGCTTCCATCACACTGTAAATGATTCATATTAGTGGATCTAATGTGTGATAGTTCCTGTATGAAATAACCAATTTCTTACACCAACAGTTCAATTTTCTTATGAAAGGCCTTATCTGACGGCTGGACAAGTTACGAAATCTACTTTCACCTATTCATACGTCAAGACATTTGATATCCAGCAGTCACTTTTGACCTATAAAATAACAAAAATAATATTATAAAATGTCATCAATGTGGACATTAAAGAAGTTTTTATTTTCTAAAAGGCTCTTCCTATGAAAATTGGACTGTAAATGTTTCACTGTCACTCGCTCGCAACGATTGTGTCTGGACTTACCTCTGCGCGATGAATTCCTTGTAGGGGGACCCCCTGACCGTGGCTAGAGACATGAGTGGTAAGGGGAACAGTTCTACCTCCATCAAGCCGCACTTGTCTCTCTCCGTGAAGATGTCGCTGATCAACTTGTAGGCCAGAGCTTTGTCCACTTGGAAAGCGAACATTCCGTGTTGGACCCTCTCTATGCCTTTCTCAGGACTGAAGTACTGGTTTCCTTTCTTATCAGATAGCTTATTCTTGACCAGGTTCATGATAACTGGATCCAGGCTTTCCTGGAAAACATAACATCAATATACAGGTACAATTCTCATTGGAAGAGATTTATTTAAAATAAAAAAGGACATTGTTTTTTCTGCGGCCAAAATTGCTAACATTTAGACTCTCTCATTGGTGCTATAATTATAACATGTATTGCTAATCAGGGTTCGTAAAGCTTCAGCATTTTCAGGTCAAAGTTGTACTCGCATGTCCTATCTCATTCGCTTGGGCTTCGACACCCACAATGGCCTTAGCATCTTAGAAACATTTTGAAGGAAGAAGAAAACTTCTATACATTATGAATAGATTTGAAATATCTCACTAAATATCAGATATTTCAACACAATGCAATTTTTAGAAAACCTACAAACCGTATTTTAACACCAACCAGTCTTTAATTGGTGTATTTAACGTAAGAATAAATACATTCAAATATGTAAGTATGAAATAATTTAGTGCGCTTTATAATACTAGCCTAGTGATGGACTCACTGTGAGGTATACATGGTTGTACTCCACGTTCTGAATGTCCACTATCCTAGTGGTGGACTCACTGTGAGATATACATGGTTGTACTCCACGTCCTGTATGTCCACTATCCTAGTGATAGACTCACTGTGAGATAGACATGGTTGTACTCCACGTTCTGAATGTCCACTATCCTAGTGGTGGACTCACTGTGAGATATACATGGTTGTACTCCACGTTCTGAATGTCCACTATCCTAGTGGTGGACTCACTGTGAGATATACATGGTTGTACTCCACGTCCTGTATGTCCACTATCCTAGTGATAGACTCACTGTGAGATAGACATGGTTGTACTCCACGTCCTGTATGTCCACTATCCTAGTGGTGGACTCACTGTGAGATATACATGGTTGTACTCCACGTCCTGTATGTCCACTATCCTAGTGATGGACTCACTGTGAGATAGACATGGTTGTACTCCACGTCCTGTATGTCCACTATCCTAGTGATGGACTCACTGTGAGATAGGCATGGTTGTACTCCACGTCCTAAATGTCCACTATCCTAGTGATGGACTCGCTGTGAGATATACATAGTTGTACTCCACGTCCTAAATGTCCACTATCCTAGTGATGGACTCATTGTGAGATAGACATGGTTGTACTCCACGTCCCGAATGTCCACTATCCTAGTGATGGACTCGCTGTGAGATATACATGGTTGTACTCCACGTCCTAAATGTCCACTATCCTAGTGATGGACTCACTGTGAGATAGACATGGTTGTACTCCACGTCCTGAATGCCCACTGCTAGAGGACTCTCCACCAGACCCCGCAGATCCCTGATAGAAGAGTAGGGCGTCTGCAGTAAAGCCACAATGTTAGCCGAGTAGGCCGTGTATAGGAACAAGGTCGTCAAGGAGAAAACGAACGACGTGGTCCGCAAGGAGAATGATTTGGGAGCGATGTAGTGACCTGGCGATTGGAATAAACAACATATTTGGCAACAAGATGTTAAACCTATTATCTTAAAGTTAAGGGTCAAAGGGGACGCAGGCTATGACACGTATTTTTGATTTTCGTATCACAAAAACTATTTTTAGACAAAATAAATAAAATATTTCAAACTGGACCTGGAGATGAAGATGACAGTAGAAAAGTGCTAAGATGCATCATCACTTTATATGGAACTGAAACATGGATCCTAAGGAAAAAGGTGAAGAAATATTTGGAAAGTTTTGTGATGTGGTGCTTGAGGAGAAAATATAGTTAAAGTGGACAGATCGGGTGACTAGTAAAGAAGTTATAAGAAGAATAAATGGAAAGAGAATCTATCTGCTGTTGGTTCTACGAAAAAAAGGTCAACTGTATTGGTCACGTTATGTGAATAAATATCTTATTGAGTGACGTCACTGAAGGCAAGGTGGAAGGTATAAAGGAACCAGGAAGACCACGAATGCAACTGATGGATTACCTCAAACAAGGAAAGAAGATGAAGTTTCAGAATATAAAAATGGAAGCTGTTTATAGAACATACTGGAGGACTCAATTTGGATAAGGCAACGGACCTGTCGAAAGACAGATCTTTTAATAACATTAGTAGGTATTGTACACTAAGTAAAGTTATAAACAAAGTAATCTCAACAGTTATTGAATATGTGTCACGTGCATTGCGTAATTTTAACGTTACTTTTCCTCCTAATTTAAAAAGTTTCTGTTCAAATACTCATAAAAATATTCAAGCACTGTTGAGATTACTATGTGTCAAAAATTAAACTATACGTAATCACTGGAGCAATATTTGACTTATTTTTTGGACCTACATTTTTTTTCTTCATAAAAGCCGTAAGAAATATGAACATTATATCGCGCTCCCTTCCATCCCGCCTTAAGGGTTCCGCCTAGTGGAGCAGTGTAACGCGTTTCAAGCGTACAGAAATTTCACGCTATTTTTTAAATTTCAAAATACGATTCACCCAGTTCTTATATCAATGTATATGGTTAGAAATATAGATATAGCTTTCCTATAAGAAATAAGGTTATATTTTGGGTATTACATAAAATGTTAATTTAATTGAGTATTGTTTTAGTGGGTTTATAACTTCAGATCTGCCAATCATATAATAAATACAGCAGTGTGAGGATATTTTATGCGTCCTTAATCATTGATTAGAATCATATAAATAGTCTGAATAAAGCAAAATGTGGGGTTTGCTAATTTATAAATTTCGATAATATATTAATGCTATATATTTATAACTGTGCATGACACATTTGTTAAATAGTCATGTTTGTTTTCATGCTTTACTAAATTGTGTGCACAATTAAAATAATGTTTTACTCGTTTTTAGTTATTGTCATTCACAAACATTTTATTAGAGTCACCATTGTCTCATTTAATTTATTTATAGTTTATTATATTATTGCCATCCTTTATTTATAATTACTAATCTTCAATATGCATATAAGCTAAACATTATACATTTATTGTAACAAATTGACAATAGTAGACGTGAAGACCTACCTTGTTGACAAAGAGTTCCAAGCACATAGGTGCATATTTCGGATACATATATTTCTTGATTGTTTACGATTAATTTCCCTTCCAAACTAAAGTAAAGCTGCGCGAAAACTGTAATAAAAACCAGTACGCACAGTGTCGCACAGGAGTACCACAGCGAATGACTGAAGGGTAGAACGAAAATGTTTGTAACACTGGATAAAGATGGCTGCCGGAATATTATGGCTGTCCTGGAATAGTAAAAAATAGCTTTATTTCATAACACAGATATATATATCAGATTACGAGAGTGATAATAGTAAAAATAATCAATTTTCCTGGAGGATAATGTTTTATTGTTTTCAGTCAATTAGATCTAGTTATTTTATGTGTTTTATATATTAATTTTTTAAAATTATTACTTAAAACAATCAGCATGACAGACTATATTTTATTTATAGAAATTATAATAGGAATGTAAAAAGGATAGGAAAAATACACGTACAGGTATAATAAGTTTTACGTGGTTTAAGGACCTTTAATAAGATGAAAATATAATAATGAATCTTTTTATCAATTTATTTTTTTAACCAAACATGTTTGTTTCTTACTTGACCGGAAAAGTCTCCGCCACGAAATGCGATACTTCCATCCGGTCCAGTCTCATGAATATGCCAGAAGCTGTGATGTCAACTTCAAATCGTTGTAAGAGCCCCATTAGACCATCGAAACTTCCATTCGTCTGCCAACCGTAGCTATTCGAGTATACCACAGTCAAACTGGACAAAATAAATCCAGGGCTCTAATTCAACGAAGGGTGAAATTTGTTCAGGCAAAAGTATAACAATGGCGCAAATTTGCTCCTATATGTTACCCTGTTGATTTGATCCGTTTATTTATTCACTAATTAAGAAGCAAGTTTGTGACAAGAACTACTTGGGACCCTCTTTGGTGGCCGCATGGTATAAGGCATCACACTCGCAATAGACTAGACTGCCAGTGACGGGGAGATCGGTGCTCAAATCCCGGTTGGGTGTACTGAGGATGGTTTCCCCAAAATTGTTTTTCACCCTCCCTCTACGTAAATGAGGGTGTACTTAATCAAAATCTAACCTTACCCTTACTCATCCTTAACTCATAAACTTAGTCCTAATTAGTACATTAGCGTATAACTCAAAGTGGTAGTAAGAAGAGATGCTAAAAATTACTTGGGTCGTCATCATTTATGCTTTCAAGTCGATACTAGTTTATTTTAAATATTTACTATTTAAAACTTCTGAAAAGTAGGGTCTATAAATAATGCTAAACAATATTTATAAGTTAATAATTAAAATATGACATATTTAGGTACTCATTAAATAATAAAAACATTTATACTATTAATGTACAACTTATGTTTCATTATTAAAACAATTTTAAACACTTTAAAATATGTGTTCGGTAGTTTAATGCGTGTGATTCAGTCACGGAGACAAAAACAATTTAGTTTCGTTAGTTCCGCTAGACTTAGTAAGAATTAAGAGTTGCAGTTGGTATTTGCTTGGCGTCTAGATTCTATTTATTACTTTCATTTGGTCTTGAAAAGCTTCAATCGGGTGTGTTTTGTTCTAAATCTAAATGTCATTGGAATATGTTTTCAAAATGGAATGGAATCTAGTTTTAATATCTTTGTATCAGCCAATGTATGTGTTATTCACCTCGAGAATGGATAATATTGTATATATATGTTTATTTGCTATTCAACTCTTACTCATAATTATTATTACCGTTATGTGCAGTTTTGAATGGTAGAACAAACGCGAATCAGAAACCAACGTATTGGTTCTGACGACGTTTACAAACGAAAACACCTCGTTAAGATCTTCATACACAAACGCCATTTCGTGTTTGTTGACTGATTTTCAAAAGGTAAGATTACCATTTTAAAATGTCTTTCAGAACATTACTAAACATTTATTTTCACATTTACTTTCCTCTTAACGCTAACACATTTTAAAATAATATAATAAACAAGTCACACAATGTAACTAGTGATGGATTTAAAATGCAACAATGCTAAATAAGTTACCATTTCACCTTACTTAATACTTTAGATTAAAACAAATTGTGTTACTGTCAGAAGTTATTTAAGTTACAATGTTAGTCACTAATTCATTTATAGCTAACCAAGTATATTCTGATGTGTTGTTATCGTAAACACAAAATAAAGTTTGGTATTAGGATAAAAATAATCAATAACTCAAAGTAATATAAATAAATAATTTTATCAATTTTGGAAACTAATGATTAATATTCTGCCACTATAATATTATTTTAAGTTGATTGAAAATTTGTGCATTTAGGAAATAAATATCAAAGCTTATTTGAAAGTAGTCCTACTGCAATATTAACAACAACAACAACAACAACAACATTATTTAGTATGGTGAATAGACGCAAGTATTCGTGTTTAACTTTTATGAAATAATAAATGCGTCATATTTTATAAATATTTGTTTAGAGCATTTTTTAAAAAAAACCACTGCTCCTGCTATTTTAGTGAATAAGAAACTCGGGGCATCTTTCAAAATTGCACTTGCGAATATATTATTTGCACCACTCAGTGAATCCTGACACAGGTTTACACGATCACCCCTGGTTACTAATATAAATGTTGCGTGTTAGATTTCCGACAGTACCGGAGGTATTTTTTCCGAAAAGGGAACTATTCCTATGGTCACCATGATTTGGTTAGTTAGGCTTAAGCTAGGTTTAAGATTTCCGCTGGCTCTAGACCCTAATGGAGTGGAGATGATAAGGGAGAGTTTAAAAGAAATGTGTCAGCATTTTATTGAAGGAAGCTTAAGAAACAATTAAGATAAAATGACCCTCAGTACATTCATATTTCATTTGGGATTCAAACTCTTCCTCACAAAAACACAGACAGAATCAGACTGACGCCTCTATCCATTTGCCCACGATTGCATGTGGTACTAGCGTTTAAACCTTTTTTTAAATTTCTTTTTTCTACGTGGCCTTGACATACAAGTGAAATTGTTTGCTTCCTAGACCAAACTAGTAAATTTTGGATAAATCGTAGGCCCCCTAGGGTCCTGATATAGGAACATTTGATGTTCTTACTCCGAGCTGAACATTGAATTTATTTTACCTGAAATTCATACTGGCGGCCAAATACTCCACAAGAGGATAATTTATTTTGGTCCATGTGTCCACATGACGCATGGTGAGGTCATACATATCCTTGAATTGTTCTGGATACAATATCTATGGAAATAAAATACAAAAATATAATTTAAAAGGAGACTTATGACATTATTGAGAGATAAATCCTGACTATATTTATCAAAGCTAAATAGACGCAAGTATCTGTGTTTAAATTTTGTATTGTTATTTTTATTAAAAATATTTTCAGCAAGAATACCATAAATAACAGACCATACACTGGCTCCGTGGTGTAGTGGTCCCTGGCTACGAGCCTAGGGGTCCCGGGTTAGATAACCGGATTGTACCTTGAATGTATTCCGCTTAAGGGGAATGATCCCAACGAGTCACCAGGGTTTATTTAATTAGGCTTAAGCTAGGTTAAGACTCACCCAGGTTCCACAACATGATGATGACTTACATCACATCATCTCATTGCGGGTACGACGTGTAGACAACCTCCTATGTGTCTCCTGGACAGCACTATGTGCCAACAGAGGGGCTAATAGTCTACACTTGAGGAGACTGAACCTGGACGTCAAAGTCCCTCCCGGTCATATGTGCCACACGACAAAAAAAAAACAACAAAAAAAACCACACACCATAAAAATATAGTTTTATATTAGCCTATTTAAAAGTTTAAAGATATCGCTCAATATTGTTTAGGCCTAGTTTACTCTATGAACATTTTAATCAAGAACGCAGGGATCCGAAACTGCCAGAAGAAACAGCACAACTGCATAAAAAAAGTAGTGATAAAAGTCACATGAACCACACAACATTTCTACCTCGTAGAAAAATAAATAAAATCAAATCCAAACATTAATACCCAAACAAATAATAAATATCCCACTCTTACCAAAACAAATAAAAGAATTGTATAACAACATCCCTACCCAATTCTATAATTAAACAAACCTTAATACATTAACCAGATTTAACTTTTGAGCAAAGTAATTAAACTTAACATAAGGCAATGATTTAATCATTATATCTGCAATTTGTTCATTTGTTTCTACATACATTATTTTAACCTTTCCCAAAGAAACAAGATCTCTCACAAAGTGATGTCTGACATCCAAATGTTTAGACCTTTTAATTTCAAAGGTTTGAGCCATTTTAATAGTGGATTGATTTTCCTCATATAGAAAAATGGGCTCAACCGGTTCACAAAATTCACTTAACAAATTCCTCAAAAATATGCTCTCAATTAGACAATATGAAAGTGCATAAAATTTTGATTCACAACTACTCAGAGCTACAACTGATTGTTTTTAGAGCTCCAACAAATAATATTCTCATTTAATTTAACGATAAAGCCCGATACACTTTTCCTATCTTTTGCATCAGAGGCGATATCAGAATTGACATAAGCACAAATTCTCAAATCTGTATCATCTGATTTAACAAAATTCAGACCTACATGCTCTGTATGTTTTACATAACGCAATACATTTTTCAAATGTTTCCAATGAGTCAAATTAAAGCAATTTTGTAATCTACCAAAGTATGATACTAAAAAACATAAATCAGGTCTCGATTCCAACATCAAATACATGAGACACCCTTTAAAGTTCCTAGTAAGGAAACTTAACCTCAACATTTTGTTAATCTTTTTAAAATTTAATTTAGGTTCCAAAGGAATTTTACTTGGTCTACAGTTAAGCATATTAAATTTTCTTAATATCTTATCCATATAAGGCCTTTTTTAATTCACACACTTTCACATCATTGCACTGTAAGCCTTCCGGTGGCTTCATAAACACTGTCACTTTAAGAGGGTTCTTCAAGAACTCAGATTTGACATCAAGTTGCTGCAGGTGGAGGTTCCTCTCGACTGCAATTAACAACAAGACCCTCAGCGTCGTCACCCGAGCAACAGGAGCGAATATCTCTTCATCATCCAGTGAAGGCTGCTGGTATCCTCGAGCCACAAGCCGGGCCTTTTTTGTGAGCAACACCATTCACCATCTTATTAGTGAAAACCCAGCGCGAATCAATCACTTGGGGGTTTGGAGGGGGATCAATTAATTTAAATGTACCATTGGTTTCCAGCGAAGATAGTTCTTCTTTTATTGCGAGTCGCCAACCTTCACCTTTTATAGCCTCTTCATAGCTCTCAGGAACATCAATTGTGCCAGCCGACAGGGCTAACATGACATCAACATCAAAATCTGACAAGTATTTTGGAAGCTGCCTTGCTCGTGAACCTCGACGAACTTCTGTTATGCTTGATGATGATGGATTTTCTTTAGTACCCGGTGGAGGACTAGTTTTTGGTGTGTTATCTTCTTCTTCAGTATCATGTTTAACACTGGGTTTTGTCTCATTTGGTAATGGAGCAGGTATGTGAGAACTTAGATTCTTCCAGTGTTCTTCAAAAATAACATTTCTACACAAAACAACCTCCCGTTCTTCAGGATCCCATAGCCTGTAACCATTGTTATAATAACCTACCATTATTAGTTATTTTGAACGTTAGTCTAATTTACCTTTCCTATCCTCCTTATGATTGAGGCTGTAGGCAGGACAACCAAAAACTTTTATCTTAGATAAATCTGGTTTATAATAATAACACACTTCTGCAGGTATTACACTTTTTGGAAGAGTTGAAGTTTCCGCCGACATTACTGCTTCCCCCCACATTTCTTTGGGCAATTCAGACTCAAATAGTAGACATCTGGCTTTTTACAAAATTGTTCTGTTAAATCGTTCGGCTAGTCCATTCTAGGGAGGATTCCTACCCATTGAGTACTGTAAAGTAGTGCCCTTCTCTGCACACAAACTTTTAAAATCATTAGACGAGTACTCCCCACCTTGATAACACCGAGAATTTTCAATCTTCTTGTTAAATTTTGTTTCAACCATTGATATGAATAGTTAAAATTTATCAATAACTTCAAATTTATGTTCAATCAAATGTATCGTGGCAAAATAACTATAATGATCTATGAAAATCACAAAATAATTTTTACCATCATGTGTTTGAGGCGTAATTTTTCCACAGACATCTGATGACACGGTCTCTAAAATACGTCTGGCCCTCTGATCCTCTGGGATGGACCTCATATACAGCAAATTAGTTTGTTTACCTTTAATACAAATGCCACATAGTTTAGAAGAGGGATATTTTGAAGGGTGTCCCATACGCCGATGCCACAAATCACACTCAAAGTTCTTCTTAATCTCGGCTATGTTCACACT
The DNA here is from genome assembly GCA_902155825.1 of Timema genevievae. Lineage (NCBI taxonomy): Eukaryota > Metazoa > Arthropoda > Insecta > Phasmatodea > Timematidae > Timema > Timema genevievae. The sequence continues at coordinate 509,833 of CABFWO010000073.1, forward strand.
CTTTAAAAATAAACACTCTAGCAATATATAATCTGCCACATAATTGTCCTGAAAGCAGTGTTTTACAGTTCAACATGACATTCACACCACCATTTTCAAAACTTACACAATAACCTTTTTCTTCTAGCTTCCGGACTGACAATAAATTAAAAGCCAAGTTCTCACAAACTACAATGTCTTGAATGACGATTCTTACACCATCTTCTGTAACAACAGGTAATTTACCATACAGTGTTCCTTTGACAGTTACACCCACTTTAGCCACATAAATTCCAACTTTAACATCCTTAGGATCAATTAAATAATTTACATAACTGCTCTTTAATAAATGGCATGTAATTCCACTATCCAAAACAAATTATACCTCCTCCATAGGTTTAGCAACAGACAGGTCACTTACTTCAACTGATTCCATGGAGGTCACAAATGAAAACTCATTTTCAGTCACCATATTTACACTGTTTCTAAGTTTAGGGCAATTTTTCATTACATGTCCTCTTAGCTTACAATGGAAACACTTACCATTAAATATTTGACTTCGTCCGTAAAATTCACCTGTATCCCGTTTCCAGTTGGGGATCTTAAGAAGACGAAACAATCTTCTTATGTTTCTAATTTTCAGATATAAGTTTTTTTTAACATATTCAACTGTCACTGCCGATTAGTCCTTACTAAACATAATTTCCATGGCTGAAACCACACTGTCAAATTCTTGAGGCATAGCAACAAGTAATTGGTTAACAATTTCACCTTCATTCATCTTTTCCCAGCAATTGTGACGTCAGCACGTGCCGCTTTAAATTCTTGGAAAAATTCCTGCAATGGTTTGTCATGTTGATATTCCATTTTTCTCCAATTCTTTTGTGCATTCACACGGGATTTCAGGCCTTTATTTTCATAAGTAGATCTCAGAGCTTCCATAATGTCCTTTGCTGTATTTCCCCCCGTAGTAATTGTCAGGAGATTGTCTGCAATGCCTCGATTCACCATGATGTTAGGTGATTTAACATCGTCATCCTTAAATTTTTGCAATGTATCCTTTTCTTCAGGTGGTTCGTCAACCAAAACATATAATACACCGTTCTTTTCTAAAAGTAATTTCATCCTGAACTCCCAGTTCGTAAAACCAGTTCCATCAAAAGGTGTAGTGCAGGACTGCGAGCAACCAGACGCCGCCATGATGGTGTCTCACCCAACCCGTTTCAACGTCAAATAATATTAACTTTATACCGACTATTCTAACAGTTTTTACTCATAATCCACAGTTTATTCTGGGCCCATAACCTAATCAAGAACGCAGGGATCCAAAACTGCCAGAAGAAAAAGCACAACTGCGTAACAAAAAGCAGTGATCAAAGTCACATGACCCACACAACAGTGCTGCCTCTTAAAAAAAAAGATCCAAATTATGAATACCCAAACAAATAATAAATATCCCACTCTTACCAAAACAAATATAAGAATTGTATAACAACAAATTTCGTAAATAGATCAATTATCCCTAATAACTTACAGCAGCACCTTCTCTCAGCACCCTCCACCCCAAAGATTCCCTAATAACTTACAGCAGCACCTTCTCTCAACACCCTCCACCCCAAAGATTCCCTATTAACTTACAAGCAGCACCTTCTCTCAACACCATCCACCCCAAATATTCCCTATTAACTTACAGCAGCACCATCTCTCAACACCATCCGCCATAAAGATTCCCTAATAACTTACAGCAGCACCATCTCTCAACACCCTCCACCCCAAAGATTCCCTATTAACTTACAGCAGCACCATCTCTCAACACCATCCGCCATAAAGATTCCCTAATAACTTACAGCAGCACCATCTATCAACACCCTCCACCCCAAAGATTCCCTAATAACTTACAGCAGCACCTTCTCTCAACACCCTCCACCCCAAAGATTCCCTAATAACTTACAGCAGCATCTTCTCTCAGCACCCTCCACCCCAAAGATTCCCTAATAACTTACAGCAGCACCTACTCTCAACACCCTCCACCCCAAAGATTCCCTAATAACTTACAGCAGCACCTGCTTTCAGGACTACGCCACGTAGATCACTCCTTGTTCTCGTCTTGCCGCTGCTTCCAGCCAGTTTAAGGATGATATGTTCTCCTCCAGTTCGCGTGGTTCCTATCCCGGTCACAATAAGAGAAGTGCTCATGGTGGCTCGATAAACCTCCAAAAATTCGACATGGACCCCCGATACACTTTGAACCCAGGTGACGTCACTGTTGGGGAACACGTGTAGACCCCTCAGAAGTCCTTGGCCTCTTGGTGACAAGGAGCTCCCGCCGAAATAGCCACTGCCGTCGTTCTTGTTAGAAGATATGATAATATTATTACCACTATTATTAAAAATAGTTCTGGTGTTTTCAAAGATTATCCAAATTAAAAGGTCATTAAATAATTTCGCTGATGAAGCCTGAAAAATAGAAAACCACAATTATTTATAATACAAAATAATCCCTCTACATTGTATATTATTCTCTCTCTCTCTCTATATATATATATATTTTTTTCACCACGTCTTACAACCCATTCTGGGCCCGGGCCTAGGGCGGCACATTTATGGGGGTGGCAAATTTTCTTGGATAGAACTTTTAAAACTCGTGCAGAATCGGATATACTGTACGTCACAGAAAAGTTTTCATCTCTAAAAAAATGTTATTTTTTCTATATTATTAAAAAATCACCATTCTTATACATTATATATATAAATAAAAAACTATTATTTTTTCCACATTAATAAAAATTACTATTTTTATACATTTTACATATGAATAAAAAATATTATCTTTTCTAGATTATTAAAATATCACTATTTTTATACATTATATATAATGTATAAATACAAAATGATTATTTTTTCTGGATTATTAAAAATGATAGTTTTGTTTTTATTTGTTTTTTATTTATTGTAGAAAAAAGGGACACAATTTTTTTTGGCCCATGGGCCTAAGGGCAGTCAAATCCGCAACTGGTTATACGCATATATAATTGTCACGCTAGTGAGATTTAGACGAGAAAAACTGAATTTAGCGGAAGTGAACCCGCATTTTCGTGGAGAGAGAAAGTGGAAAACAATGTAGGGAAAAACATACTCAGTACACCCTATAGGTATTCGAACCCCAATCTCCCTGTTATTGACACTCCAGTCTATTGGGAGAGTGATGCCTTAGACCACCCGACCACCGAAGATTGTTTGATTTCTATAATACTTTGGTAAAACAACTTAAAGATTACGCGCTAGTTATATGTTCAAATTATTTTTTGTACTTAGGTGAATCCAAAACTTTCAAAAATAAAAATGAACATTCTATTTGGCAACTAGTTTTTTTAAAAAGAACACTACCTTTATGGGGTAAAATATCATAGGTACAGTACTGAAACAAGTAATATTCTAGGAAATACATGCTTCAAATTTGATATATAAGTCATATGCTATTTTTAAAAACACACTAAAACTGCTCTCAAATCGAGTAATAAAATATAGCGCTATCACGTAAATTAAGTAATTTTGATATTTTTAAATGTCAAACTTACTCTTTGAAGCAATTGTTGTGAATATGGACACTCGGCGGCGACTATAATGCCGGCCCGAACAGCATGATTATTTTCTAGCGCTTCTGCGCATGCGTGTGCCCCTGTGTCCAGAGGAAACACGTGCAGACGAAGACCAGAACTGGAGAACGCCCTCCATAGGTCCAAGCCATCTAGAGACAATGTACAGTCCAATTTCCATCGTAAAGTCCATTTACAAAATATGCACTATTTTTTTTCGGTCAACATCAATAACACTTGAAGGGTACAAGGAAAAACGAGGGAAATTTACACTACACATATTTTATTATTGTTACCACCGCGTCTTACTACACGTTCGTGTTATACGCACTTATGCTAATGTGTAATGGTAGGGTGATTGCGAGATAAAATGGAGGACCTACAGTTTAACGTGGAATCCGAACCACGGTGGAGGCCTGGCATTCCACACATTCATAAGTTGTGATTAATACACGTCTTGTCAGAGGTGAAGGAAGGGTTTGGCAATCAGATAAATCTGTGCCGGGATTGAGGATTGAACCCAGCACAAAGTCTGGCGCCTTACCCTTAGACCACAAGGTCACCCTACACACATTTTCAAGGACAACTTGTACATCTCAAACCCCATAAGGAACCCAGTAAATACTTTTCTAAACAATTTATTTATGATAGAAAGAACTTTTAAACATAATCTAACGTATTGTATACTTGGCAGAATAACAGTCCTCTCGAGCCACAGATGGTTGTGGTGTCTGATAGCTCGCGATACTATTGGTCGCTCATATGTAGCCGACGATTCCACACGTCCATCACAGACTCAACCTTAAACTATGAGTGAATAATGGCCCTGAGCACTGGAAGAATCCTAGATAGCTCACTGGTGAACATTGGCGTGCTTAGCCAAAGGTTTCGGGTTCAATTTCCGTGTATAGGTGGCATTTAAAAATTAATTTATATTTATTGGTAACCATGTGGTTCACTCCATACAGATATTCCCGTAATTACAATTATTTGAAATCTATGTGTTGATACTCTATATTAATTATAATCTAAAGTGCATTAGAAAGATCTCATTATTTATCTAACAGATGGCAGCACTGACTCGATTTAAGTTAAAATTGGACTTTCCTCCTTTTACCCCTGTATTCTTCATGTTACAATATTATATATATATATATTTTTTAGTATTGATAATATTTGTCAAAAGTGCAGATCACATGATTTGATGTATGAATATGTGAAAGTGGTTCTAGTAACCTTTCTGGCTGTCAGATGAGGTTTTTCCTATGAAAATTGAACTGTAGCTATATTTTAATAAAAATATCTGTTGCGACAATTATTGAGTTAGATGACTACAGTAAAAATATATTTGTAAAATTAAACACGGTTTCATTTTTAGATAGTTATCAAGACATTGACAGAAGATTTTTCAATTTGAAACATTAATTTGTACTTGGATTTTTAATTATTCCTGGTACCAAGAACTTTATTATGTGAATTTAAATAATAATTTTTTTTATTTTGTGTTGATTATACAAACTTTGGTCTATTGCTGTTTTTCTCTTCCAGAATATTTTTTTAAATAAGCTCTGAAATATAAACCTTTATCCTTTAGAGTTTAACCCTCTCGCCAATTGCTGGTAGTATAATAATTTATATCATTATATATTTCTAAAACTCACCACTGCCCCAACAAACGCAAGCTGTCACTGAAGATAATCTTTTCATTTGAAAAAAGTTGATTGCTAGTGAAATAGCTCCAGAATACTCAGTAGCCATTACTATCGAAATGCACGTGCTAGAAATAAAACATAAATTAAAATAAACTGACATTATGTCTCGAAAATAAGGTTCTAAGCTATGCGACTATGTTGTTGAGCTTTGATATAAACAATTGTCAGCCAAAATTAACATCGAGCATATTTTGCCCAGTTTAGATTTTAAATAGGCGTAACGAAACCTTCTCGAATGAAGATTCATCCTCTATTTATATCAAATTCTATAATACACACACAATTTGCAGAGTGTTTGAACAGAGAGGAAAATAAAGCCAAACAAACTTTTATTTATGTTAGTTAAAATTGGATACGAATACATTTTGGATTTACGTTAAAACAATCAATGCACAGACTTTCTCATAAGAATTAGAGACAGTCCCATTTTCATAGGGAGGGACTTAGGTGCCAGTTATCAACGCGACTAGAGATACAGATAGAGATATTTTATTTAATATATTAATGCGTCAAGTCATGTGATCTGTAACTGTCACTCTTGAAATATATTACTATCAATACCTATGAAATAACACTAATAATAATAGTAAAATGTTATAATTGATAGCCGAAAAAGTTTTTATTTTATAAAAGGCTTTTTATATTATAATTAGCCTGCCCCGTGCTGTAGTGATCAATGCACCTGGCTACGAGCCTAGGTGCTCCGGGTTCGATTCCCGGCTGGTACCTTGGGTATTTTTCCCTTAAGGGGAATAATCCCAATGGTCACTAGGGTCTGGTCAGTTAGGCTTAATTTAGGTTAGGACTCAGCCCGGTTCCACAACTTCATAATAAATATAATCACATCATCTCATTGCGGGTACGACGTGTAGACAGACGACCTTCTATGGTGTATCCTGGGCAACGCTCTATGCTACCAGAGTGGCGAATAGTCTATACATAAGGCTACCGAACCCGAATATCAAAGTCCCTCCCGGTCAAATGTGCCGTACGATAAAAATAATATTGAAATTGATCTTTATTTATCTAATAGAGCAATATTGCACTATATGACTTCCTTTACTTTGTAAATATATATATATATATAATATATTTTTATATATGAACAAATACACAAGTATGTAAATGTGTGTGGAGTAAAAAAGGGGGTGAGGAGGGTTATATTGTTAATCTATTATATTTGTAATATTGTTTTGTACCCTATACAAAATAAGTAGAATTAAATAAATAGACAAATTTTGAAGCCATTTCAAAAAGGTTGATTTTTGTTGCTAAAGGAAAAGTACCGGTATTACTAATTTGTATGTTTAGGTTTAGATATACGGTGGGTAGCTGCCTGGAATATGTAGGCTACCAAAAATGATGAATCTCGTAAAGTAATTTATAAACTGAATTTGTGCACATTTATATGAAGGTAAATGTCTAAAAACTGTTCGGTAATCTTTAAGCTAGTCCTCAACATTAATAAGATTATGAATTTCAATAAAAATGGCTAAAATCACTTTTCAGAGTAAATAGACAATTTTTATTCATGGTTTTAAGTGTTACCTTTAATATTATTTTATACTACGGAATTAACATTCATAATGCATCGATACTTGATATAGATATTAACAAACACAATATTTTGAAGAAAATCGGTGCTTTTAGGTTTTAAAGAAGTGCATAGATGCCACATGCACATTACAGTCCAAAAACACATTTTAGGAATTGGATGCACATTAAAAGTAATTTTTAGTTAAAATATCAATATTAGTTCCAAATAGCCGAAGTTGTTATTAATTTTAGAGAGGAATTCACCATCTAGATATCATATTCTGAAAATTGAAAAATGACACCTGGACACGGGATGACTCCTGGATAGCTCAGTGTTAGAGCATTGGCGTACTAAGCAAAAGGTCCCGGGTTCGATTCCCGTGTCCAGGTGTCACTTCTCAATTTTCAGAATCAATATGAGTTTTTTCTATCACAATACTTTCTCTATACTTCGTATATTAAATAATCCACTAAGAATATATAAACGTATATCAAATAATCAAGTAATAATAATAGAAACAATATTATTTACCAGAAATTTTAGTTGACCCTCAATTGTGTTAGTTATATAGTTTGGTCAATCACTTTCACATTAAGCTAAAGACTAAGGGTATTTCAAAAACTTAAATAATTTTTTTTTCATATCATTGTTTATTGTGTCATCAAATAAAAAAGAAAACAGGGAACATCTGTCCATCAAATAAAATTCGGTTCAATTTGTTTTGAATGCCTCCTAATCCATGACAAGATGAACCAATGTTTGATATGTTGATAGTATTACTCTCCTTAGTTCAATATAAGGGGAAAGGGGAAGGGGGAATGGACATGCGATGACAGATACGGTCCAATTTTCATAGGAAAAGCTCTTATCTAACGGATAGAAAAGTTACTAGCTCTACTTTTACAAACGTCAAGTCATGTGATATGCAGTCAATACTTGTTATTGTTATTATTATTATCACTACCGTATGGTTTTACAACCATAATCAGGGGTTGAGTGGGCCGGTTTGATTTGGACCGCTGCAACTACTTTAAACTAAAATAAAGCTATCCATTCAATAAATAATTGTTTTTAATCAAAAGTTTCAGTGAATACGTCTGAGAGGAGGTGTGGACTGGCAGGTTCTAAATGGTAAGGGACTACATAAATAACGGCATTTAACATACATTCATCAATACCATTGAAGCTATGTTTCAGTGTAAGATGAAGTGGAGAGGTAAATAACTCAAATTTTTATTGCTAGTAAATTTAATCTCAAGACCATTTGAGCTACATCACCAAAGATTACACCACTATTTTCCACTTAAAACATCACTTTCCATTTTATATTGACACGAGGAAAAATACTTATAATTTTTTATCCTGGAATCTATTTTTGAAGTATTTAAGTTTTTAAAATAATCCCGCACCCACTAATTGTGTGGTCTACAAAGCTAATAGCAGTCGGTATTCACCAAGAAAATGCCGTTTACGTTTGGCTCAGGAAGTTATTTACAAAAATTACCAAGAAACAACAAACAGGACGATTTTACAATTAATGCCATCGTATAATGTTATAAATTATGAATTCTGGCCACCCTCGGACTTACTCACTGAAACTTTTGATTACAATTGAATAAAAAGAATTACTTATAATTGAATAGATGGATTTATTTTAGTTTAAGGTAGTTGACCCAAATCAAACCGGCCCATCGGGATATCTCCTGGTGTCCTGAATAAATAATTTATTAAGATATACGGCGGCATTAATTGTAAATCCATTCAGTTTTTGTTTCTTGGTGTTGTTAGTAAATAATTTCTTGAGCCAAACGTAAACATAATTTGTTTAATGAATACCGACTGCTATTAGCTTTGTGAATCATACAATTAGTATTTTAAATATTTCAAAAATAGATTTCATGCTAAAAAATTTAGAAACTCATGTCGGTAGAAAGTGGAAAATGATGTTTTAAGTGGAAAATAGCGGTGTATTCTTTGCCCCTCGATGATGTAGCTAAAATGGTCTTGCGATTAAATTTACTAATAATACAAATTTGAATTCTTTACCGCACCACTTCATCTTACACTGAAACATAGCTTCAGTGGTATTTATGAATATATGTTAAGGACCGTTATATTTGTAGTCCTTAACCGCTGGAACCTACCAGTTCAACTATAACCACGAAATGATTGTGTGATATCTTCTCTTTGTTGGACTCTGTTAAAATGTAGGAATTAATACATACAAATATGGGCTCCCTCGTAACCAAATACTCTATCAAAAAGTTTGTATTATATTATATTAATATAAATATAATGTGTATCTTAAAATACAAAAATTCTTCACACTATGAGTTTGAATAGCAGCAATTTAGGACATTATAAATCCGAGATTAGACTCTAATCCCCGTAGGTACTAACTCTTATACAAAGTATATATTTATATATATTCAGTACATTTTATATTAGATAATATTGCATTACCTTTCATTTTAAAACTATCTTTGTGTATATTTCTAATTTTTAATGAAACGACATCCTTTAGACCTCCTATGGATACGTTGTAAGTTTTCCTTTAGTAATACGGTAATAGTAATAGTAATGTATTAGTTTCTATATATTTTAATAATATGTTTACTATAATACTCACACAATATTTTGATTTGTATATTCAAAAATTAAAATTTATGGATAATATCCTTAATATTATTTTGTTTGTCGACGTTCTCTGGATGTCGTATAGACATTGAGCAAAATTTAGAGTTAGTACTTTATTAATGCGTTGATAAACGAATTATTCTCAAATATAACGTGTGAATATATATTACATATAATATACATATATAAATAAGACTTTTGTTTAGTTTTAGTCTTAAAACGTCAGTATTGTTAGCTTATATCATTTTACTAAAAATATTATGACTTTTATGGTAGGTGAAACCAGGTTTTCAACTGAAACAACTTTGTTTTAGGCCAAATTCAGACACCTCTATCCCAAATTAAAATAATATGTCACCCAGGTAGTTTTTGCTATTCTATTAAAACCCCCGTTAAAAATAATGCCAACTTGAACATTCTAGTTGAACACTTTATATTAATTTTATCTCTGAACAGTAAATTTTCCATTCTCTTAGTGCTAACATTTACTGTCGAAAATGTTTTTGTCACATCCATCAATAATTATTTAAAATGTTATAAGCGGGACATAAGTGGACAAGATGAAAAAGTGTTGGTTTTTTAGGCAACCACAAGAGTGACCTGAAGTTAAATTTATTTGTCCATATAAAGGTTTGCAAGAGGATGATGTCCCCCTGATATAATATATAATGAGGTAAAACATTAGAATAAAAACACCATCTCTATAGAACGCAATAAATTGAACCATAAAGTTGATATGATCAGTGAATAAAATAACATGAGAAGTGTAAAATTACTATTGAAGACTATTTCGTAAGATTGTATTTTTATTTTTAAAATACCAAATTTGGTATATGTAGAGACAATTTAATATATTTAAGTTCTTCTAACTGTTTTAAGTTACTTTATTTAGATAACATCTGGATGAATTATTCTTTTATGTATACTGTATTTTAGACTAGAGTTAGTTATAAATTACGAATATTAACGACATGAACAAGGCTTTTAAACTATTAAACTGATGTTGAGTACAACTTTTGTTATTATATTTACATTAACAATTTAAATCCGATCACAATTTGATTAAAAGCAGCAAAGGCCTCGTACCCACGTTCGGAAACTTACGATTTGAAAGATTCCAAACATTCTATCGAAAAGTAATCACGAATACCACAGGAAACGGTTGAAGGAATATCACAACTTCTGAGAATTACTACAAAGACAAGACGAACCGGCCTTGTTCCAAAGGAACACGATCGTAATTGGTTTTACGTCAGGAAATAACTTAAACTGTTGTTGCTCTGCCCATTCTCGGGATTTACCGCATGGGAGAGCGCCAAAGTGTGCATGTGTTGGAGTAAGAGTAGTACATGTCGTTATTGTCCTCGAATCGAGTTGTATTGTTTTGAATAGCGTCTAGGCTCCTCTACGTGTGCGTTCGGCAAGCCATTGAGTGGTAAGAAGAGTGTGTTGGTCCTAAGATCAGAGGTTACGGTGTCGAGCTTGGGGTTGAGGGAGTCTTGGGACGATGGGAAGGGGTGGGAACAAGGACAAAGACGAGAGAGAGAGAGAGAGAGGGGGGGTTTTAGGAGAACGTGAAGGGTGTCTTGAAGGAGGTGAAGGGGTAGAGGTCGAAGATGTTGTGTGGAATGCCGGGTAATTACGCCACTTATACAAGGCACCATGGTAGAGAGGTACCGGACAGGCAGTATTAGCATCAAGGAATGCAATTAGGAACAGATGCTTCGGTACTCTCTCCTCTCCGTCTCTCTCTCTGATGTTCACCCTCAAGACGTCCTCTAATACGGACCAAAACATACATTAAGGAAAGTGAGGGTGGGAGTTGGGAGGGCGTGTTAGAAGGAGGAGTTTGGTGATCACAGGGTGTTTGAGAATGGTTCACACAGGTTCAAGTTGTGTCTGCTTGAAACGTGGATATGCCTGGATACATTGCTGAGAACAGAGGACAGAGGGCTGTTTATTCGAGCCACGAGTGTCCTCGATTATAATGTTCGTAGCTTCTCTTATGGTACTGCAGAATATTAGTGTAATTATTTAGGGTGGTGTTGTAGGGAACGTTAGAAAAGGTGTTTTTGCAGTTTTTATATACATTTTATTTGGTCAATATAAATAAAATATTGCTTCAGTAGAGACATGAAGTGTAATTTCTTCACATGATGATATAAACAGTTCTAGACTATCTGTCAAAGGTATCCTGGAATGTAATGACAACTTTTTCTCTTCATTTGAAAAGTTGGTCATCAACGCCACCGCTTTGCTAATGAGTAATTACAGATATTAAAGAGCTGTTGAAATAACCACGTGTAGAAAATTAAACTATCTACTGAAGCAATATTTGACTTATTTTGGTCAAAAAAGTTTTTGTTATAAAAACTTAAAGAACACTGGCCTTTTCTCGCGTTTCCTACATCCCCTCTTTAAATGCTGTGCTATGAGTAGTAATATTTGTTAAATTCTTTAAAGCTCTTGTATTGTCTACTTGGCATTTTTTCTAAATTAATTATAGGATGAACACCACAGCCACAACCCAGGCTGTTAATTCAAAACTTAGGGAAGATTACAAACTCATTTTAACAATAAGACAAACTGCAACGCTGGGCATGTGTTCTTTAACGTTAAGATAGTCTAGTCTGGCTCGCCAGGGACGGTGAAGTAGGGGTTGAAATCCTGAGTGAGTTTATTGAGGATATACCCTCCCCCCCACCTAAATGGTTTCCAACCCACTCTTTACACAAATGTGGGTACATTTCCTCCAAATTCCTCTCTACTTTCTATGCCCCTTTGCGTGGTTAAAATGCTTACAGCCCGGACGGATAGTATAAGACTGTGTGGAAAATAACCGAAAACAATGTCATCTACCTGTTAAACTTTGTTTAATATAAAACTATATCGATCTTTAACTCGATTACTGTCAAGATGCATGATGAATTAGCTGCCACAGGCACTGATCAAATTGCATCATAACTTGGTGATAACTTTTCTAGCATTCATGGGACAGTGAAAATATTAAGTTATTCAGATACCTAAGTCTTCAGGGATCATAATTATATATTTTTTAAATCCATGACCTACTGCCCTTTTGGATTATACCCATCGAATTACACTAATGGGTTAAGTATGAAGAAGTTGAAAATAGAGAAAATGAGCCCTCATTCGGCCATAATCATGAGTTAATTCCTAAAGGCGTATTAAAATAAGTTATTAGTATAGACACTGTTCACTTTGCTGTGAATGCTATGAAAGTTGTAATCAAGTTGTGATACGATATTATAATATCAAATATTATCTTAAAGTTTCTAGAACCAGTTCATACACACTTTGAAGTGAAAATATACCTTTCAATTCTAAGGAAATGGCATTTATTTTAATTATGTGGCAAACTTGACATTTCGGAGGGGATGGGAAGGGGTGCGGGGGGTTATTTGACAAATTTAATCGTGGTTGGAAAATGGGGAAAAGGAATCTGTTTTAATATCCGGCAGTTGAGGCATCTTAAAGAATCAATCAAATGATGCTATTCATTTTCAGATATTTTTCTCCTTTTCTCTCCTAAGATAAGTAATCTTATCTGTTGGGCCTAATTGGAAAATAGTAGGCCAATCTTATGTTGCATACAACCTAATAAATATTTCAAAGTGTTATTAAGAATTACTGACAGCAAATACTGCTCAGTTTGTTGCACTTAACGAACAGGCTTAAGGCTAGTTTTATCAAGAACTATCTTCTGGTATGGGCGAGAGCAAGTTGTTACTTTCATTGATCTATCTGTCTCACTTATGGCGCGCACAAATATGAAAGTGGCAGAGGTATGAACGATACTAGTAATAACATTCAATATACAGCCAGTCCCTGTGATGGAGTGAAGGTGTCGCTTGTAGAGTCAGTTGGTGTATGAACGATACTAGTAATAACAGCCAATATACAGCCAGTCCCTGTGATGAATGGAGTGAAGATGTCGCTTGTAGAGTCATTTGGTGTATGAACGATACTAGTAATAACATTCAATAGACAGCCAGTCCCTGTGATGAATGGAGTGAAGGTGTCTCTTGTAGGGTCAGTTGGTGTATGAACGATACTAGTAGTAACATTCAATATACAGCCAGTCCCTGTGATGAATGGAGTGAAGGTGTCTCTTGTAGGGTCAGTTGGTGTATGAACGATACTAGTAATAACATTCAATATACAGCCAGTCCCTGTGATGAATGGAGTGAAGGTGTCGCTTGTAGGGTCAGTTGGTGTATGAACGATACTAGTAATAACATTCAATAGACAGCCAGTCCCTGTGATGAATGGAGTGAAGATGTCGCTTGTAGAGGCTTGGCGGACTGATGTACAATAATTCCTTCTGGCTCAGTGAAGAAAGCAACGAGGAACTACCTCGCTCCTCGTTTCCCTAGTACGCCTGTTTAGTGCTGTCTAGACCTTAACAGCTGACGGTGGAATTGATGAGGATCCAACCAACCTTCGGCTTGAGTACTATACAAGCATACAAGTAGTGGCACTCCCCCCAGAAGTTAGGCCACACACTGATCAACCTGAAGTTAGTAACCTGCCATTAGCATTGGCTTTGATAAGTGCTTATTTCGTGATTATTATTAAACAATGAAATATATAACTAAAAAAACAACAATTTTGTTACATATTACACTTACAATAAAACAGTTTTTTGTTTGTTTGAGCTGATCTACGCATACCAATTTCGAATTATTTTGAATTTTTTTTTTTCAAAAGGGAAACTATTCTGCTTTCTGAACTTAACATATCATTGTACCTAAAAAAATATTAAGGAACCTTTCATAATATTTACATTGTCATATAACACAAACATTTATTGACGTTTTAGGGCTTTGGCAGGAAAACTTCAATAGCAATTTTAAAGGGGTTGGTAGATATAACAACAGTAATAAGATTGAAGGTTCCCTACAATATTTGCTATAGTGCTATGAATAATTGTAGGCTTAAGAAATCACAACAATGTTCCCACAAAATATAACATATAATGTTAGCTTTAAAAGTAAATAAAAGCGTATAGCCAGAATGGGCTGTAAAATGTGATGGCAAAAAATATAAATAATATAGTAGACTAGCCTAAAGGTCCAGTAACAATATTCAAAACCCTCAATACATATTATTACAATAATAAGCAGTGATGTGATTAAAAAAAAGCTTGGCACAGTTATGTAAGCTTTAAAGAAGTAATTATAATGTATTAATTTAAGTTGTTTAAACTTAGTTAAAATAATTGAAATAATTTATTAAGAGCAGTCACTTAACACTTAAACTTAATAGGTCTATAGTTTTGACATGTTTATTATAGGTAACACATATTTATTTACCTATTTAGTTTTTTAGATGGTCTAAATTTAATATTAATATAACTATTATATATTAAAATTGAGGGATTTGGTTTTTACCTTAAGACGACTTTCATCTTTCCCCATGCAACACTGGATAGTGCTATTTTATTTTGTTGGTATTTCCACCTCAAAAAAGATTAATCACCGAATACTACGCTATGAATCTACACGAAATACTATACTCTATTATGTACTGTACAATTTCGACAGGAATACATTTTTCTGACAGTTATAAAAGTTACTAAAACAATGTTAGTATATTCATACAAGTCATGTGATCTGCAGCTATCACTTTTGATAGATATTATCAATCCCAATAAAATAACAATAATAATACAGTAAACAATGTTGATCGCAAAATATGTTTGTATTTTTTATAAGTTCCTTTCTATCAAAATACTACTATACATTTTCTAAAAATAAGACAGGTTATAAAATTAGTGTACTTAATACAAGTCTGAATTTTAATTTGAAAGTGTTAGTTTTAGATTTGTCGGCTTTTATTATTTACCGTCAACTTCACAGTTGGAGGCAATAGTACACCCATAGTGTTTTTTTGGAGGGGGGTTGGGAAATGGGTGGAGGTGGGTGGGGAAGATGGATTAGAATATGGGGACGGGAAAAACACACTGTATAGAAACTATTATTTCTGTACATATTTCATTATTGGCAAATAAAGATCACTTTTAAAATATGTGACCGCGTCTGTGATTTGTCAGACTTCTTAGCTACAGATCCAGTGGTCCCGGGTTCGATCTCCGGTGTTTCCAACATTTTCTGTGAAGCAGTGGGTCTGGAAAGGGGTCAACTCAACCACGTGGGGACAAATGAGGAGATAATTGAATAAAAAAGTAATGGCTCCGGTCTAGAAAACTGAGATTAATTGATGAAGCGTTTGTTGTGTTGATTGCGGGATGATACCATGCACTAAAAAAATGTATAGTGATATACCCTTTGAATATCAAGTCGTTAGCTTGGTCTTGAAACGTATCCTACACGTTAGACACACATTCATTGCTCTGTATTATAGTTGTACTATAGAAACTGTAATTTCTTTTTTTTTAATCACCGCGTCTTACTATAGGCCTGAAAAAGATTTGATCAAGCAAACAATAATAAAAAAATAGACTAATAACTAACTACTTTATGAGAAATATAAAGTTTAAATATTTTGCTCGATATTTTTAAATACCGGACCACCAATTTTTGTTTTGTTTTAAGCCCATACGGTCCATACCTCTGCCTTAGATCATGCAGCCACTGAAGTGGATTAAGTTTTTATTACAATTATTTTGAGAGTTAAGACTTAGATATATGTTGATCTAGAAAATAACAAATTTAAGTTCAAAAGTTAAGTTGTTATTAAAGTGGATACTATATAATGTGATGTTGAAAAACAATAAAAAAATGGATTTTTTTTAGAGGAACGTATGACTATGAACAATTAGAGAAAACTAAAATACTTCATCAACTTATACAATGGTCAAACGAGTTGAAGAATAGTCTAAAACGTAGGTTAACATATTAAAAATGTGAAGTATGATATAATATAGAATATATATCATACTTCAACATTATTTAAATCAACTTTGCTGATGTTTTAACTTAATATTATTCTGAATAATTTCAAAACAAGTTTTGGCTTTAATGTGTATGTTCATATCACGTTATATTGTTTGTAATATTTTGTGTATTAATATTTTAATGTGTTAGCCTATATTTTATACTATTCATCAACTCATTTGACCATTGTATAAGTTGATGAAGAATTTTCTATGATAGTTCATAGTCATAAGTTCCTCTAAAAACTTTTTATTTTTTATTGTTTTTTAACATCACATTATATAGTATCCACTTTAGTAACAACTTAACTTCTGAACTTAAATTTGTTATTTTTTAGATCAACATATATCTAAGTCTTAACTCTCAATCTAACTACTCCTTACTTAAAATTGATCATGTAGAAGGTTTTCTAAAATGTTTTACAATTATTTGCTGTCTTGGAGGGTCAAAAGGAGGGGTAAGGCGTAACTGGTAGGCCTATGAGAGGCTTCAGTCGAAAACATCACCCAAAATAAAAAAGACAATCGTCAAGTGAAAGAAAAGCTAAATATTGCCAACTTTTTTTTATGAATCTAACCGATGCCTTTTCCCCTCTTGATTCAGTGTAAAGGAGTGTTGTTACATGTGGACTAAGGTGTCAGTTTCGTCTTATCAGATTCGTTGCTGATGGAGAGGTCGGGGCTCCAATTCCAGCTCGGTGTACCAAGCATGTTTTTTTTTATTAAATGATAAAATCCGGGAAAATTTCCTCCGGATTATTACTTTCCTCGTCCCTATTTCATTAGTTTAGTTAATATACGTATATCCGTATATCCCGGACAACGTTTTTTTTAAAAACTGTAGCGTTAAATCGAATAAGGCCTTTAAAACCTACAAACGCTCTGAAAGCACAGCAAGGCCTACAATCGTGATTGATTTACATCATATAACTCCTCGATATGGTAGATATGTGCACGCATCGCGGTAAAAACTCTTCAACATTGGGATACATATCGAGTAATGAGCACATTATGCTTCCCCAAATAACTTATTTATAGCAAAGTCCACTTTGTTGCCATTTAGTTAGTTATATGATACGAGGTGTTATCGATTCACTCTCAGTAATACGACCATTAATAATAATAATAAAAATGTCTCGCTTTTATATTTTATATACAAAGCTAACAAGATTTGGTAAAAAAAGACAAATACGGATATGAAAAAAGTTTGTTAAGAGTGGAATTTATACGGAGCGTAAACTTTGTATTCACTTTTTCGATAGTCTTTCCTCCCCCCTATTTCAGTTTGTTCTCCCCACCCCATTTTTTGTCCACCCTCCTCCCCCATAAACATCCATCCCTTCCCACGTCTCCCGTCTCTGTTATTTCTTCGCAACTCCGAGTTTCATCTGTCCCTTTTCGTCTAAAGTTCTCCCCTACTCAATCCAGATCCCCTCCCGCCCTCTTCCCCCGCTCACTGCCCACGACGCACAAGTCTCCTGTTTTCTATACTCTTCCTTTCATTGGAGCGCTTCTACAGGAGAAAAAAACAAACTTTTAGTTCAAGTTTTGCGAGTGTTGTATGAAATGCACCCGAAGCTTACGCCACACACACACATACACACACACACACACTCTCTCTCTCTCTACATCCCCTTGTTATTATTAGTCTCGCGCGTGTGTGTGTTTTACAAGTGTCCCTACTTCATTATACCGTAGTTCGGACTGGTGGAATCACGCGCACAATTCGAGGAACACGGTGCATATTATAATATTCGTCGTCAGCAACATTTCATCCCTTTCCGTTCCAAGTTTGAGACGATCACTTCTTCTCTAAACAAAAAAGAAAGTCAGCTCGAAGAAAAGTGGATTTTTATTTCTGTGAGGTTTGTTAACCTGTCGGAGTTCGGAAGTGACGGAAACTTGCCTCTCGGTTTTCTTTTGTTATTATTATTATTAAAAAATAATGAAGTTGCTTTGATTAAAAAGTACCGCAGATTGTCGAGTGATATTGATAAAGTGAATCCCGATTATCAAAAAGGAGAGCAAGCGTGTCGTGTAGCAAAGTATGCAAGTTATCGGTGTATGTATGTGAGTGTGGAAACTCGCCGGGGCCGACCGTGTTGTAGTGGTAGCATTGAGTTATTGATTTTACTTTCCCTCCTCTACTCTTCATTCCTCCCTTTACCTCTTTCTCTCTCTCTCTCTCTTACTCACATCTTTCTGTGTACTTGCGCGTTAGCGAAGTTTACTGTTGTTGAGTTATCACAGGAAAATTCGGTATAAAGTGTCTGCTTTTCTCTCTTCGAAACTACCAGATAATAGACGCCATATTGGATCATGCTCAGAAACGACCACGCCACTTTAGAACATTTTTTTATATACACTTTATATAGATTACCACTGACCTACCCTAACCCTGATCCCTTACCCGCATATAATCGGTAAAGTTTCTGTAAATCTTTAAATACCATTGGATCGGAGGGGTGGGGGTGGGATCTTAAAAATGATTTTTCTATATTTATCTTCCTCTCTAAACGAGGTGAAGATATTCAGCTGATGAATACATGAAAATGAAAATTTCATATACATTTTATTTAATGGAACTGTAATAATAAATATCCCCAAAATAAAACTATTTCAGGTAAGTAAAACTTTATGCTATTATTTGGAAACTGCGCGTAAAAAGTTGTAAATCAATAAATAGGCTCCGCTCTTGACATTACAAGGAGTGGTATTTATATTTTTCTGTCCAATGACAAATGTTTTCTAAGGGTAAGTCTTTGAAACCGATTAATGTTTAAAATATTAACATAAACATCGTGTATCTTAAAATGTATTTAATACATCATTTCACATAATGGCCACAACAAATGGTAAATTATGGAGTTTTGAAAAAGTTCGTACGTTATTGCAACTTTAGATAGGTTAGATAAAGAATATTTGTCAAAACCTTTAATAATAGTTTCATTTATTTAAATTTAAATTGGGGAATTGCATGCACATATCTTTAAACATTGCTCATTTATTTATCTGAGAATTTAAATATAGGCTTTTGTATAGTGTGTTTAAAAATGAATGCACCAAATTTACTGAAAAAATCCCCAAAAATCTAAATATATATATATGTGTATATATATATATATGTGTATATATATATATATATGAAAACATATTTTAAATATAGTGTTTATAAATTTTAATCTCGCTTTCCAAACTTTTATCATAGAAAGACTAGTTTAGTTTGTTTGATATGATCTAGTAAATTTAAGGTGAAATAGAAATAAACGTGAGTTAAGGTAATTCTTTTTTAATTTTTACGTAAAAACAACTTTTTTGGCCAAAATAAATAAAATATTAGTTTAGAAGGAACATTTAGTCCAATTTCTATACAGTAGTAGTCCCAACAGATCTTGAATATTTATCACTAGCATAATGTTATTTGACAGAACCTTTTTCTCTTAATTTAAAAAGTTTCTGTTCAGATGTAACTCTGCTCAAGACCATTATCCAAGATGAAGCAGTATTTTATTTATTTTGACCAAACATTTTTCATTATAAAAATTTCAAAAATACCGACCTCAACTCTCATCCTTCCACCTGACCTCAAACGAAATGAAGTACACCCTAATGTTATGTGTTTCAATAAGCAGCCATTAGTTACTTACGAACAATCTGGAAATTATCGCTACCCGCCCACTCCACGGGAAAATCTGTCAGGAATGGCTTAGTGGGTTGGAACGTTCGGTTAGGTAACGTCAACAAACTGTGTGGTTTCCTTTTTAGTCGTTTATTAGAAAATTGAATAGACATTACTTAGAATATACGGTGTGTGATGTAGTTGTAACAAGTTGTAGTTTAGAGTTAATTAGGTTAATAGGTCTTTGCTACTCTTATGTATTCTATAATTCAACAGGCTGCGTGTTGGCCTGGAATAAATGTTACCAACTTAGCATAGTCTCACAATGCTTCGGCTAGAGGTACACTTTAGACTTTTGAGAAGTGTTGGGGTGTAATACAGGGACTCTACAACACTCGGAATACTCTTGCAGACTAGTCTTCGACCAGGCAGTTGGCAGTATACAAGACACTAGGAGCGACCCCACGATACGACTATTTAGTCCTACCTTCCGTCCTCCTCACAATGAAAACAAAAATTCAGGTCTTTACCACTATTGAGCTGGTCGTGATTACAACTGGCTGTTTCGCTAGTCGACAAAACTCTTACTTACCAACAATAGAAATCACTACGCGAGCGCTGGTTTGTTGATAGATTAACAACTGAAGATAGCTATTTGGATTGTGTAATATTTGTAAAATCTTGTCTAAACAAAAGATTCCAAGCTGTGATAACACTATAGTTTTTTTACTAGCATCACGTCTTGCTATCCATTCGGGTTATATGCTTATGTAATAATATTACGCTAATGGGTTAAGAATGAGAATGGTTGACTTTAGAGGAAGATTACCTGCATTTGCGTGGAGATAGAGTGGGAAATCATTTAGGAAAAACCACCCTTAGCGCACCCAACAGGGTTAAAACCACGATTTCCTCGTTATCGGTAGTCTAGTCTAGTCTATTGTGATAGTAGTTCCTTAGACTATGTGACCACCGAAGTGTGTAACACACAAGTAACTCAAATATACATTAATAACTTGCATCAGAATATTATACAGTCTGTAAATAATGATTACAATATTAGCTCCATAAGATGTTTATTAATATGACGGGAAAAAGTGGTTTAAGAAAGTCGAATCTAAGTACAATTTTTATATAAAGGACTTTATCTGACAGCTAGAAAAGTCACTGGATCTACTTTCACGTATTTATACGTCTAAGTCGTGTGATATTCAGCCTTCACTTTTGATAGATATTATCAATACCTATACAATAACACTAATGACGTAGTAAAATGTTATTCATTATGACCGTAAGAAAAGTTTGCAGTTCCTTAAAGGTCTACCAAAATCTTACTCTAGCATTAGTTTCCTAAATTTTATGACTTGCAAAACAAATATTATTGCATTTAAATTTGAAAACGCTATACCTAACTTTACAATAGTTGCAAAAAAACCCCAAAAAACTCACAATACCACCGCTGTTAAATGATTATTGTAACTTTATTTTACTAACTAGATAATATCAAAATCCATTTGTACAGTGTTGTATCTCCGGGTGGAGAAAAGGCGTAACCTTTCAGTGACCTACTAACCTCATTTACCAGAATCTGGTTGCGGTAATAATAATAATAATAATAATAATAATAATAATAATATAGCTTCTTCCCAATTTTATTAGACCTAACTATACTGCTGGCTAACAGCCACAAGTCTGAGATATAATAATAAAACGACAACATGTAAGATGTACCGGTAGTAAAATAAGAAAGAAAACAAATTTATAACCAAACAAAATATTTAAATTAGTAAAAGGAGACTTAAAGAATTGATACAATGACGAACAATAATTTAAATCAATAGACATGGGAATTTTGTATATAAAATTAAATAAAGATGAATAGTGTATGTTTAAATAGCTGAAATAGAACGGAACATTAAAGGGCCAGTTGAAAGGGGAAAGTTTATTAAATAACTTTCAGAATTTGAGGTAATAATAATAATTATTATTATTATTTCAATTTACTTTATTGCAGTTCTTACCAAGAGCCACAATTCCTATAGAAATCCAGGACTGACAGATATATTCAAACAAATAGTAATATATAGAATAATCACATATGAAATCAACTATAACAAAGTAAACATTTAAATTTGTAAATGGAAACACTAAGTCAAACCAGTGAAGTACGGTGACAAAAATCAATAATTAAAATAAAGAGAAAGTATTTTAAAATATTTTACAAGTAGAACATATTATTAAACCCCTAGTGGTATGGAAGTTCCTTAGTAATAATAACAAAAAAAGTACTAATAATAATAACGATAATTATAATGATAATTTCAATTCTAATATAATTCATGGGGCTGGCCAACAGTCACAAGACCTATAACAGGCCATCACTGAAAAATACACAAGTACCCAACATGTTAGCACAAATACATATTAAAATAAAATAAACAATCATAGCTAAGTAATGATACATACAGATAAATAATTAATAAAAAGAAAAGAATAAACATAAATAAAAAGCTGAAGTAAAAATCAATAAGCTTTGACATCATAAAAAAAAAATCAGTAAGCAAGTTTAAATGTTCGAGGTAGAATATGTACTAAGTAAATTAATTTATTTAAAAAGTTTTGACAACATTTAAGGACATTCTTAACAGATATTCAAGATCTGTTGATATTAGCATGTGCATAAAACTAAACTCTATGTTGCTACTGGAGAAATATTTGATTTATTTTGGCCAACAAAATTTAATGCTATAAAAACTGTAAAATCTTAAATAACTCTCTTGAGCTTGGTTCTTATTTTGTGATAAAAGTCGTATTCGACAAATCTAGAATTTGCGTTATGGATACAATGGCCTATAGGGCAGACCTTTTAAGGGTTATTGAGATAAAACAATTTTGGATTCTGAGAAGCCCGAGAAGGGACCTACATGATCAAGGGAAATTTACAAGAAATATTGTTATTGAGAATATTAAAAATAAAAAAGGCATCCCAATAAAGTCTACGCAAGAAGAGAGTTTGAAGACCTAAAAGGTTTCGAATTCAGTCATAATCATAATAAATATGGCTAAGAAAGCCACATAGCTACGTTGAACGTTTTCCAATCTGAGAGTCAGTTGGGGATCATCCATAAACCACGTAACGCTGTTGAGAAGGGGTAAGGGGCGAGTTTCTGGCTGGCCATACACATAAATTGGTTTCGGGATAAGACATTTTGTCGCAACGTGCTGCAGACGTCTCGACTGCCATAACATTCAATTAAGCGCCGCACACTGTTTGTGACATTGTCTCGAGGTGCCTCAAGGCGCCTTGCGACAAAAGGCGATGGTCCTTTCATTTATGTCTCGCGACAAAACATGAAATATACTTAGAATTGCGCATGCACCAGGCCCCAAATAATATGTGGATTTTCGGCCATGTTATGATTTAAATTATTTGAAAAAACTTGTGTCACTGTGTAATTTATTTAGTGAATATATTAACTAAACACACACTTTAGGAAATCGTCAACAAACAAAAAAGGTATGTTTTTATTATTTATATTTTGTAAAATTACTTTAATTAATTTCGCTATTTATGATTGTTGGGATAAAACGACGACACAAATTCACATTTTTTAGAATGAACCAACTAAACAATGTACTCAACTTTTTGATGGCTCACTTACAAATGGCGGGAAATCGAACAGTTATAACTTGTTGTGAGTCAAAATATTTCAGACGTCTCTACACCAAATGCAACGTGATGCGACATTTTGCCTAAAAACAAATTATCGAGAGTCATATGTTACATTTTGTGTGTGACCAGCCTTAATATCTACATGGTGTTACCTAGGGTCTATCATGTGTTAAGTAACACATATCTTATACTTACTTTACAATTTGTTCATGTATTTTCTTCTCTTAAGGTGGAATGGTAGGGATATTGAGCTAAAGTGAGTATTTTTGCAGTTTTTATAGAAAACATTTTTTTTCCAGCAATATAAATAAAACATTTCTGCAGTAAAAACATAGAATTTAATTTTCTTGACATATTAATCTCAACATTTCTTGAATACTGATCTAGTACCTCCTAGAATTTGATAGCTTTTACTCTTCATTTAAAAAGGTTATCATCAAATGCTAATAATATGCTCATGATAAATATTCAAGAATTGTTGAAGTCACGATGTGTAGAAAATTAAATTCTATGTTTATACTGGAGAAATATTTGATTTACTATGGCTAAATAAAAATGAAAAGTTAAAACAATCACACTGACCTTTTCTCGTGTCCCCTTCCACACCACCTTTAACTGAGTAAAGTTGAGTGTTTAAGAACAATTCAGAGGGGTGTTGAGCTGGTTAGTGACCTTTTTATTTTTTATTGAACTGCTTGCACAATCACCGCAAGCTGGCCTCTTATCTAAAATGGTTTCGCGTGCTGATGCACGGCTTTTAGCTTGGGAAGAATTTCTTTTTGTCTTATTCGTGATGTATTTATTAATAAATTCTTTCATTTGAGACCATTGACTAACGGCATTTTTTGTTTTATGAAATGTAAGTTCCTACGAGTATTGAGGAGTCGCATGAATGAGTCCAAATGACACAACAATGTTTCAACAAGCCACGGGTGTGACGTCATAGCGATCCCTAGGGGGAGATTTCCCCAATATAACAGATTCTGTTGGTCTGTCACGCTAGACTCGACCCCCCTTCCTCCCTCCTAGTCGCAGTGTGACGTCACTTTTGAAAACTATCTAACATAATGTCGCAAGTCTAGCTGCCTTCTATCTCGATAACCCTCTTACCAGAGAGTAAAGTTACTGGTTCTCACTTTTAGAGAAGACATTTTATTATAATATTAAGAAAGTGAGAACCAATTTTATTATAATCTTAAGAGTCCGTCCTCCCTACGAATAACACCTAAAGTTGGTAAGTAATACAGCTAGAACTAGACGTATTAAGAGCACGTATAGCCCCATGGATAAAATGTAGCTTTAATGGTTTAATACAGCTTTAACTAGACGTATTAAGAGCACGTATAACCCCATGGATAAAATTTAGCTTTAATTGTTTGAAACAGCTAGAACTAGACGTATTAAGAGCACGTATAACACCATGGATAAAATTTAGCTTGATTGGTTTAATACAGCTTTAACTAGACGTATTAAAATCACGTATAGCCCCACGGATACCATTTAGCTAAATTGGCTTATTACAGTTTGCACAAGGCATCACATCGGGGTGCGGTTATCTGTATTCTACTCAAAAACAATGGAAATGTCCATGAAACAGTTTTAGCATGCTCAAAAAATTAAATTGAAAAATGTTTACTCCAAGATTAGAATTAACTACCAAACTGATCCCAATGTTGCTGTTGCTAAATGAAAAATTCGGGAAACAGCATTTTGGTACTTTTTATGGTTCAACATGATCTCGTATCTAATTTCCAGGTTAATCGGTCATGCCCCAAATTAATTTGATTTGAAACCTGCATCGGTGGACATGCAAATAAATACGTCAATCTCATTTCATGGTTTTGCCGACGACGAAGAGGTCAGAGTTCGAATCCTGCCTTTTATACTGATGGCAGTTTTTCCTGTATCCCTCCACGCCTTGAGAACAACTAGTATTGTATTATTCAGTGACATACATTTTTCGGTGAGCGTACGTTTCCCATTTAGACTTTCTATCGACAACTCGGAGATAGAAGTAAATTGTGATAAAAAAATCATAAAAATCGAACTCGTTATTTTGATAAATGTCGACGTTTCATGATCCACTGAAACCGATGTCGTCTGTGTGTCTGTACCTCGGCCTAGAGCCAAAACCATTTTACCAATTGGGCTTAGACTTGGTATCTAGAGTTTTTGTAAGGTTCCTCCAAGAAGTTTTTGGAATTATATATCCATACCCTAAAAATAATGTTAGCTTACTGAAGGCCAAAAATAGAAAAAATAGATTTTCTCAAAATCCAATCTAACGATGTTTATTACATTTTGTATCTTGACATTGTTTACATAACACACAAAATGACAACGCTAATTTTACCAAGAAAATTAATTTGGGGATGCTTTACAAAAGCAGAAATTTTCAATTTCGATCAAATCTCCACAACTACTTGAAATATGAAATAACTTATCATAGTAAAGTTGTAGTACTATTAAAAAAATACTGGTTCTCACTTAGAGAAGACATTTTATTATAATCTTAAGAGTCTGTCTCCCCCTACGAATAACACCTAAATCGAACTAGACGTATTAAGAGCACGTATAACTCCATGGTGTGGAGACGTCTGAAACATTTTGACTCACAACAAGTTATAACTGTATTTATTTGAAATATACTTCTATAAAACCAAAACTTTCTGATCTATAAGTAAATATATATTTTTATGGAGGTCTTTGAAAATGAAATATTTTTTGGTGGACAAAGAGTTTCCTATTTTATCAATGTTTCTGTAACAGTTTATATTGTTTCATCTACGCTCTTTAATGGAGTGTTTCTACAACAGTGTATATAATTCCGCTTCACAAATATTACGAGTTTTTAGTAAATGTCTATATTTTAAGAAGAGAGAGAAAGTTTGTACGTTGCGCTGTATCATTTTTATTGTGTTTATTCTTGAATGATCTGATATCATACCCTCAATCTTACATAAAAGTAAGTTAAATAAAATGCATGGAACAGGATACCTGGATTATACCATTGATATCTACAGAAGCGGAACTGTATCTGCAAACACAGCCCCATTTAGATAGCGAAGGATTTTTCTAGCAGTTTTAAGAGTTGCTAAAGATATTTTTATTTACAAGTATAATCACGTGATTTTCAAATGTAGTTTTATATAGATACTATGAATACCTAGAATAGTACTGATGGGATAGGAAAGGAAGGTTGGATTAAGGGGGAATATACCTGCATTTTCAGGGTGAGAGTGTCCAAACAATTGAAAAAACATCTTCAGTACACCCGACTGGGATTTGAACCCCGATATCCCCATCATCGGCAGTCCAGTTTATTGCGAGAGAAACGCCTAAGGTTGGCGCACACTTGTCCGTATCACATCGGCTCGTATCGCTCCGCACCGCCTCGGTAAATCTTCTCGATTACAGACAGTTTTTCCCTGTTTTTTTCCAGTTTCATCCAAAATACAGTAGGTGGAAGAGTCGCACGAGGAATTATATTGTTGAGATTTTTAAGACGAATGCATTGGTTAAAGTTTAAATAAGATAACTTTATTTATATATAATTTTTAAGAAGTCTAAAAATTTAAATCCCAAAGGTCAGCGCACACTTCGCAGTATAGGCTCGTTACGGCCCGCATCGGACGGCAAATTTATTGAATGGAAATAATATTTTCCGTTGAAATGCATGCTGATACGAGCCAGTCAAGTGTGCGCCATCTTCCTGCTCGCATAGCACCGGCTGCTGGACTTTGGTTGTATTCGGGTGTGTATGTTATTCCTTGACCACACCTATTGGTCAGTCTTAAAACAAAGACACTTGCTCGTCATTGACAGAAAATTACTATAAAAATAGCGCAAATGTATTAAATAATCAATTGAAAACTAATAATTAATAACTATCTAAAAAATAATAGGTGTAAATATTTTCTTGTAAGAGATAGATAAAATATTTCTCTTTTGTTTCGTAGATGTCTTTCCCACACCAAGTTGCGATGAGATTATTAACGAAGCATTTAACTCAAACTTGAAATAAAATAATTCCGTCTACCACTTAATATATGAACTCTTGTCATATTAAGTAGTATTGAGTAATTTATTACAATATATTTGTCATGAAATAGTAAAAAGATTATTTTAATACTTTTGGCAGGTGTGTATACAGCTATTTCATTAACGTTTTCTGGACTTCTTCCATTTTATAGTAAGAAATAGTAAAGGGAAACATTGCGAATTTATATAAATTCTACGACACAATCTCACAAACTTTTTCATGTTGTGTATTATAGCCCCGAAGGAAAAAAATGAAGGTTTCAGTCAACTACTCTTGAGTATGTTTTCCTTATGAAAACAAACTCATTTGCTTGTTAATCACAATAAACAGTCTTTATATTTAAATTTTAAACCAAATTGTTCAAATATTTTTAACAGATTTAAAATTTTCAAAAATAAATTATTGTGAACTACCCTAAAATTATTTTAATTTGTAAAAAAATAGCCTTATTTATAATGAAAAATTATTCCCAGATGACCATTTTGAACTAAATCTTCAAGGTCAATATAGACAAATTTCAAATTTTCTATACTTTATTTTAATAAAACTACTCTTGAACTAACCTATTTTGGAAAAATAAAGATACGTTACTATTGTTAATGTAAAATAATCCCTCGATACAAATTTTGAACCCAATGGTTAGAGCTATTTTCAAAATCATTAAAATTTTACAAAATTTGGTCATCAGTGAACTATTATAAACAATTTTTTTAGAAAAAATAATAATTATTTATAATTTCAAAAAACTTAACAGACACCAATTTTGAACCAAATCTCTATAACCCTTTTTAAAAATATTTAAATTTTTAAACAGTCATAGTAAACTACCCTTAAATGAATTTCTCCCTAAAATCAAGTAGGCTACACAGTTTTTATTGTCATGTAAACCACTCCCCAGATATTTGAGTAGTCAAATGCTTCTTGGATATTTATTTTGAACAAATTCGTTAGAGGCATTTTTCAAAAATTTGGGATTAAAAATATCCCTCATTTGTAAACTACCTTTAATATGTGGGTTAGGGCTAAAATAAACAAAATTTCCCAAGATATGGCCCTCTAAAATCTAAATATCAAGTTTAAACAAAATCAATCAAACTGATTTTAATCCGCGACCAGGGAGAGACAGCTAGCCAGACATAATTTAAAATCCACTGTTTTAGGTTCGGACACACATAAAATGTAAAGACTCGTTATAATTTAGAGCTTTAAAATTTTCACAATTACAATACTTTCGATTGATATGAGAAAATAAAAATCAAATATTTCAAAAATAATTTATTAGTAAATTACCCTTAAACAAATTTTTACCCCAAAACCAAAATGTTGCGTTATTTGTCATGTCAAACACTCGAGATGCTAATTTGAATAAATTACCCTTCCCTTCAACGAATTTTTGCCCAAAAACCATTGATACAGTGCTATTATCATGTCAAACAAATTTTATGTATACATTTCTTAAAAAATCGCGGAAAGACATTTTCGAACAATGTGTAATTTATTAAAATAACACATCAGTAAGCTACCCTTATTTGAGGGCTAGGATAAAAATTAAAAAAATCCCAATACATCCCATAAAATCTGATTTTTTCGATTAATTTTTTTTTTCGTTGCAACTGCTGCAGCGTATACAGAGTCAACAACTATAACGTCCTCCTCACTAGATGCATCCACGGCTGCCGCTTGTCTAGAGCAGAGGAGGTAGAACTAGGCAAGGCGATCAACCCAGAAAGGAGCCGATCTGATTCGATGCGGACAAGCGTGCGTCAACATAAACAAAAAGTCCCAAGCCGATGCGATGGGGATATGTATGCGCCAGTCTTATACCATTCGACCACCGAAGCGTATTATCAATATTAACCTAAAAAAAGTTTGTAATTTATAAAAGTTTCTTTCTATAAGAATCCTGCTATAGCAGTGCTATCTACATTGATATTAACGAAGTTGAAAGTGAGTCATCGCTTTCTCTCCTATCCATGACGTAACGCCCTTCCCACCCCCTTTACCCGGTCTCCCACCTAACTAAACCCTTATCTACAACTTTCCCCTTTTTCAGAAAAGTTTGTTGGGGAAACTTTGTTCTTTTTTTTTATCTCCCAGCAGTCTATGTCCCCCCTTCTCCCTTCGGCTTTTGCTTGGGTCCACCACCTTGCTACGTCTTTTTGTTTTGTTTTATTTGCAGGGACCAACTTTTCAGTCATATGAAATAAACATACGAATCAATACGTGGAAATTTTCTGCAATGGCAAGAATAAAAAATATATGCTAACTGAAATAAACAAGATAAGTTGTTACTATTAGACTACCCAGAATACATTTTAAAATTATGATTAAATCTTTATTAGGATTATTATCAGCTTAACTTTATCATTATTAAAAAAGAGTAAGAAAATATCCTGTCTTTGTGTATTTAACAAATTGTCTTTGTAATTATTTTCTAAGAAATGCATTTGTATTTTGTATTTTGGGATGAATAAGTTGTTAAGAAACTGCCTATGACAATTAATTTTACCTTTATTTATCTTAATTGTCTAAATTTTTATTTCTTCTTAAGTCATCAACGCGAAGGTTGGTTTGACCCGATTTCCACCCATCCGGAGCTAGGCATGCATTCAATCGATCGGCTGGTTAGTGCTTCCTGTACCATCTGGTTACAAATCTCATTTACTAGGGGAGTTCAGGAATTGTGGGGGTGTCCCGTTACCTTACACCTTGAATTCTATGAGCGAGTACAAAAGGGGTTACCAATTTTTGCCGGGGAAGGTA
Organism: Timema genevievae; assembly: GCA_902155825.1. Lineage (NCBI taxonomy): Eukaryota > Metazoa > Arthropoda > Insecta > Phasmatodea > Timematidae > Timema > Timema genevievae. The sequence goes on from CABFWO010000073.1 coordinate 540,310, forward strand.
TTTTCACTTACTTTCCAGGTGTTTTTATATGACACAATTGAGATGGAACCGATAGCTTTACTTCCCCTCCGAAGGAAATCGTGACGGATTTTTATCACTCAAGAAAATTCCGTCAACCTTGGTTGGGTTTGAAACCACGAACAACAGGTCCTGAGGCGAGCACTTTACCCCGAGACCAACGATGTTGATTCAATATTTATTTAAGTTTACAAATTCTCTAATAATTGGTTTAACCGAGTTGCATTTGTGGTAAATATATATATATTTTTTAAGTTTTATGACTAGTAATAATTAAGGAATACTTAAATACTAGTTGTACAGTTACTTTATAACATTACCCGCATCGGTGGACACGTGAACTAAATGTTGGGCTTGTTTAGTTTTAGTCTAGTTTTATAGTGACGGGAATGTCGGCGATCGTATCCCAACAGAGAGAACTGAAAGTGGTACGCCCTAAATGGTTTTTAACTCTACCTCCACGCAAATATGGGCACATATTTTCTATATTATACCTTCCTCATCCCTACCCTGTTTGGGTAGTTAAAATGCGTTTATCATGGTTTGGGTAGTAAGGCGTGTTAGAAAAACCCACAGCAAATAAATTATAACATAATTTTAGTTTCAATCATAAATCTGGTGTAATTATATTTTTTTGATCATCAATAATTTAAATAGATAATTAATTCATGATTTTTCTTTCCAAGCAGATAAAAAACCGAACCGTAAAACGACAGCTATACGTTCGTAACGTTCCCCCTCCCCTCACAACGTATTTGATCATCCTCTTCGTAAAAAGTACGTAACAAAACGTAGAGCTTAGTAATTTGATAATATACACCAATATTGGATGAGCTTATTTTTAACAGGTGATCACGTTTCTATACATTATAAAGCAATTTAGATTTCATCATGCCTCTTAAGTGAGCCAATAAAACCCTATTATATAAAAATATTACATCAAGGAAACAAAAATAAACGCCTGAATTGTAAATATTGATGATTGCAGCAAAGTATGTACTGGATTAGTTGATTTTACTACTTCCCCGTGAACTCTATTCAAATGCAGCCCGCGTTGCAGAAATGTAGGAAGTCTAGTCATCTAATAAGATTTTTATTATTATTACTATTATTATTAGCACTGCGTCTTACTAACCGTTCGGGTTATACGCACTTACGCTAATGCGTATTGGTAGGGTGATTGTGAGATGAAATGGAGGACCTACAGTTCAACGTGGGATCCGAACCACGGTGGAGGCCTGGTATTCCACACATTTACAAGTTATGATTGATACACGTCTTGTTAGAGGTGTAGGAAGGGTTTGACAATCAGATAAATCTGTGCCGGGACCGAGGATGGAACCCCGGACCCCCAACACAGAAGTCCAACACCTTACCCCTAGACCGTCAGGTCACTGAACTACTAAGAGATTGAGCAATTTAACATACACATGTAACCATTTTGGTGGTCACATGGTCTAATGCGCTGATCTCGCAGTAGGCTAGACTGTTGATGAGGGGAGATTGAGGTTCGAATATAGGTCGGGTGTAACGAGGGTGATTTTTTCAAAATGGTTTTCCGTTCTCCGTCTACGAAAATGCGGGTACACGTCGTATAAATATAACCTTCCTTATTCCTAAAATCATTAGCGTGATTAGTACACAAGCGTATAACCCGAACGGGTAGTAAGGTGCGGTGCTAAAAAACAAACACATGTAATCTATATTGGTAAAATGAAGAGTGTGTCTGTCATGACTCATGAGCATTGCGTGATGTAGAGGTCTAAAATTTTAAATATTAGTAGCCCTCTATTCATGAACATGTGCACCTCAAAGTTGGAATTTTAAAATTTAAAGTTAACTTCCAAGTACACTCACTAAACAAAAACATTTTTCCAGGGCAACGCTGGATACTTCAACTAGTTAATTATACAATGTAAACACACACCAAAAAACACAAATAAAGTTTACTAATGTCCAGTGTCATAATTTATAAATGTATTTAAAGTGAAAAAAAAATGCAAAGTCTCAAACTTTGGAAAAATTATTTAACTACACGAAATGGGTTGGGTTGGTTTAAATAAACACACCAAAAAAAACCATTCTAACATTCTCTCTCTAGACGAATGTTTTTGTTTTCATCTTAAATTTATCCTATTCATTATGACGTGTAAATTATCTTATAAGTGCAATCTGCTTAAAATTCCGGGGGCCAGTAAGTCACGGAACGTAAAATTAAACCCCTTCCTCTGTTCAAAATTAAGAGTATAGCTTTTATAATTTTTCACATTCGAGTATATTCAATTTTAGATGATTTTCAAATTCACATTTAAAGTCTATTAAACAAAATATTTTGCCTCATGACATTGTTTTGTGAACAATTTTGAAACACATTTCTGAAAACAAACATTACGGATGCGCGTAAGTTCTTTCTTAACGTTTTAATAGTTTTTTGAAGAATGCATTCAGATATTTGTATCCATCCGATAGATATACATTTTATCTCGGTTTAGAGAGGTTTATGGGCCTGTGTTTTATGTTTGTTTAGTATGACGACGGGGAGATTTCAATAAAATATTCTCTGAAGAAGAAAGTTTTACATCATCCCTGAAGAATTAGAACTCCGCATCAGACATGACGATACGACATATTTAATTCACTTAGCGCCCGATGTCAGTGAGTATCATCCTGGTAGTCGCACTTAGGGGAGTTAAAGGTCTACATCTAAGAATTATTTAAAATACGTTTGTTTGTTTCAAGGGTTTTAAAACGCTGAAAATAACTTGTTCAATACAGAGTTTGGCCATTATTTCTATTGCAAATACAGTTTTAACTCTTGGTTAATCCCCTTTTCCACACGATATAAATAATATTTTCCATAAACAAACTAAGTTTTGATGTTTTATGCAGCACGTATTACTACACGTCCAGACCATGCGCCTTATTAGGGTAGGGATAAGTGTAGCATTTAAAGGAAGTGCATTCGCATTTGTGTGGAGCTAAAGTAGGAAACCACGTAGGGAAAAAACATACTCGTTACAGCCAGCTAGGAATAGGACTCTGACCTCAACGCCAAACCAGATTAAGTGCGACTAATTCCTTTGTCTGCATGCCCACCGGTCCGGGATCCAAATAGTGTTATTGGTTAAAGCAAAAGATTGTGCTTGTTAAAAATCTTACGCCTCTACCTTTAAAAATAAAAGCTTGTGTCTGTGAATTGAATCCAGTCCATCGCTAATTAAAAATATCAGTGGCTTTCCCATCATTCCCCCCCCCTACTCCATCCCATCCCTATCATTCCTTACCCATGACCCCCTAGTAATATTTACAACCCCATTTTTCATCATTTTCCTATTTCTTTTTCCTCCCTCTTCTATCCCTCCAGTCTTCAAGTTTTTCCCCTTGAGGGCGGCTGGACATTTTAATCAGCAATGTTCCTGCTTCCTGTAAAAAGCACGGCAAAGAAGTGCCATGTAGTGCAAGTTAATATGGTCGTACTCAAACGCGGATGGAAGAGAATAGATACGTAAAAACTTCCCTTTTTTCTCCTTCACTTTTCTCGAATATGTTTGATTTTTTTTGTCTGTTCGGTATCAATCACCATGTTTGTATTTAGACTAAGTAATTTATAAACCAAGGAAAGTGGACTTGAAAAGCCTTGCAAGATGGCATTATAATTATATATTATAATAATTTAAACTTAGTCCATGGTTGTAATAAAGTAGTATTATTTGATTAATATCATGCCATTGTACATCAAAGTATTTAAAAGGCTAAAACAAATGAGGGGCACAGGGGAAAAAGAAGAAAAATTCAATTTAAACTCAAGTCGAGATAGTGTTACCGTCTGTTAGACATTCATGGTACCTTTTGCTACGCGCATTAACGGACACCAGCTAACACACTCGCTTTCGTGACCAGCCTGTATATTACCATAATGGATTTGCAAATGAAATGAGGTCGACACGGAATGAATGTTGTTTTTTCAACCTATAGTTTTGTAGTGATAGTATATTGGCTGCGTTGTTGGTTAAAATAATATAACTATATATATATATAAATTACTATTTATTGTATTAGTTGGACTCTATTATTTCCTTTAATACACGTCACGTGTCTGGGATAGTGTGAGAGTGGCTGTCAACAGATTATGATAAATTCACAATATTAATTGATTTATACGTGATGTAATATAACTAATATTAACTATACCCTTCAAATGAGTTTGATAGGTTTTACCATATTTTTTATGCATACATAATTTTGAACAGCGTATTTCTAAACACCCGCATTATCATTTAGAAAAAAGCAGCTGCCTGGGATTCGAACTAAGAACTTCCCGTCAACGGCAGATGAGCTTGACGTTTATTCAGCATGTTCACTGAGGTGGGTCTCATTAAGGTGAGATGGAAGGAGATGTTTTCATAGCAAACAATTTTTTGGAGGGAAAAATAAATACAAATAATATCTCTCCAGTAGAAACAATTACAGACTGTTCAGTGCAATCGTTTTCCCTAGCTTTTAGCAACCTACGGCTGTAAAAGCGGGGCATTGAAGAAAGCTGACAGAAAGTTCGATGAATTTGAGTTTGGTTTTTGGTGGCGACTACTGAGATTACCATAAGCACACAGAATTAGTGGTAAGGGTGTCTTACACCAGGTCAAGCCAAGAGTTTCCTTATAAAGTAGGTTAGTAAGGCAAAGGCCATCCTACTTTGGCCACGTTGTGAAAAGCTGAACAAGGATATTATGCTCAGCATGGTGAATGGTAAAATAGGAACTGGTAGACCACGAATACGTTGGCTGGATGCCATCAAGGACGCGGGGCATTGAAGAAAGCTGACAGAAAGTTCGATGAATTTGAGTTTGGTTTTTGGTGGCGACTACTGAGATTACCATAAGCACACAGAATTAGTGGTAAGGGTGTCTTACACCAGGTCAAGCCAAGAGTTTCCTTATAAAGTAGGTTAGTAAGGCAAAGGCCATCCTACTTTGGCCACGTTGTGAAAAGCTGAACAAGGATATTATGCTCAGCATGGTGAATGGTAAAATAGGAACTGGTAGACCACGAATACGTTGGCTGGATGCCATCAAGGACACTGATATGAAAATGGTGGAGTTAAAAGAAACTACGGGGAACAGAATTGAACGCAGGGAAACTATCTGTAAGAATGACCGAGAGTCATACTCGACTGAATGGATGGAGAAGAAGGAAAAACATACGATTTTAAATTCATACACATAGTAATCTCAACAGTTCTTAAATATTTGTCATGAGAATATCGACATTTGAAGAGAGCCTTTTTAAATGAAGAGAAAAAGCTATCATCAAATTCTAGAACACTCTTGACAGATATTCAAGAACTGTTGATATCACCATGTGAAAAATATTAAACTCTATATTTCTAAGGAGAAATACTTTATTTATCCAACCGAACATTTTTTTTCTATATAAACTGTTAAATTACCACCCTTAACTCGCGACCCCTACCATTCCACCTTAAGTTGTTGATCTGATGACGAGGATACCTCTAGTGTTGCTCGTGACTCGACGTTTATTTACCTTTTCCAGGATGTCGGGAAGGAAGACGAGGCAGAGCTACTCGATTCGTCACCTTTTGGAGCTCCCCCCGACTCCCACAAGCCCTCGGGGGGCTCGTTCGCCCCCTCCCCCCACGAGGATTGGAGGAAACACACCCACACAACCCAACAAAAAGGTAGGGAGGCAACACGTCTTTTCTTGGTATAATGAGATATATGTATACCTCAATTTTAATACGATTGGACCTATCTGACATATAGAAATATTTATTAGATCTACTTTTAAGTAGTTATATGTCAAGTCATGTGATGTGTAGATGTCACTTTTGATAGATATTATCAATACCTATAAAATAACAATCATAATAAAATAAAATGCTATATATTTAAACTGCAAAAAAACAAAAGTTTGTATCATTTGAAAGGGACTCCAAATGTCCATTCGTAAGAAAATAAAGGTATATGTATTAGATTGATGGACATTATCGTTGACCCTGATACAATTTTTAGGAGTTTCACACCTAAAATCTGAGAAAACACAGGACATTTCACAAAAAATATAGTACAAAATACTAGAATATCTGTGAATTCGGGATATTATACTGCAAGCTTTAAATACTCGGCCTTTGTATTAAAGGAAAAATGAACTTTCTAAGCACGATGATTTGAACATATTTATTATCACCCCCTCCTTTTACCAACCTTACAAATCTACCCCCCTCTTACCGTCCTCCTTCCTAAGCCCCTACGCTTTACCTCTCCCCTCCTTATTCGGTCCCCTCTCCCCCTTACAATCTATTATCCCCTCCACCCTTTTATCGCTCTTTGAAACATTGGATCGCTTAAGGACGTAGGTGGACTGGGAACTACTTTTGATCCCAGGCTACAATCAACGTTTCCCTCCCAAACTGGATTGGACGCTGCTACCTTTCAATACGATTTTCCTCCCAAGGTAGATTGAGCCCAACCTAACCTAGCCTACTCTAACCTCGCTCCCCCTCTCATTAAGAATTTATTTTACCTCGGATATACTTTACGAAGCAGCTAACGTGCAGCTGAATGGCTTATACTGAGCAGGAATTTGCTGGCGATTATTGTATTCATTTCCAACTAATGTTATACTATGAAGTGCCCAAGCCACCCTTTTACAATTTCTCATGGTTGATTCGATGGTGCCCCTGTTTATTCTTTCTAGTCGAATTGACGTTGCTCAATAAACAATCTCTCTAATAAAAAGCGCCCAACCCACCACCTTTCGTTGCGTAATAATCCCATACATTTCCCTATAAAAGTCGAATAATCCTGTTCCAAACACCAATGGCTTGACTTTAAAATAGTCACTTTTATAGAAATGAAATTTAATTCCTTCATACTAGTTTGGATGAATGGGAATTGCTTTTGAATAAAACATGTAAATAAAGCACAGATACATTTTTACTAAGAAAATATTGACAACACTGAGCCCTGCAATTTTTCAATAAAATTAAACAAGTTTGAAAAATGACACCTTGAGACAGGAATTGACCCCGTCTCTAAGAGTCATTTTTCAACTATATTTAATTGAATAAAATAAGATAATTAGGCTTCATATCGAGGGATTTAACTGAAATTCATGCGAAGAAAAGATAGACATTTTAAAAAAAGGTAAATAAAACCCTCTTCAATGTGGATGGGTTAACCCGCTTCCGCTCCATCTTTAGAGGCAGGATTAGAGATGTAGTACTGAAAGAAAAGTATCTGTAACATGTTTTATTTATGAAAGAAAAAGCGAGACATTTTATCAGAATTTCGTGTTTTAGTTTTTCTTACTTACTTACTCTATGTCGTTAGGAACTCGAAGTTCATTGCAGCACTTACAAAAGTACGCCACCTATCCCTATCGTTAACTAGTTCTATCAAGTCCATATCATTACACCATATCTCTTTCGGATCCATTATAATGTTATCCTCCCATCTGCGTCTAGGTCCTCCCAATGGCAGAGGCAGATTTACACTATAGGCCCACTAGGCACGGGCCTAAGGGCGGCAGCTTTAGGGGGCGGCACATTTTGGATAACATTAACTTTATTATGATATTTTGTTTTTTAATAATTACGTTTAAAAATTATTGACTAACATTATCGAAATAGTTCAAGCTAAAGTCAGAACGATAATATATTTTTTAAACAACTGTACTTCGCAATCGCTTTGTAACTGACGTCACTCTCCCCTTCTTCATAATGTTAACTCAAGCTGCTGTAGGGCATGTACTGTACAGGCCTGATTATCTTCCGTAGAAACCTTTTCACAAATACTAACTTCCACCCACCTCCCCCTCTTTTTTCCGAAACTTCCTAAAGCCCTTGACAATAGTTAAATAGTTAAAAACGCCTGATTAACTTTCGTAGAAGTATTTTCTCGAATACTTTCTACCCCCCTCCCCCCAACACCTCTTTCCTCTAAAACTTCTTAAAGCCCTTGACAAAAAAAAAAAAAAGGGGGGGAAGGTAGGGAGGCGCATATTATAGCTGTGCCTAGGGGCGCAATAATTTTAAATCCGCCACTGCCCAATGGTCTCTTCTCATTGGTTTTGCCGGTCACTACCCTGAATACGGTTATAGATTCTCCCATTCGCGCTGCATATCCTTCCCACCACAAGACTTGATTACCCTAACTATGTCTTGTAAAGAGTACAGGGTATGTAACTACTCATTGGTATCTTTCTCCATTCCCCAGTAGTCTCATCCCTTTTGGGACAAATATCTTCCGGAACACCTTGTTTCCGAACATCGTATTTTCTTTCGTCATGTAAGGTAAGAGATCACGTTTCACGCCCATAGAAAACAACCGGTAAAACTGTTGTTTTGTATATTCTGGGTTTTATATTCCTTGAAACCAGGCGAGATTTCAACAACTTACTGACCGAGTAATAGCATACATTTCTAGACTATATCATTTTCCTATTTTTCACTCTAATATCGTTATTGCTAGTTAAAATTGTTTCTAAATATTTAAACTCATTAACCATGTCAAATTATATATATCTGATATACTGTAAACCCAACCCGTACTCTTCCGCGCTTATCTAACAAATTTACCTCAAATATCTTGACAAGTTTTTAAGGTATTTTATACTTAAATACAATTTCTTATAGTTTGTTTCTTTTAACTGAATCGTACGCCTTTTAAAATGTATGTATAGTTGATGAACCGTTATGTTGTATTCCCACTTTATCCTAATATTTGCCTAGTGGTAAAAATATGTTCCAATGATGTTGAGTTTTCTCTACGCTTGCATTATGTTATTTTTTTTTCAATCACGTATATTATATCACTAAAAACAATAATAATATCACAACAGTATGATATAAAGCTAGTTATGTGTTCAACTCATTTCCAAAAGAAGTAGCAGGATTTTAAAAATCAGGTTATCAGTTAGTGGCGGTAAAAATAATATCTTACAACAAAATAAATTATAAACAAAGGATAGTTTTTTCCCGATATCAATCTGATACCGGATATTGTAAGAATAATATCGATATTAGTGATATATCAATACTTTTTCCACATTCCTAGTCAGTCGCACAGGCTAACCGCTCTTCAGGTACTCATAGTAACCTTTGATTGAATTTATTATTTGGCATTTACCTATTTAGTCCTTATCATCCTGATATAAGTAATTAAAAAATACCATCCTTTTAGCTAGTGTCCTTAATATTCATAAAACAATTTAATAATACATTAAATCTATAGCTGTCAGACACCTTTCTTATAGATTTTCTTGTCAGATTATTCAACGCTTCCTAGTTCTTTTGTCGGCCACTTGTAGCGTTGGTGGGGCCGGCAACTAAAGTAAGAGAGACATCTGTTAGCAATCTCAGAAATATTTAGAATACTGAATAAACTTTTTGATATTTAATATGGATAGCGCTTACTCCTTGATTTGAATTTTTTTTACTAGAAGGAAGAAAAAACATGTTGTTTACCTAATTCAAAATAGATATTTGTGCCTGGAAGAAATATTCCCCAGGAACTACCCATTTCGCACCAACAGTTTACTTTCTCATTTAGAGAAAGTATTGCGATTGTGAATATTTCCAACCTCGTGATTATGATGTTTTATGTGCAACTTTATAAAAAGAAGGTCAAACAAATTTGTCTACCGGCCTGGATGTCTGTTTTTAAAGAGGGATGAACATTTCAGCAGTGGCGGCTTGCGGTTTACTGTGTAGGGGGAGAGTTTGGGTTGGGAAAGACGGCACCTATAGCCTATTACAAATGCACATAAGGTCATACTTATTGTGTAATTGGACAAGTTTGTGTGTGTGGGTAAGGGAGGTGGGGGGCGAAGGGGGTTGGGACGGCAAAGATCGTTAGCAATTACTTTTAATGCCAACCTTAAAACTATATAAATTCTAATGAGATGTTGAAAAATAAAATCCAAACAAATAATGGCAATTAGAAACTAAAATATTGTTTTAAGATCACTGGTTTGTATTCGTCAAGTCTTTGTTTATAACATTAAAGTATTAATATATCAAAATCGACCTTAATGACACTTTCAGTCACCAAACTCTCTAGTCGATACGCGAGTGTGAAAATAGAATACTTACTGGCTGTGGTTATATTGTATTTAATTGTACATACATTCCTTTGAAAACTATTACAATATATATATATATAGAGCTTATATATATATAGCTTTTATATATATAGCTTATATATATATATAGCTTATATATATATATATATAAACCAACTCAAGTTACCCACCTCGGTGGCGTAGTTGGCAAACGCGCTAGTCGTGTTGAGCTCGACTGCCGAGGACGGGAAGATCGAGGTTCAAATCTCGATAGGGTGAACTGAGGGTGGTTTTTCCTAAATGGTTTTCCACTCTCCCTCCACGCAAATGCGGGTTCACTTCTTCTAAAGTCTACCTTCCCAATTACTAATCCATTAGCGTAATTAGTACTTAAGCGTATAACCCGAACGGGTAGTAAGACGCGTTGCTAATTAATAAAAAAAACCTCAAGTTTTTAAAAACTCTTGTTATCGGTTAGGTGTAAGTCCGGGAATTATTGTCGAAAAGAATTAAATATATCTATAGATATATATTAACATAACTGGGAAGACCGAAGTTCAGATGCAGTGATGGAGTAAGGAGTGACCTGGAGAACTGGATGTATATGAGACTAGTGAAGCCGTGGAAAGAGGCTAAAGAGCAAGGTTATGAATCGACTGCGGTTCAGGTGGCCAGCAATGTGTATGTTATATATACTTACCTTGCTGGCCACCTGAACCGCAGTCGATTCATAACCTTGCTCTTTAGCCTCTTTCCACGGCTTCACTAGTCTCATATACATCCAGTTCTCCAGGTCACTCCTTACTCCATCACTGCATCTGAACTTCGGTCTTCCCAGTTATGTTAATATATATCTATAGATATATTTAATTCTTTTCGACAATAATTCCCGGACTTACACCTAACCGATAACAAGAGTTTTTTAAAAACTTGAACTTATACACCATTGATGTATATATATATTTTTTTTTTCAAAGCGAGCTTCTGAATTTAAGAACGCGATAATTTATTTTGATAGCAATTTATCAAGTTCTTGCAAAAAAATTTTTTTTTAAATAAAAGTATTTAGTTTACAGCTTTTCAATAGCGAAATCACAATTTAAGTAAACGATCCCAAAATTTCTACTGAACCGATTCAATTTTAATTATTTTTTAAATAAAAGCTTACATAACACAATGTTTTAGTTTTAGAAATCTCGAATTTACATTTATAAACTCTAAAGGCTACAGTTGAGAGTGGTTTAAAAAAAGCCACACTCTTTGGTGATCAAATGTTCTAAGGCGTCACTCTCGCAACAGACTATATTGCCGATATCTGGGAGATTAGGGATCAAATCATGGTCAGGTGTACTAAGGGTGGTTTTCCCTAAATATCTTTCAGCTTTACCTTCAAGCACATGTAGATACACTACTTATAAAATTCAACCTTCATAATTCTAAACATATCAGCGTAATTATTACGTATGCGTATAACCCAAACAGGTAGTGAGGCGTGGCAATGAAAAAATATTCAAAATTTAACCTATATTGCGTCAAAGGGCCGGCTAGTAACCTACTTTATAATATGAGGACGTCCTTAAAAAACTAGACTAACATGTAGTTTAAAAAACTCATACTTTTTCACCATTTCTGTCTAGCTTCTATTCCTATAGACATATATACAGGATGTTCGGAAACTCATAGCCCAAACGGCACATAATTTGTTTGAACCAAAAACAATACAAAATCCCTATACATTTACATCCAGCAAACTATGCTAATACCATTAAATTGTCTACAAAGTTTCGGCTTACAGTGCCGGGAGAGCAAACCTGTTCAAGCATGCGTGTACAACATGTTGCCCAGGAGTTAGGCGCGTGACACTACACACCTCGACATCTTGGAGCACGGCAGCAGAACACACCGCATTTAATAGTAAACAACACACCAGTCCATCTAGAAATGCGAATACGTTCTGAGAGTCATTTTTAACTTCACCGAAAGTGCTTGCCAATATTACATGTGCAGTGACGTGCTTTTAACTCCTATGCAACTTGTTGTACACGCATGCTTGATAGCTTTGCTCTCCCGGCGCTATACGCTGAAACTTTGAACAAAATTTAGTGGTATTAGCATAGATTTACGGATGTAAGTGTAGAGGGATTTTATATTATTTTTGGTTCAAACAAGCTATATGTTCAATTTGGGCTATGCGTTTCCGAACACCCTGTGTATGACAACATATATCTCCTGTGCGATTTAGAATATTCTCGTAGAACAGAGGTCTCAAACTCAAATTAGTCGAAGGGCCGTATTCAAAATTTTGGGGCGTGTTTAGGCTTGTTTAGGGCCACAGCTTAAATATATTCTGCACTTTTGTGTTTGCAATGTGTCTTACTACCCGTCCGGACATTACACATTTTAATCACGCTAGTAGGTAAGGGATGAAAACGATATATTAGAGGAGAAATGTAGCCAAATTTGAGTTAAGGAAATATAGGAAGCCCCATAGGAAAAATCCCACGCTCTGTACATACACCCAGAATTCGAAACCTCACCACCCCGGCCCTGGCAAATTATACCAGAAGAGCCTGGAGTTTAATCCACGTGATCACTAATTGAGCTCTATACTAGTTATTTATTGCTAAGTATTTAATTCATCAATGTATTTTTTAAATATTTAAAAACTTATATTTTCCCAGATCGTTAAGTGGGTGGTGAAATACTCAAAGCAGTATTTATTAAATTATGTAAATAAAAAATACCACACTCAAGTATTTAAAGTGATAAAAAAAAAGTAAAGCACAGTTTGAAATAGTTGTGGTTTTTATTATACCAAATTATTGTACACTTTAAAATTAGATTAGTATTTGTTGTGTCCGTATATGACTGCAGGCCGGATACTAATATAAAGGCATTGCAAGTAAACGGGCCAGTCAGAAATGTCTCGCGGGCCGGATAGGACCCGCCGGCCGTGAGTTTGCGAGCGCTGCTTTAGAACCTCTTCGCTTGCGCACTAAAACCATCTTCATATTCCTACCCCTCAAATAATGTATTTGCCAAGATAATAGTTGGTTTGTTTTCTAGTCGCCGACTTATAGGTATTGTCTTTGAGAACTGCAGTGAGAACATACAAGTAAGTCCCTTATAAGATGAACCATAAAGCCACGCGCCCTGCTGCCATAAATCCTAATAATTCTCTCGAACAATGAGCACCGTCACCTCTAAAGCAAACCTAGAGGGCGGAGAGAGTCTTTATAAGTAGACCTTGCGAGTATGAACTCTACACAATGCAAACGTAGGCCGGGAGTGGGGGTGCTTAGTGAACGCGCTAATTGGTGGATTTTAAACATGGCTCTCTTGCGTTCATTTAACACGCTCATAGATTAACTCGTGACGTGCATTGCAATGACACGAGGAGGAGTACTTCTTTATCTTAAGTTTGTTTTACACTCCGTTTACCCTGAACGGTAGAAATCTTACTTTGACTGATTACACTATGACCCTATCTTATAAGCTACACCATAGTGGAACCGTGCAAGGTAAGCTTACTACTATCTTTAAGGGTAAACGGGGGTGTTAACATTTAGGAGAAATGAAGATTACAATCAATATTTTGGAATTGAAGAAATATATACTATCGATTTTTACGGGAAAATGTTTTCGAAGGACCAGTAATTTGGTAATACAAAATAAAGATGAATCTATTTTACTTAAGTGTTTTGTTTTAAACATAATTGTATATTACATTTTTAGTCCAAAGAAACATTCTTAACATTGGTAAATGATTTGAATGTAGAACTATAAGCAATAGATCGAGTACCTAGAATCCTAAGACGTATTTTTTTGTAAATTTTGACATATATTGTGAGATTGATGATTTAAACCACCTGATACATGGTTATTCTCTACTAATACATACTAATGTACTATTGAATATAATATTAATTTGTTTGCTATATAACTTGATTGCCAAGAAAAAATATTAACTTCAAATCAAACGAAAAATCTTAATAAGATTATAAAGTGTACACGATAAGAACATGCCGTAATTTTTAACATGATATATTTATAATTTTTTGAAGAGGAAGCAAGATCTACTTATCACAATATAACTACTAGTTATGAATTGCTAACTGTACGCTATGCATTATTAACTATTAGTTATGCATTATGCATTAATAAAAGCCCAGCCAAGTCATCTTATGGATCCGAGAGGGAATTAAACTGGTGACAGGTGAGTTGTGTTGCTCGGACAAAGTTTCCATAAACCTCCTTCTTGATGAACGACCACGTATTTTACTGTCCATTTACTCAGCCGAGGTTGTTAGGTAGAGAGCTTGCGAGGTATTCTTCTTGTCAAATTATCTCCGGCACTCGAGAAAGAGAGAGAGAGAGAGAGTAAGGAGAGTACGAGGGGAAGGGGGGAGGTGAGGGTGGCGAGTACGAGTCTAATTGGCCGTAACTTGTCCGAGCGGCCCCAATAATTGATACCGGAGAGCTCTGGAAATAGGTGAACATCCACAGCTTTGCGAGTGTTGCGAGTGCACAGATTTATCTCAAAGTTAGGGTAAGGAACCATGAGAAAGGGGTTGAAGAGAGGGGTTAAGGGGGTGAGGTGGTTGTAGACGAGAAAGTGAGGTTGTGTGTGTGTGTTAGGAAATAGAAGTAGTTCGGTGCAAACGCTAATGTTTTAAGGTGCCGCTAAGGTCTAGCAGCTTCACATAAATCTTCAAGTTGTCCGTTAACTCCCTGTAAACAATGGTAAAAGGGTGTGTGAGAGAGGAATAGAGGGGCTGGTAAGGGGAATAAAGGGGGCGGAAAAGTCCAAGGTTGAATGGGACCGTCATAAATATCATCTTAGCTCCTTTAACTTTGCTTACACCTTCCTTGAATGTCTCTCCCTTTTGCCTGGAGTATTCTGCAGTAAGGGCGTAAAGAACGCTGGTAGTAGAGTTGTCTAATATATTGAGGTAATCATTTACTGCAGACAATAGTTATAAACTTAGTATTCACTTAAATACAGTTGAAAAATGACACTTGGACACGGGAATCAAAATCTGGAACCTTTTTGGCTTAGTGCGTCAAATGCCTGGATGGCCCAGTGGAGAGCATTGTGATTACTAATTGTGAGACCATCTCCTCTTGTGTGGCACGTATAATCTCATCGTTTTAAGAATGTCAAACGAGTCTTCAACTATGTGTTACATAATTAGTGTTCGCATCTGTTTTTTTTACATAATACGGTCAAACTTGGTTATAGAGGCCAAACAAATGTTGACGTTACGTCAGAGTGACGTTATAAAAGAGGTACCAACAGAACACTTTTAATAGCATGTAAGGAAGGAGATTTATAGTAGAATTCACTAATCCAAACTCTTGGCATACATCATCCCTTTTCCGTCCACTTTAACATGCTCTAATGAAACATACATTCTCTTTAATAGACAGAACTTTTCTTTTTGTACAACAACTTGCCATGATTATAAAAAAGGTAGGCCTACGTATAATGACTACACAATGACTACCAAAACTAAGGTTGAACTTATAAAACAGAAAAAAAAAAAAACTTTGGTTTTGAGCTTAGACGTGCAAACGAGGCAATTCCAGCTATCTCAGTGACACTGAAGGAGTTAAGTCATCTCTTCATTTTGACCTGGAAGCGACCATGATTACTGCAACCCTCTCCCTGTTTTGCCATTCAGTCTATTACCAGACTAGCGCACTGTATGACCAGTACACTCCCAGCTTGCCATAAAATATACCTCTGTAGGAATTTGATATTTTTTCAGCTTTTTTTTTTTATTACATATACGTACATTTAAATACAATTTAAAGTAAAATATCTAAAAAGTTTTTGATGCTAGTGGTAGTGACGCTAAAACAGAGGTTTTTATAACGTTAATAGTTTACAGTTTGACCGGACTACTGAAAAAAATGACGCTAGCCCGAGTTGATGGAATAGCCGAAGCCGTTATAGCCAAGTTCGACTCTATAGATGAATTATTACGATTTATTCTATTTAAATGACTTCTTCAATGTATTTATTTAGTCGCGAATTTGAACCTCCTTCATTTAATATGTTTCCAGACGTACTTTATTGTCTTTATAGATAAATACACTATATTCAGCTTGGCACTTTGTGTTTCAAGATTTTCCTTTCTAGATTATCATAAATAATTTACTTCACACTATTACAATTACACTACATTTTGTTCTTATCATTATTTGTGCGATAAAATATAATATCCGAATAACTAGACGTTATTGGTTAGTATCTAAACAATTTAAAGTGAAGTTTTCATTTTATTAATGTAGTATATAATAACATATAAAACATAACAATAACACATAAAACTAAAGGAAGAATCATTAGGTACGATTCCCCATCAACTGCTAGACTTGCTATAACTTCAAACATAAATAATGTGTTTGAATAGGTATAGGCACTTGAAGTGATTTAATATTTGACCAATTATGAATTCACTATGTTTAATTTACTTCTTACAACGTTGGATATTGCATCTCCACTCTGTTGATTGAAATAAAATGAAGCACTGCTATTATATGTACAACAATATTTGAAAATAATATATATAACTTATGAGCAGAAAATCTAGTTATTCCATAAAAGCAACTATACCCATACTTAAATTGCAAATCTTTTTTCAAGATTTCTTAGTGTAGTTTGAAGTTTAAACCTTAATCTACTATTTTATAACAGAACCACGAATTATATGAATATAAATTAAAACACAAATAATAATATACTATTTGTTAATAATTTAAATTTAGCAAACATTCAGAGGTTTTAAACGAATAATTGTGACAAAGGTTTGTTTTTAAATATTTTATGAAATAAATATTATTTGTTATTAAGAATTTAAATCGACAAAACATTTCTTACAAGCTACGAAATGAAATAATATTATGATAATGCAAAATAGCTTCTTTTTATAAGGATTACGTATTACTACCCATCCGGACTGAACACATTTAACTACTCTTATATGATAGGAATGATGAAGATGTTTACAAGAAATGTACTCGCATTTGCTTGGAGGAATAAGGACATTTTTAAAAGGAAAAACACTTTTATTAAACCCAGCTGTGACTTGAACCCCAACTTATCCCATAACCAGGAAATCAGAATATATGAGCTAGACGTTTAGTCCGTGTACTCACCAATATAGGTAATACGGTTTTTTAAAGAGAGTAAAAATATTGTATGTACACAAAACATTACAGGTTGGACTAATGAAATAGGCCTTTATAAAGTATAACTTCAAGGATTACTTTGAATTTATAAAATTTAATTTCAATAATTTCAATTTATTCAATTTATATGATATAATCTGGAAACTATGTTTAGATACTGTTTTAATACTTTGTTTTAATAGTGTGGGACCCGCCTCGGTGCCGTAGTTGGCTAACGCGCTAGTCGTGTTGAGCCCGACTGCCGAGGACGGGGAGATCGAGGTTCGAATCTCGGTCGGGTGAACTGGGGGTGGTTTTTCCTAAATGGTTTTACACTCTCCATCCACGCAAATGCGGGTTCACTTCCACTATTCAACCTTCACAATTCCTAATCCATTAGCGTAATTAGTACTTAGGCGTATAACCCGAACGGGTAGTAAGACGCGGTGCTAAATAATAATAATAATAATAATAATAATAGTGTGGCTTCTCTATTAGAATCGTGCCTATTTCGATAAGTACTATGTAACTTTTAAACGTCATGGAATAGAAATAATTTGTGTATTTTTTGCCTAGATAATATGGACATTAATAAATATTTTAAAAATCGGAACTAACCATGCACAAGTGAAACAATAACATCCAAATAAAACTGGGAAAACATTCCAAACTTGTTTAGTTCACGGAAACGCTACTATGAGAATAAGCGTTCCTCATGGAAACTTGTGTGCGCGCCAACAGATGTCACTAGCTGTTACACTTTGTGAATAAGTTTTTATCAGAAATTAATTTTGTATGGTATCATGTAATTTATGGTAAGAACGAATAATAACGTAAATATATATGTGATGATTGTAATATTGATTATTAGATAGAGAGGGACAACATATTTAATTATTTGTAAATATTTTGAAACAAATTGAAATATTTACTGTGCCAATGACACAAAGTTTCTTTAAAAAAATCGTACAGAGTCTTACTACCCGTTCGGGCTTAACGCTAATTTTGGGAATGAAGAAGGTTGCCTTTGCGTATAGGGAGAGTTGAAAACAGTTTAGGAATAAAAAAACCTCAGTACGCCCGACTGAGATTTTAACCCTGATATTTCCGTCATCGGTTCAGTCTTTTACGGGAGTGACGCCTTAGACCGGGCGTGTCAGACTCGTTTGATAATAAAGGATACATTTTAAATTGAAAATACTGAGAGGGCTACATTCCAAAAAAATTCTTATTAATACAAAAATAAGATTAAGAGTATGATTATATAGTAAGGGCGCTAAAAAATTATACATATACATTATTTTAGTCTTACTGTAGACCTACCCTATTTTTTTACAATAAATATGGAACATTTTAATTGCACAGTGGTATCCCTATCTTGAGCTAGTTCTATCCAGTCTACCTCATTACACCCTATCTCTTTCAAGTCGTTTCTAATGTTATCCGCCCGTCTGGGTCTTATCAAGGGTCTCTTCCCATTGGCTTTGACAATTAATACTCTGGACACGTCTAGAAAATCTCCTATTCACGCTGCATATGCTGCCCATCATAATCTACGAGACTTGATTATCCTATGTCTTGTAATGAGTATAGGGTTTCTAACTCATCATTATGTAGCCTCCTCCACTCCCCAGTAGCCTCATACCTTTTTGAACCAAATATATTCTTAAGGACCTTGTTTTCCGAACATCCTAAATTTGTTTTCTATCCTTATGTTACACTAATGTGTTAGGAATAAGGAAGATAGAATCCAGAGGTGTACCGAAATTTCTACGGAAATAATAGTGGGAAACCATTCATTTAGAAAAAAACGCACACCCCAACACTGTAAAGGCTTAAAATCACGGCCTCCCTCTCATCGGCAAGCCAAACTGTAAGGGACACCTTGGTCTATGTGTCCATCGCTGGAGGTAGCTATTGAGCGAAAATCTGTTCATATCTAAACTTTTAACTTTAAAAATTCTATACGAAGCCGAAATATATATTTTTAAACGATAAAAAAGATTTTTTTAGGTATTTAACATGAACTGAACCGACGGATTATAATATCAGCACACGACTTATAAATTATACTCTGATTTTGGTAGGAAGAACAGTATCTGGTAGTTACTAAATCTACTAAAATAATTTTAATATATTCATACGTTAATTCATGCTATCTGCAGCTATTAATTTTGATTGATAGTATCAATAGACTACCTACAGAATAACAAAAATACTACAGTAACATTTTTATCAATGCTGGCCGCAAAGACATATGTTTGAATTTTCTAAACTGTTCTTCCAAACAAAATCAGAATAAAACTTAAAAAACTAGAACAGTCATAACAGCCAGCTCCCCTATCGTTAATTCATCGCTTCAAAAGGGGAAAATTCACATTTCACCAATGATAGATACATTATTCGACCATGTCAGTAACCAAATCTGAGGAGACTCGCTACTGACCGAGTTAGGGTGTTGGACTTCAATTAATAAAATCAAGTGGAAAACTTGAGTTGTATACTTTGGTTGCTATTCCACGGGAAGAGACTTGTTACACTGTTGCACGGAAGGAAGCCATCATTTCTCACCGAATGCCCCCTCTGATTAATTCTCCTTGGATCTCCGGATATCCCGGCAAGCTCCTGGAGGTACTTCTTATTTCCACCAGCACCAAACAAGGTGCGATGGTTGCCAGAGCTAATTAGGCTCGAGGAAATGTGCATAGTCTGCAAGCAATCAGCAAACAATGCCAAGAATCTTCTGACCATCTCGCGGCTTTTGTTTTAAGTTCGTCCTCGCGAGCTCCTTTGTGGAGCCGGCAACTGGTATCAGTTTTATATCCACACGCAATACGTTACGTGTATTTACTAATCTCTTTGTTAAAATTTATTCCAAAAGATGTATTAGAAAGCGATTACACGAAAACACGCATAGCTGAGCAACCGATCTAAACGTCAAGCTCGTCTATTCTGGCTTGTAGTTGACGAGGAGACAGGGGGTGGATATTAAGTAGACATACTTCTAGATTTTCAAAAGTATTAATTCATTGATTTATTAGTATTCATTTCAAGTTACATCACCTAAGTTAAAATGTATAACCTCTCTTACAGCATTGTGTAAATGATAAGTCAAGAAGAGATTTGTGCATGATTTTTAAAACCTTGTTAATTCACATTTTAACTTCATATCATATTGTAGATTCCAATTAGTTTCCTTTCTAAGCTTCATCTCATGTCGTATGAAGTCCATTTTTGAACTTCATCTCATGTCGTATGGAGTCAGTTTTATTTCTTTCTTAAATTTAGTCTCATATGGTATGAATTCAGTTTGATTTCCTTTTTGAATTTCATCTCAGGTCGTATGAAGTATGTTTTATGAGGACAGGGCTCATTGGCGGTCTAAGCTCACTGACAAAAGGAATGGACTTGTCGTAAGACAGAACATCTAACAATAATAATACAAATTAATAGTGAAATGCTATCAATGTTGACCGCAACAAATATGTTTGTATTTTCTAGAAGCTGCTCCAAATGTACAATCGTAATAAAATCAACTTATACAAACCAGACTTCTCAGAATAACTGGTTATAATAAATTATAAAATAAATCAATGTTTTTTTATAACTTATAGAAAGGGCCATACAGAATATTAGCTACAAAATAGCTCTTAAAAACACTTTGTATAAGTACATCCGATTAGGGTTTGTATGATGTCATCAACCGCCCCAATTTAATCGGGTTCGCCATATTAATTTATGAAGAGAACGCAGCCTTTTAGAAATTCTTGTTTGTAAAGGCCTTTTAAGTGAACCACAGACTCCGCTTCCACAAAAAATAAACATCCAAACGGCTATTTTCATAAGTTCGTGTTTCAATAATGTAAAAACGGTTAAAAGACAAAGATAATTAAAAACAGATTGTTTACTGTAAAAGTTTTGACTGCCTAAGTGACTTCAATTCAACAATTGGTCTTGCAGATAATGTGGTTTAGCGTATGGATATGGTAACTTTTGCTAGCTGTCACCACCACTCTAGTGATGAATCGACTGTATACTTAGCACCGCGTTTTACTAACCGTTCGGGTTTATACGCTTAAGTACTAATTACGCTAATGGGTTAGAAATTGTGAAGGTTAAATTTAGAGGAAGTGATCTCGCGTTTGCGTGGAGGGAGAGTGGAAAACAATTTAGGAAACCCCACCCCCCAGTTAACCCGACCGAGATTCGAACCTCGATCTCCCTGTCCTCGGCGGTCGAGCTCAACACGACTAGCGCGTTAGCCAACTACGCCACCGAGGCGGGTGCGTGAAAGAAGACCTATTAGCTTTGTTAGCTTCTAGGTAAGGTCCTTGCTATGTAAATCAGACTGTAGATTAGAGATTTTAACGATCTTCCCTCAAGAAAAATAGAAGTGATAAAAATAGAAATGAAAACAACTGTGATATTATTTTATTTAAGTAAGCCTTGCTAAAAAATATTCCCAAAACTTGAGTGAAAAAATATTTTTTCCCCGAAATAATCAAAACCTACTCTTAAAATAATTAATTTTCTCCTTATAATGTTACATACCAACCCTTAATTGGATTCAAGTAGGCGTAAAATTTGTATTTCCGAGAGCAGTCTTAACCTGAATACAAGTTTTATCCCTCCTCCCCAACCCACCAATTCAATCTTCTATTTTCATTCTGGGAAACGAATGATACAATAAGTGTGTGCTCATGGCTTTACTCGAGCTTGACATTTTTTTCTTTATTCGTTATTTTATTTAATGTTCAGCTTAAGAACTACAAGTAATGTATGTATCGTTCTTATTATATTTACCTCTGCTACAATGGATTATGAAATATAGTCCAATTTAATGAGCTTGAGTTGATAATTCTATACTTATTTTTACCGGGAACATCATTGTTGCTTGAGAAATTAAGGTAAATATAGTATAACGATATAAAAAACACACTTTGGATATTGATAAAATACTTTTTTTTAAGCTTAAATGTAAATAGTACGTACACCTATTTATTTTATTACGTTTCCAAATGAAATTTATCTGTTTATTTTCAAGGTTATTTATTACAACTAATTGGAAAAATATTAAAATCAGTTTAATTGATCCTCAAGGCAATATTTAAATTTAAAAAGTAGTAAATTTTCTTGAAGTATAAATGATTCTAAAATATGAATATTGTTATATTGTTTGCATATTTTTATAACTGTGTTTATTTGAATAAAAAATACTTTTTGTATTTACATAGAGAGTATTTGTGTATGAAGAAATGGGTCTCGGTCTTGAAAAAGTCGAGTAATTTTTTTTACTTCGTGTTATTTCCTGTTCGTGTTATACGCCGCTTACCAGCTTTGGTGGTCGCATGGTATAAGGCGCTAGTCTCGCAATAGACTAGACTGCCGAAGACGGGGAGATCGGGATTCGATCGAGATTGGCTGTACTGAGGGTGGTTTTCCCCTAAATGGGTTTCCACTCTACCTACACGCAAATGCTGTTACACTTACTCTAAATTCAACCTTCCTAATCCCTAACACATTAGTTTAATTAGTACATGGTGTGTAATCCGAAAGGTTAATAAGACGTGGTTCTAAAAAAAAATAATAATTTTACGCTAGTAGGGGTGAGGAAGGTAGAGTTTTAGAGGAAATATATTCATATTTGCATGGATGGAGAATGGGAAATTATTCAAAATAAAACTCCTTCACTATATTTATTAAGTGTAAATAGCCGAAGCTATATTAATGGTAGTTGGTTCAGTTAGATATCATTCTGAAAATTGAAAAATGACACCTGGACACGGGAATCGAACCCGGGACCTTTGGCTTAGTACGCCAATGCTCTAACCACTGAG
>CABFWO010000073.1:563662-577801 GCA_902155825.1 Timema genevievae
GATGGCTGCGTTATCCGATGGCTTGTGATATTAAAAATCACATAATTGTAGCTGACGATTTCTGCTTTGTCCATCATAGACTCTGCCTTAAAATATGAGTGAAGAATGACCGTGGGCACGGGACGAATCCTGGATAGCTCAGTGGTTAGAGCATTGGCGTACTAAGCCAAAGGTCCCGGGTTCGATTCCCGTGTCCAGGTGTCATTTTTCAATTTTCAGAATGATATCCTTCACTATAGCTGACAGGGATTTAAACCGCGATCTCCCCGTCTCCGAAAATTTAGTCAAACACGAGAGTGATGTGTTAAACTATACGACCACCGATGTGTTGAATCTTTTCAGAAAACAATATTTTATTTTTTATAAAACTGATTGTAAAAAAAGTGTACTTAAATACTAGTTATTTTTTTACAAAGCAAAAATCGCCTTTATGCTCTGGTGGTCAGAGTTTCTGGCTACAGATCCAGATGTCCCACGTTCGATCCCTGGCGCTTCCAGATTTTCTGTGAAGCAGTAGGTCTGTAACGGGGTCAAACTCAATTTCGTGAGGACAAATGAATGAAACGAGTAACGGCTCCATTATAGAAAACTGAGATTAACGGTTGGAGGGTTCGTTGTACTGACCACGTGACATTCTCTACCCGCAGAAGTTGGCACTATATTTGCTAACAGATGGCAGCCGCTCAGTATGAATGGTTGTGGGCTAACGGCATGCGAGTATATTTTAAGTAGCAATTGTAAATAGTAGCATGTACCTTGTTACCACATAAATATCAGAGAAGCGTTGACTTGTATTCATTATTATATTATGGAAAATGTACATTAGACAGGCACAGTTGGATGAACTCATCACTTAGTCGCTTCGGTGGTCTCATGATGTAACACGACATTCTCGTGCTAGACGGTATTTCCGATGATAGGGAGATCTGGGTTTAAATATCGGTTTGATCTACTGAGGTTGGTTTCCCCTAAATGGTTTCCCAATCTCCCTCACGCAACCATGGATACATTTCATCTAAAATATACCTTCCCCAACCCTATTATACTAGCGTAATTGATGTATGCGTATAACCAGAGCGGGTAGTAAAATGCAGTGATAAAAAACAATTTAGCAAAGTACAGACAAACATTGATTGATAAATAAACATCCCCGCAACATTCTGTATCTCAGGACCACCCCCCGTCCCCCAGCCTCGATGCTCCCTATCGGGAACGCGTTGTACCATGACCCCTCGTCTTAGCACCAAACGACGCTGCAGAAGCTCATTTTATTTTTCCGGCCCCCCGCACTGATTTTCACGGCAAGGGCGTGTGATTTCTCACCGACCCTCGGAGGATCCTTTTCCGTCCTGGCCTCCATCCCCTCTATCTCTCTCTCTCTTCCTGTGTCCCTCCTCCTCCCCACCAGCTTTCCACGGGTCGACGCGGCCCGTGTAAAGTCCACGGCCCCCCGCGGCGCCGGGAGTTAAAATAGCGGAAAGCCGAGTAATCAGCTTTAAAGAGATTTATTTAATACTTTGTGGCCAAGAGATGAGTTCTCACTCTTTACCATTCCTCCCTCTTGTTTTTTTACCCCCCTCTTTCTCTAATCACCTCTCTTCATATGATCCACATATACAAGAGTCATGCTGTCATGTTGATACATACGCTGCACAATACTCCATCTCTTGACATTGGAGTTTTTAATTAACAGCGCGTCTTACTACCCGTTTGGGCTACACGCATATGTACCAAGCTACGCTAATGTGCTATGGATGAGAAAGGTCGAATTCAGAGGAAATGTACTTGCATTTACATTGAGTGGCCAACCACTTAGAAAAAAACCACCTGTCCAGTCTATTGTGAGAGTGACGCCTGAAACCATTCAACCACTGAAGTGGGTATGAGTTGATTAACGTTTCATTTAGATAAAGCGCACACATTTGATTGAATTTAGAGTCCAATTTTCATAGGAAGGGCTCTTTAGAAAACGAAACATATTTTTTTACAATCGTTGATAACATATTACCTAATATATTATTAGTATTATTTTACCGGTATTGATATCTGTCAAATGTGACAGCTTCAGATCACATGACTTGACTTATGAATACGTGAAAGTAGTTAGTAATTTTTCTAGCTGTCAGATATGTGAAGAATGCATAATAAACCCATATTGTTTCTCGTTTGAGCTTTGTCTTATATTTAAAACATTAATCGAACATGAGATAAGATTTTAAGATGCTGATAAATCTTGCGTTAAACTTAATTATAATTTTAAAATGTTAGTAGCAAGTGATGATACGCGTACATTTTCATCTATTGAGAAAAAAAAGTTTTTGGGTAGTTTATGGGATCGATTTTCAACCTTTTTCAACTCAACGGCACACTGAACAAGGCGCTAAAATTGTCAGGATTAAGGAGAGATTTCATCATTATATAAAATAGCATTAATATATATATTTTTTTTAAATTCCGATATTCAAAATTCTAAAAATTGTATTATTGTTTAAAAATAACTTAATGTTGATCATGGATTTTAAAAGATTTATTTTTTTCCTCAAATTTATTTCTCACTTCTTTTTTATCTTTATCCAAACTCCCGCGACTCACCTACTGACTCTGAGAGGCAAACCAGTATGCCGTGGCACATAGTTCGAAAAATACTGGTTTAGAGTCTTAAGTAGAATTTGAAACCTAGAACTGGGGAAGAAAATAATAGAACCAGTACACTTTTGGAACCGATCATTACTTCTGATTAAATAATTTTAAAATACCGTTCTAGTTTTTTCAAACAAACAAATTTAAAAAGCCTAATAACTAATAATATTGAATTTTTAGTGGATATTACTGGTTGTATTTATGTAAATATAGCTTTGAAAAATTAAAATCTACTTACAAACTTGCTTCATAAAACATTATTTTAACATTTAATCTTTTCATTCAATCTATTTCCCCACTTTCTCCCAACCTTTACACACTTTCATTCACAAAATGATTCTTTTTCTATAGCTTTTTTTTACACACGCACATTTACACTCCCACGATTTCTCCATTCTCATGTGTTTGTATCTCTTTGACAAGACTGAAGTAAACGGGTTCATATCAGCATTGTGATCCGTGTGATATCTTTCCCATGAATGTCTCATTTTTACTCCTCTCCTACTGGGTGGAAAGTCAATTTTTTATATATATGGAGCAGTCTCCCATTTCAAGGTGTCTCAAATATTTACGTATACATTTAAATCTCCACCCTATAATAGGAACCCTGTGGTAATGTTTTATTTACTTTCAAGGCAACATACTTTATTTTGACAGCATTTATATATTATTACAAAATACCATTTTTTTAAAAGGAAATGTTTCATGCAATTTTTATTTATGACTGGTTAAGCACTGTTAAAGGTTTTTAGATTTTAACGATACAATTTATGAGTAAATATAATACTTGTGTCCCAAAACACAATGTATTGTTTAATTTTACACAACAAAGGAGCATAATGGGTTGTATAAATGCATTTAACCATAATTTTATTTTCACAAAAATAAAATAAATTAATATCAGCCAGTTTATATTCAAATAATTTTTTAATTATTTTTCAGATTACAGACTATATTTATCGTATAGCGAAGTAATAAATAAAATATAAGACCAGACACAGTGTATACTCAGATTTTTTTATTGTAACAGTATTTCAAATCATTGCACATTGTGTTTGAAGACAGAAATTAGACCTCGAGTAGCATATTGATGAAATTATTGTTTTATTGGGGAAAAGTGTAAAGAAGCTGTTGAGTTCAGGACTTTGGTGAACTCGACCTGCTTCTACGGTGGCTGTGGCTCCGCCTACGACGGTGGCTATAGCGGCGTCGCCTGCGTCGCCTCCTACTCCTGCGTCTCCTCCTCCTGCGCCCACCCCTTCTCCTACTACGCCTCCTCCTACGAGAGCGCCTACGACGCCTGCGTCGGCGACTACTGCGCCTCCTTCGGCGACTGCGGCGCCTCCGACGCCTACGCCGGTGAGACCTAGCCAGATGATCCGCGTCGTTAAAATCAACGATCTTGTAACAGTTTCGGTTGCTTTTAAGCACTCCGAAAGCGACGCATCGCTT
The DNA here is from genome assembly GCA_902155825.1 of Timema genevievae. Taxonomy (NCBI): domain Eukaryota; kingdom Metazoa; phylum Arthropoda; class Insecta; order Phasmatodea; family Timematidae; genus Timema; species Timema genevievae. Next base: position 567,755 of record CABFWO010000073.1, read on the forward strand.
CAAGGCTGTCTTGGCCTGGCGGGTAGCAATGCTCCTGCTGATGTCTTTTTCAGAGGCGATGTAACTGGCGACTTCTTTGAGGGTGACGCCATTAGGACCGCTCCTCAGGTTGTTGAGCGCGGACAGCACCAGCTCTGTCGGCTTCATCGTTGAGGATATGAGCAATTTAAGGGACAAATTTTAAATGTTACGAAGACATTCACAAGAGATTTCTCAAACAAATTGTTTCATTTTCAGAACATGGCAATTTGGGCGATTGGTTTCTGAATTTTATTCCTTGAGGTAGGCTTTTTTCGGACGTGAAAGAGCGCACTAGTCAAAATGCGGACTTAAAAGAGAGCATATCGTGTTAAAACATGAAATATAAATGCATTTAACTCTAATTTTAATTGGTATTTTGAATATTTTTTTGAACAAATGCATTTGAATAAGGAAATATTTTATGTTGACATTTTAAAGTAATTTGTTGGACACAAGACTAATTTAAATATCTGAAAATAAATTTTATGCATGTTAGGAAAACACTCCGAGAAGCTAAATTTAACAGCTTTAAACATTTATTTCCAAATTTATAGTAGAATAATCGCCATGTTGATGTCTTAAATGTATTTATAATTTCATGTTTTTCTAAATAATGTATAATTTTATAAACAAAACGAAATATTTTCAAAACTATAGGAGTTTCTAATATTTTAATCAACTAATATCGGACATTTTGAAGACGTTAATTTTCTACAAATTATTACAACAATAAATTATAATGCATACTTGTTGTTTCCCTAGAAACACACAAATATATTTTTAGATACTTTTTGAAATCTACTTTTTATTTTGAAATATTTCATTTTAAGCATTAATGTTGCATGTTAACTTCTAGGCTCAACCTTAGTAAAACATAGAAATGACATGAATCCACAAAAACAATGCAACACAATTTTTCTTTTCACCGCGTTTTAGTATCCATTAGGCTTGCTCCCATGACAAAATTAAAATCTTACTAAAGAATTTAAAAATAAATGGTTATTTTATAAAATAATAATCATACTACTCGCTTCGGTGGCCGCGTGGCTTAACGCGTTACTCTCGCAGTAGAATACCCGTATACTGCCGATAACGGGAGATCGAGATTCGAATCTCGGTCGGTGTAGTGAAGGTTTTTATCAAAATGGTTTTCCACTCTCCCTCCATGCAAATTAGGGTACACTTCTTATTAATATAACCTCCCTAATCCCTAAAAGCATTAGCGTAATTAGTAAATAAGCGTGTCACCCGCACATGTAGTAAGACGGGGTGCTAAAATAAATACGTTATTTTGTTACATATACTGTGGATGAATATTATCAATGGATTAAACGTTTATTTTATAAATTAAAGGCTACATAAGCACATTATATACAAACCAATTTAATCTAGGGTAGCATACCCAATACAGCACATCACCTAATTCAGTGGCCGAATGGTCTAAAACGTCACTCTCACGTTAGACTGGCCTGCTGATGACAAATAAATTTACGTTTGAATCCCAATTGGGTCTACTGAGGGTGGTTTTCCCTAAATGGTTTCCCACTCTCCTTACATGTAAATGCGGGTAAATTACCTTTAAAATGCTTCCTTCCTCATCCCTAGCTCATTAGAGTAATTATCACAATGCGTAAGTTATGACCAGAGCAGGTAGTAAGACGCTGTGATAAAAAAAAACTGCACATCCAACCTCAAAGCCAGTACTAAATTATTTTAGGACTTGCCAGGGTTCAAACCGTACTAAATTATTGTAGGAATTGCCAGGGTTCAAACTATACTAAATTATCGTAGGAATTGCCAGGGTTCAAACTATACTAAATTATTGTAGGAATTGCCAGGGTTCAAACTATACTAAATTATTTTAGGGCCATGATTTTCTTAAATATATTTTTATTAGAGCTTTTTGGAATCATTTACGATGTTATTTTGCTGTTAATTGTTGGGTAATCTATTATATATATATATAGATACATATATATTTATATATACATTTATATACATATATAGGATTGATTTGTATATATAAACCAATACTATCAATTTTTGCAAATGTTTCAAATTGTATTATCTATATCTACTAGGGCAGGAGTCGGCAACGTGGTTCCCACGGGTGCCATGGCACGCTTTTGACAGATTTTAGGTGCCCGCCTTATATTGTGTAATTTTGTACATTTTTTGTTAAATAGTTTTGTTTGATAAATTACAGGATTTTTGTCGAGTATTATTTGAAACTAAACTTCTTTGTTATCTATACATCACTAGTCCTCAATTTATTATTCCATGAATATCTTCATAAATAAGTTTTTAACTATAAGCTCACTTTGTAGCATGCCTCAAAATTTGAGGCTCAAATATTTAAATCTGAAGAGTGGTGATTTTATAGTTTATGTTTTGTTTATTACATTTAAAATATGTATACTCTCAACTCGTCACTAATAAACACATAAATAAAATATCATTCTGAAAATTGAAAAATGACACCTGGACACGGGAATCGAACCCGGGACCTTTGGCGTCATTTTTCAATTTTCAGAATGATATCTAACTGAACCAACTACCATTAATATAGCTTCGGCTATTTACACTTACATAAATAAAAGGTGAACATTCAAATATAAAAATCAAGATTTTTCTTGGCGTCCCCAGAGTAAAACATATTTTAGAAAATAGCGCTTCATGCTTAAAAGGTTGCCGACTACCTGTACTAGGGGCTAGGCATGTCTCTTACAGGCGCAGTTTTGGATTTTGCGTGAAATGTGTTCCCTGTTGTTTTTATCTATCAAGGGTGACCTGGTGGTCTAGGGGTAAGGTGTCAGACTTCTGTGCTGGGGGGCCGGGGTTCAATTCTCGGTCTCGGCACAGATTTGTCTGATTGCCAAACCCTTTCTTCACCTCTGACAAGACGTGTATTAATCACAACTTGTAAATGTGTGGAATTCCAGGCCTTCACCGTGGTTCGGATCCCACGTTAAACTGTAGTTCCTCCATTTCATCTCACAATCACCTTACCATTACACATTAGCGTAAGTGCGTATAACCCGAATGGGTAGTAAGACGCAGTGCTAATAATAATAATAATAATAATAATAATAATAATAATAATAATAATAATAATAATAATAATATTTATCTATTTTTAGACCTTTCAAAAAAGGAGGTAGCGTTATTTGTCCAGGGCTCTGACAGGCTATTAGGATATTTTTTTCAAATTTCTGACATTTCTCATAAAGATGGCCTGTTCAATTAACCAAAATAATTATATCTATAACTCTAGCCATGTGATCGCGGTGTGCTGAATACCACCCTGAGGCCACCCCCTGAAAAAAATATCATTTTTAAGAATTTTGGGGGTGACTACAACATTTGAGTTATCAATTTGAGAAGTTTCAGCTTTTGTACCTTATCGGCAATATTGAGAAAAACTCTGGGCATACTAGTACAGACACCACATAGCTTTTATTATATACATGTAACTAAGCTGGGTTATGTTTAAACACAGTTGAAACTAATCTCTTCAACACTGTCATAGGCTTATATTTTAATTTTACAGACATTGTTATATTTATAACGTTTTCTTTTGTGTTTGTAATATCTTATTGAATAATAAAAGCAACTATTTTTAAACGTTAAGATTACTTGTCATTGCTTTGTAGAAATCACTACCGTATTTCAGTTGATTGGTGTCATCTACGTACAGTACAAACATAAAACTATTTAATCTAATTACACTCTTTACATTATTATATTATTATGTCTTTATAGACTGTGTGTATATTATTTACAACGAGTACTACTGCGCATATCCTTCTCGTAGTTGTCGGTTCAGTCACTAGAGGCGCTATATATGCTAGTGTGTTTATGACGCCTTCTACAATACCCAGTGGTGTGGTTCACTTGCAAGAAATATCGACCTATTTTATCAAGAAATGCTTCTGAGAAGGACATTTCAGCCGAGGAAACGATCTTGTGTTTTATTTCAACTGAATTACTAAAAGAATATCTGCTGTTCAGTCAGGGCAAATAACAGTTTATAATCACAATAAATATGATTAATTAAAAACATAATATAATGCTCTTTACTTAGTTGCTATTATTCTCTCGTTGAGACCTAGCCATGTTGTGTAACGTAAGCAATGAAAGGATGAGGACTCAACTGTCAGTAAACCAAATAATGCATTCTTGAGAGCAACCGCCATGTTTGGATGTGTCTCAATGATGACCAAGCTCCTTAGCATTGAAATGTTTTAAGTCATCCTTACTTGAAAGATCTCTTTCTCGCTGATTGGTCGAAATGACATAACAATCAAGGAGCCGACGCCGTTTAAGTCGACGATGAACGAAGATTAGATACTCTTTCTCTTATTAGCCATCGAGTAAGTCGGACATGTTTTCGTCCCAATACACGGGCGCGGACCCAGGATGTCGTGTGTACATTTTGGACTTGGGAGAGTCACAGTAGTGATCAATTAGTAAGTTAGATAGATGGTCACGCGGGCATCGAACATGGACACGTTAGTTAACGCTTGGGTTATTGGCAAGACGGTCTTCACGTTATCTTATATCTAAAAGCATATACAGCCACCATCACATCTATAGTAGCCAGCCTTTAGACTATTAACAGCATTCAATTAAAAACATCAAACCTCACTTCTATACGTCTTGCATATCCCTTCCTAAGAGATATCCTGGCTAAGCGACACATCGCTGTCAAAATGACATCAGTGACAGTAATATAGGAGGTGGGGCAGTGACAACAAACTGTGTGAAATCTGTGTATTTTTTTAGCTTTCGTATTACTACCTGTTTTGGTTATATGCATGTATTATAATTACTCTAATGGGGTAGAGATGAAGAAGAAAGAATTTTGGAGGTAATATACCCGCATCTGCGTAGGAGAGTGGGAAACTATTTAGGAAAAAACCATCCCTAAATAAAGCCGACTGGGATTCGAACGCTGATCTCCCCGTAATCAGCAGGCCAGTTTAACACGAGAGTGACGTCTTACACTGTTCGGCCATGTTTGTATTGTTTTATAGATAGATAGATAAAACATTTTTTCGGATAGTAAATTAATTATATATTTTTATCACCGCGTTTTAATAACCTTTGGCTTATGTGAACAGGTAGGCCTGCTAATTACGATAAAGTGTCAGGAATTAGGAAGGTTGAATATAGAAGAAGGGTACCCACATTTGTGTGTAGGGAAAATGGGAAACCGTGTAGGAAAAAAACCTTCCGAACCCCTATCTACTCGACATTGGCATTCCCACTCTTGCGAGAGTGACGCCTTTGATGATTCGACCACCTAAGTGGGTGATAGAAATAAATTAGTCATATATAATTATCCTATTTTATTTTATTAACAGTTTATTTTAAATATTTTCAATAAGGTTTGGTTTGCGTTGATCAACGGTTCATACATACTCAACATACCGAACATTCCTGTAAGTTCCATTATTTATTGTTTAGTAGCGTGACATTTATAATAAAAATCAACACCTGTGCATGCGATACACCTATGACCGTACAACACCAATTTAGTTCGTAGATAAACCAATTCAATCGATTGTTTTTGACAGCAAAAAAAGAAACAAAAAAGCTTACATCAAAACAAACAATTTTACAAAGCGAAAACAAAAAACTAACCAAAAACAACAAAGGAAAGAATGTGAATTAATCCCAGTTCAGAATTGATCAGTCGTGCCAATAGCCAGACACGGCAAGAGACATTTGGTCTACAGTAGGTTGGGTTTTTTTTTTCGCCGCAAAGAGTGGAGAGGAATAGCAAAAGGTTAATTTGTTTTGTAGCAACAAAACAAACGATGCCTCTTTTGGGCAAATAGCCCCTCGATGTAGTACGTACGGGTAGGGGCTACGGGGCAGATGCACGATGGACCGTATCTCCCTGTTCTGTAAAACGACGTGGGTTGACCACATCAGCTTGCTATGTACCCTTTACTAAGCGAATCAACACAAAGCATTCCTAGTTTCCCCCCTTCTCTCTTGCTACGGTCCTAAACCCCCTTATTTCTCCTCTCAACACGCATACCTCGAGTTGGATGCGGTTCTTTGATTCTTTAACAACGGTAAACCAGACAGTTGGGCTTAGGTTTGTCCCTTAGTCGGTTGTTGCCCTCAGGGATCTACTAGTCTTTTACTAACCCGCGTTGGGGGTCTACTGCTCTAACGCGTCTCTTTCGCAATATACCAGATTACCTGTTACGGGGAGATCGGGGTTCGATTCCCGGTTGGGTGTACTGAGGGTGGTTTTTCTTAAATTGTTTTATACTCTTCCTCTAAGTAAATGCGGGTACATTACTTCTATATTCTACCATCCTAGCGTAATTTATATAATATGTACATAATAATCTGAACGTAGTAAGATGCAATGCACAAAACTATTATATATATATACTCATTAGCCCCACCTTATTAATACCTTTAACTAATTGTAAAATATTAATAGAACTGATAATTAACCACACATAAATAACATTATATATTTTTATATGATACAAACATTTTTAAGTATTTGCTCTTCATTTTTCGAGCTATTTATTTACTTTAAGTTAACGTCACTGTTAGTTTTTATGAGCTTTTTAAACCATTAAAATCATCTAGCTCACTAGTTCAAAACATATGCGCGCTAAGTTAAAGGAAAAAACATTCATCAATGTTTTTCTCTGAAAATGCCATCATCCCCAACTTCTCTAAATGTTAAGCTTCAAACGTGGAATTAATTAAATGTTAACAAAGATATCCCGACGTGTAAATGCTACAGTGCAAGTAACTCCTTGTGTTATGTTGTGTCGGTAGTTCCGATTAAAGGTGCTATATGTCTCCGATTTGACAAAAGGAAGCCGCACGTGATCTATTTATCACCTGAATGGTTACCTGTAGAAATCAGATGTAGGAAGGGCCGTTGTGTTTTCAAATGTTGTGGTTAGTTTGTCGCTTCGTGACAATGAGATATGAGGTTGAATGTCGAGAGAAGACTTTCCCTTATCTGAGTTTCAGCCCTTAAATCATAACGACACTAAAACCACCTGAAATTACTCTAATTATTTCCTGTTGCGAAATGGTTAGATATTAATTGTTCAGGTGGAAAGGTGAACGATGTGTCTCATGTGGAAATAGAACTAGTTTTAAAACTGGAGGAACTTTAGATAGGGAGTAAAGGAAAATACGATACACTAGCTACATTGTTACAAGATATAATTGCTGCCAGGGAAAATGGAACTAAGTAAATATGAATAAGGCCGCAGATACACATTCTATTTTACAGACATTGTTACTAACTCGTCCTAAGCATGTGAGTAGCTAGAAATTAGCATGCCAGAGGCGTGTGTATCATGCGATTGCTAGTATAGTAGGATTTTGGTAGGAAGAACAGTAGAAGTTGGTTACTAAAGTTACTAAAACAATTTTAATAAATTCATACATCAAGTCATATTATCTGCAGCTGTCACTCCGGATATATATTATCGATACCTACAAAATGACACAAATAATATAATAAAATGTTATCAATGTTGGCCTCAACGAAGTACGTTTGAGTTTTCTCTACTGTTCTTCCAACCAAAATCAGAGTATAGCGCACATGACTTTTAACGGCCTGCCAGTAAATTGCAAGGCGTTTTATTTTCTTGTGCTAGTGGTGCGCATGGAGGGATGGGGGGTGTTAGCAGCGTGCGGAGGACTGGCTATAGGGATGTGGTATGGAAAGAAAAGTATCGATACTGTACACATTAAAAGTATCGAAAGAAAAATATCGATGCCGTACTAGTATTGAAAGAAAAGTATCGGTAACAGTAAGTAGGGATGGGCTAAACCATGATTTTTCGATATCAGTAATCACCAACGTGACCGTGATTGTAAAATATCGGTGATTTGTACCAGAGATTTTTTTTACGGTGACTGGTAGTCACAGTGTCTTGTTGACTGATAATTTTTCACGGTCTCAGTTTGTTGCTGGATCGATATTTTGCCCCAATCACCTCTCTTTGCTAAAGCCTACCATTCTCGTCACTAAGTGTTAACACAGTAATGTGTTGGACTTTAGATAAACACACAGGGTTGCCAACTTTCCAGTCTCTAGAAATTAATAAATAACAGATTTATTTTTGTTAAACTGAAAAAAAATTCACTTTGGGAATCAACGGACTAAGAACAAAGACTATAAAAACTTTGAGGAATATTTCTTTACAATATTTCTTTATAAAATGTAAATTATTATTTCAACTATATCTGCTGTATAATATATAATTATTATGTTTGGGTTAGAAAAGTAAATTTGAGAAACATCCTAAATGTTATTGTATTGAAAAGTTTAAGACGATAGAGTCCGCCGCCTCAAAGTAATTAAGTGGAGGGTCTTTTTCAAAGAATGTTTATTGAAACATTGAGAATTAAAGACATAGACCTCTAATGCCCGCACCTGTGGGTCACCATACCGCCAGACGCCAACCGATATTTTGTCAGTCACGGTCGTAGCTTTCATACTGGAATGCTGCTGTCTTCGTCTGGTGAGAGTAACTCTAAACACCGATCACCGATACCTCAATCACTGATACTTTTGATATCCAGTCACTGGAGTGACGGTGATCAAGGAGTAATGGTGAAAAGATCACTGTCAGTGAAATATCGCCCATCTCTAAGAGTAAGTATCGGTATTGATTTTTTTTACAATATGCTTTTTTGCTATTCAACTTCTTAAAAACTTCCATAACTATTCACTTCTGGGAGGTACCATTTTGTTTAAAACTACATTCGTCCTTTGTATTCTGTCAAGATACATTATTAACTATTGACAAACACTAGAAGATTGGAAGCCCTGCCCTGCTCCATTTCATCTACTTAAACAACGCACATAAACTTTTCTGCTTCGTCTGCTTGGGACATCCTTGCGTTGCCTGAGTTCATTGAGATCTACAAAAAGCTTCTTTTGTTTGGTTTGTGATGATTGTGTTTATTGATAAAGAAAGTACGGTAGTAGTAGACTGGCTGGTCGTCATTCACCCCATCAACCGGTCAGGCGACTGTGTTGATAAACAAAGATGAAATAACCGCTATGAAATATTATGAGCTTGTCTTCTTGTTTTTCATGCAGAAAATGAGTAAGAATTGAGAAATAGTGTAATTTGTTCTTCCTCCAAAGTTCACCGTAGTAAACATTTAATGACCAGTATGGGTGAAGATAGCAAAAACTTGTTTCTTTAGATAGTGATCTGACGCTGGAGTGTGAGTACTAATATCAGTAAAAGTATTGAAAAAAAAATAGCGAGTAAAAAAATACTAGTATTGAAAGATAAATATCGATATTAGTAAAGTATCGGGACTTTTTTTGACATTCATAGGCTGGCATGTCCAAAGATGCTCTGCTAGAAGCTGGCGTGACAGTACAAAAAATTGTTTAGTTATCTCTCAAAGTTTTGACTTTTCTCAAGAAGTTTTGAGTTTTATCAGGAAATTTTTGGTTTTTACCTTAATTACACTTTCCTTTCAAACTTACGACCTAAACTTGACCTAAACTTGACCCAAACGTCTGCTTATCCATTTTTTTCTCCCAAATTTGTGTGATCCGCTTTTTTTTTTGTCGTTGGACTTTCTGATTGAATTTCAAGTTTAATTTTATGCACGTTCAATATCAATGCTATCACGCTAAGTATCGTTCATACACCAACTGACCCTACAAGATACACCTTCACTCCATTCATCAGAGGGACTGGCTGTCTATTGGATGTTATTACTAGTATCGTTCATACACCAACTGACCCTACAAGCGACACCACTCCATTCATCACATGGACTGGCTGTATATTGAATGTTATTACTAGTATCGTTCATACACCAACTGACCTTACAAGCGACACCTTCACTCCATCCATCACAGGGACTGGCTGTATATTGACTGTTATTACTAGTATCTTCATACACCAATTGACCCTACAAGCGACACCTTCACTCCATTCATCACAGGGACTGGCTGTCTATTGGATGTTATTACTAGTATCGTTCATACACCAA
>CABFWO010000074.1:0-17298 GCA_902155825.1 Timema genevievae
AGACTTTTACGTAATGAACTTTATACTGTATTGGGACATTCTGTGTGTCTACTAGATTTCATGAATAGTCAATTCTACGTTTACTTTTATCTAGTGAGAATAATCTAAATACTGTTATCTTTTATTTTTAATATTAACACAGTTCTTATTGTCCTAACAAGGAAATTTAGGGTGTGTTTACCAAAGAATGTTTTCCTATGTTTATTCATGTTCGCGTATACATTCGCTGCTAGGTTTGTCTAGGCCACAATGTTGATGTTGTTGATAAAACTTGCTTATTAAATGACTATTTACTTTAAAATCTCTGCTTTGATTATTTATTTATTCTGTATTTTACTTAGCTTATGCCCCTCTATTCTCGTTATGATGTTTACGGTGGCCTTAAACTACGAGGTAATAGAGAGGGCGTAACATTCCTCTAGGAATAAATATAGTAAATATATTCAAAATTGAAATTTATCCTTGTTGAATCAAGAGGTTTTCATAAATGAGCTAAATTTTTTTTTGAGTCAGTGGACAAAACTCTTGAAATTTATTGCGCATGAAGTGTGCGGCCTTATGAAGATCTCATTAATATACACGCGCCCTTCTAATGCCCCCATCCTCACCCTACCTCACCCTTTCATTAGAATATACCAAAACTAAGATAACATGTTGATCACTAAATAATTTCGATTGGTTTTCCTTTTGACCACATGAATTTGGGTGTATTATAAAACATAGTTATCTATAAGTTTTTAAATGCATGTGTATTACAAATTGATACATCATGACAGGATCAATCCTATGTATAATTTTACAATCAATTTAATTTGATTCAGAAATGTACAATGCAGCTCTGGACTATACGCTCGCATTAATTTGTAATACACTTGAATTAAACATATTACCTATTAATAATTTCATGGCAACATACTGTCAGTTATGACTGAATCGTAATGTACTGGAACTGATAATTTTATCAGCTACAACTTTTTTTAGCGCTTCATCTTAACACCCATTCGGGTTATACGCTCTATGTACTAACCACGCTCATGGTTTTAAGGATTAGGAAGATTATATTTATCGGAAATGTACCCGCGTTTGCGTGGATATGGGAGTGAAAAACCATTTGGAAAAGCCACCATCAGTTCAACCAACCGGGATTCGAACCTCGATCTCTCCATCATTGGCAGTCTAGTCTACAGCTAGAGTAGCGCGTTAGACCACGCGGCTTTCTCCCTAACTCTCTCTCACTCTAATTTGATAAGCCCGTTTGCGGTGATAGAAATTGCTAGGAAATGGCTGAACAGATTTTGACAAACGACCTCTCTTTTTAAAGGTTATATATGTAAATAAAATATTTCTCACTGGTCACAAATAATTCCAATTCAACTCTAACTTTAGTGGTTTGGTGCAACAAATATAAAGATTAGGGCAGTTATTTGTATATGTATCAAGCAAGTCGATGATATCAGATTGTATATATTTATATAGCATTGTTGATTTTTATCCTTCCTCTTATTTGTCTTTGTCTTTGAATGTTTACCTCTGCTCTTTATGTATAATTTGATAAGCCCTTTTCCGGTAAGTGAAACTGCGAGAAAATGGTTTAACATATTTTGACAAACGACCCCTCATTTTAAACGTTATGGGCTTGGGATTTTGGCAAAAATAGTAGCTTCAAACAAAAACCCAAATTTCCTAGCAAATTTTCCATCTTTTCAGTCTGTGAACGCAAGGACCCATCTGTACAATCATTATTTGTCTACATCACCATGGAAACCATGATTTATGTGTATTTATTTATGTGTATTTATGTTTATTTATGGATAGATAACATATTTTTCTTTGGTTAAAAGTAGTAACTAATTTCTACTTGAATGTTTTGGTGCCACAAATAGATAGAGAGTTGGAAGAGGGGTCGTTTTAAAGTTTTCATCGTGGTTCTAAGGGGACAAATAAACGTGTTGATTCAAATTAGACACCAAAAGATCTATGTAGAGTGTATAGCCTTTGACGAGTAAATTATTAACTAGAAAGTCCATTGAATGATTTTTATAGAGGTATTTTCCCAGTAAAAAGTTTAGAATACATTCTAAGTTCAATAATCTGCAGAAATCGCTACAACGATCCACTAGTATTATTTCATTTATGATCTTTGGTGTATTGTTTCTATAACAATGTATAGACCTACTATTTCATTTCACAAATTTTACGAGTTTTTAGTAAAGGTCTATTATAAGATAAAAGCTGGTGAAAGAATGTGCGGTTCGCCATACCATTTATTTAGAATTATTAAAAAATATCACATTTTTTGACCAATTAATATGGAGTAAAATCTAGTATTATGTATTGAATTGATAAGCTATCATTTAATTAGTTACTTATTTTCAATATTAGCAATAACTTTAAAGTTCCTTATTAAAATTATAAGCGTATATCCCGAAAAGGTAGTAAAACGCGGTGCTAAAAAAAATTTTTTTTTTAAATTATACACAAAACCACAAATTGTTAAAGATGGCTTGTAGGGATACGAAGATGACTCAGTAGAAGAGCATTAACGTACAAAGCCAAAGGTCTCAGGTTCAATTCCCGTGTTTAGTTCTCCATTTATTACTCAATGAATAAGTTATTTGATAACTAGAAAGTTTATTTGTTACCGCTTCTCACCGACAGTCGGGAATGTTCTAATATTTACACGAGGCGGGTAGTAATGAGAAAGGTATAATTTTAAAGTAAATAAACCCACATTTTCATCGTAAGAGAGTGAAAATTCATCCTTAGTACACCCGATTAGGTTAAAGCCCCAACCTACCAGTCACCAGGAAACCGGAGAAAACGAGGCTGACGCCTTAGTACGCTTGCCCACTGATATTATTGTACGTACTATTGAACTTAAGTTTTTAATTTTTAGTTTAGGGATATAAAAAATTTAAGGTAAATATTTTGAATCAGTTTTTTTTAAGTACAATGATTAAATATTTTCCTATATAAATTTATATTTTCACTAGGAGGATCTATTATTTAATTGGGTCTTAAGTGTAAAAAAATCTTAGAGTTCCCTACGGTTTAGTTTAGATAATTTTTTTTAGATATTTTAGGATAATTAAACCAACATTATTGCCACCAATCGTTTGTCTGTGATTTTTAGCTCGTTCTTAAATTTTAGATATGAACGATACTTATTAAATATGTTTGGTTATATCTATGTTTTTCTTCACACTTTTTATTATTAGACGTTTTTATCAGGTCAAATTTATTTATAATTTATGTGTTCTGTATTCCCATTTCTACTTTTTGCCTCTCTATTATAGAATCTATTGATGGTATCCAATTGTGTTTAGTGTTGCTCAATTGTTTGTCGATCGATACAGGTGATTGAAATATTATCAATTTTTAAAGTTCAAGTGCAATTGGTGCGAAGCCAGAGGCCCATAAAAGTTATATATATATATATATAAATTTGATAACTCCCTGAGGCGTATTTTATTTGTTTAAAGTCTAATTTAAATTGGTTGATTAATTTGAAAGTTTTAAGTGACAAACCCATTGAGAGTTGGGCGCTGAAAAATACTGTATTCTTTTTCATTTTTGTGTATTTTATAAGGGCATGCCAAAGGGGTTTATTATCTACCGCCCCCCTTCACTCTCCTTGATCCATGTTTAAATGATAAAGTAATATTTATAGATATATTTCAGTTGCTCCAGTTGATTTGTTTGACGATTGAGCGAATGTCAACATCTACCTGAGAGTAAGCTTTATTAAAATGTGCATTAACATGCATTCCAATTATCATAGGAAGAACTTTATCTGACATAAAAGCTATTTGGACGTATTCATACGTCAAGCCAGCTATGACGACAAATATAATGGCATTTAAAATCAAATATTACCCCTGAAGTTTTGTTTGAGTGTGAGCTCTATATAATACCACATTCAGTAGTTTATTTACTTACCAAGTATTAGTATATTTTTTTATTTTTAGTTCATTTAGTTTAGAATATGGTTCACCAAGAATGAGTATAGAACTAGCAATCGTTTTAATTCTGAGTCATTTCAGCTATATGATCAATGATTAAGTTTTTATCAAGTCCCCTTCAAACATAATTTCTTCTTCTTACTGACATGAGCAAAATAACTTCAAAATGGGTTAACTATAATAAACTAGGCGGTCTAATTTTGATATATTGAAGCTTAAAAAAATCATCTTTCCTAAGTTGCACTACACGTCGAGAAACAAACAAACGAAACAATTTATGTCATCGTTCCACAAATGATGTATATATTTGGCTCATGGACATTCTCAGACCTACTCATGGGAACTGCCCATAAAATGCTAAAAACACTATCAATCATAATTGAATGAAGAGTTTTATTTTACTAAAAATTGCTGCAGCAGCCCAAAGTAAGCCGGGCATTTCCTAGTGTCCCGGCGGCACATTCCACCCTTCTTGACGTCAAGCCATGCTATCTGTATTTGTCACTTTTGATATAAATATCAATAAAATAATATTATTATTAATATAGTAAAATCACTAAAATGGTACTTGATTCGGTAGCCACAAGGTCTAACGCGCTACTCCTGCAGTAGACTAGACAGCCGATTACGGGGAGATCAAGGTTCAAATCTCGGTCGGGTGCACTGAGAGTGGTTTTACCAAAATGGCATTTCAATCTCCCTCCTTGAAAATGCGGGTATACTTTGAATAAATATAATCTCCCCGATCCCTTAAACCATTAGCATAATTAGTACATAAGCGTATAACCCGAATGGTTAGTAAGACGCGGTGCTGAAAAATAAATAAACTAAAATTGGATCGATATTGGCAGCCGATAATGATTTGTTATTTTCTAGCATTTCCTTTCACCAAATTCATACTATTGGTTTTAAAACGTGTAGATTTAGGCCTATATATTGTGTTTATTATTTAAATGATTGATTATTTAGCTAAGTGTATATTTAAATAAACACTTCTACAGAAAGGGATACTCGAACAACGATTACTTGGAGATCACTGACGATATTAATAAATTTGTACTAAACATAAACTAGTACAAGTATCTGAGACAAAATATCTGAAAAAAATATAGGCTCAATATCAACGGGAAAAGAAATTAAAGAACAAATTACAAAAAGGTAAATGAAATGCTGGCTGCTTTAATTACTCAATATGGTACAAAAATATCTACAAGATTCAAAAGTAAGAATATAATATAAGTTAGTGGAGAAATCAAAGCTTGCATATTCCGCAGGAGCACGAAGTGAAACTTTACGTACGCAACAACAGCTGGAGGTCACAGAAATGCGAGTATTGAGAAAAATCACTAATAAATTGCTACTAGACAGATAAAAAAATGAGAACTTAAGAGAATCTTCTCGAATCAACCCCATCACTAAATAAGTAGCTTCACGTTAGAGAGAATGGATCCAAAATATTGACTGGATGCAAGAAGACAGAATTGTCAAAATAGTAAGAGATAAAACACCTCCAGGAAGGAGAAGACATGGAAAACCGAGGAAAATTGGAAGAACAGCTTTTAAACCCCTTGGAATGAAACAGGCCAGAGGTGTACAAAGAAGAAAGAGAGGAGAAGAAAATATGATAGTGCAGTTGAAAATTAGAACTTTAGCTCTCTTCTCTAACCCCAGAATAAATTCCTCCGTACGCTTCTGGTATTTTAGTGTGTATATTCCTACCAAGATGCTGGGTGTAATCTTCTCTTGCAAGATGGCTCTGTCAACTTTCTGCTTCGAACACGCTGTCCGAGTCGAAACTATTAAGGTTGATCGATGGTGAGTATATTTTAAAATATGTCACTATGTATAATTGCGTGTCATAAATCCCGTGTTGTGGCAGTAAGAAGTAATACTGGGGCCAAAAGTAACATCCTTGATTCGACTGACGCTTCCTAGAGTGAATTACCGCGGCTCCACTATGCCGCTCAAGTGTGCGACCGTAAGATAAGGGTATCCTGGTTAGATTCCAGAGTACGTGGGTCAGGCTAAATAGGCTATTTATTATTTATACGAGAGTTAGTTTTGCTATCCAATAAGTTATTGTTTACGCTCCAAGTCTTACTAATCCGCCGGGATTTAATTATATTTACACTAATAGGGTAGGTATTATGAAGGTAGAATCTAGAAGAAATTTATCCGAATTTGTGTGAAATAATAGCTGTAAATGAATTATGAAAAACCACCCTCAATTTACTCAGCCGATATTTTAACCCCAACGTTCCCGTCACCAGTGAACCTGACTTTATGACCTTGACGTTATGGATTATCCAATTAGTAGTAAATAATATATCAATCCTAGGGCACGGTTGATTGATAGCAGGCCTGCGGTTTTAATTAAAGTTATATTTTATGTATTGCTCTGTTATAGTAGTTGTTTTAAAGTTATGGGTCAAAATAGTAGTAAATAACTATGTAAAATTGAGTAGGCTATTTTATGAACAAATATATTTATCAATTAAGGTGGGAGTGTAGTTTACGCAATTTAAGCAGTGGTTTTGCAGTTTTTATAGAAAAACATTTTTGTCCAAAATTAGTAAAATATTGCTCCAGTAGAAACATAGATTTTAATTTTACTTACATGTTGATATCAACAGTTGTTAAATATCTGACATGAGCATAGCGGCATTAGATGAGAAACTTTTTAAATGTAGAGATAAAATTTTCATTAAATTATAGGACACCCTTGACAAATATTCAAGAACTGTTGAGGTCACCATTTTAAGAAAATTAAACTTTATGATTTTACTGAAGTAATATTTGATTTATTTTGACGAAAAAGTTTTGATATAAGAATTGCAAAAATAGCCCATTTAACTTGTGTTCCCTACACTCCTACATTAAACAATTATTTTCCACCCTGGACTAATGCAATCAAATGAGATTTTAATAACCTAACACAAGCCAACTCTTTGGAGGAAACACAGATTCCGTTTTCTGTGTAACCACCTCAATTAATTCATCCTTCAAACTTATATACTCTTTGGGTTAATTCGATAAAATAGCGAGTGAACTGTGGACTTAATTCTATCAAAGAAGTTAATGAACTTTGAGAAATGGTTCAGCTTAGGTTAGGTTATTTTGTAGATTGTTTGATGATAAAATATATGTCCAAACAGTGCTAGTCAAATATAAAGACGAAATAATACTTTTTTTTGTTTATTTATTGCACAGTCACAAATAAATACGAGTACCAGTCAAATAAGTTGTTTCTCCATAGTATATATTTTTTTGCAGCAGGTGTAAGGCATTAAAAAGTCAAATTTTGTACAGGAAAAGTCTTACTTGTCCAACAGTTAGAAAAGCTGCTAGATCTTGAAGCTTAAAGTATATAACTCTTACAGAATTTACGAGTCACAGTGAAGGACGTACTCGAGTGTCACTTGTTCTTACTTTCTCAAACCATAGTAACAGTGCATATATACAATCCTGAGATAAAAATCAGATCGGACTTGTGGTAAACACTTGCAATAAAACCAGCAACAAGATCGGACGTGTGATAAATACTCGTGTAATCAAAGGGTATAAAGATGAACTAGGAGCTCCAACTCAGCTTTCATTATTAAGATTCGTTCTTTAAATGTTAATCACAGTGTTGAATAAATCAACCATAGTTATTAATTTCTATCCTTAATTTATGTGGTCAATAATTCTAATCAAAACCATTATAATCGTTGGTAGGGAACTTAAAACTACCCTGGCGTCCGAGCACTATATATTTAAATCTAGCGCTGAGCTGGAAATTTACGCACGTGACCCCCAGGGCCATCAGGTAGTATTCTAAATAGGTCAGGGTCCGAATCAAGGCAGTCTGGGGCAAATATAATATGCGTGACCTTAAAATCAACTTTCACGTAATCATACGTCAAGTTATGTGATCCTCAACTGACAATTTTGATGGATATTATCAATACCTATAAAACAACGCTTGTAGTAAATTGGTATCAATGTTGACTGCAAATAAATATGGTTGTATTTTATTAAAGGCTCTTTCAATGAAAATCCTAATGTACTTTGGTTATTTCCAAACAAAATTTCGCGTGGACATACTTAAAAAACATCTAGAAATGGTTGGATCGTGGCGGATCGTCTTAAGTGTCCTACATTTACTGATATTGTCCCTTCTGTGAGACCTCAGTAGCATTGAGTAAATACGAGTTTTCATACGAATGGACCTTAAAAAAACATATGCATTATATTTCTGGCCTAAATTGATAGAATCTTACTAATATTATTTTATCGATATTGGAAATAGCTAATCATAGTGGTAATTGCATATAAAATGACTCTATGTATGAATAAGTGAGAGTAGATATAGTATATTTTTGAGTCAACAGATAAGGAAGACCCTTTCTATGAAAATTGAACTGTACATAGAGCGCACTTTTTAAACTATATTTAGAAATTAATATAAACTATTCTAACCAATAAAATCATGTAACTGAATATAATGGGAGAAAATGTACGACAGTAACCGTAGGAAGCGATATAGATATATAGAATCGATACAACAGATATTTCGTTGTATAGTGGCAAAACGACCCTATAAAATACTATTCTATAACGTGTAAGCAGAGAAAACACGACATTGAATTATTATTCAATGGGGATCATTCAAAATGTATCTAGGAAGATTCGACTCAAGTAGCTTAAAATCCAATGTCTATAGGAAGAATCTTATCTGACATTTAGAAAAGTTATTAGATCTCCTTTCACTTTAGATTTCAAACACAAAGGCAAGGCCTATGGTCACTCATTTACCACTACTGAAAAATAACAAACCCAATTTGAAAGATGTATTTTTACGATCTTCATTAGAATAAAATATAGGGTACATGGATCATAGTTGTTAAATCGACATTGGAGGATGGTTTAGAGAAATGTTTAATAGATATTGAAAATATATAACCATATTATTTTTCATAATCTTGAACTAAACTTCAAAAGAGTTTAAGAAGAGAATGCTCTATTTTCACAACGTCCCTTATCACCGATATGCGTCGATAAAACAAGTTTTTACTGTATAAATGTAAGCAACAGCCCAAATGGAATTTTGTATTTTCCAAAAGGTAAAACCAAGATGTACATACATAAACATTTCGGCAATTATTGTACTTCATCTTCAATTTTTAAAAAACTAAAATAATTTCGCACTTTGCAGTCGTTCGTTAGTCGATACGGTGGATTAATGAATATATATATATATGTATGTGTATGTATGTATATATATGTGTGTATGTATGTATATATATGTATGTATGTATGTATGTATGTATGTATGTATGTATGTATGTATGTATGTATGTATGTATGTATGTAATATATGTATGTATGTATGTATGTATATATATATGTACGGAATCACTCTACAGGTTTCAAATTGCAAAAATTGTACAATTTATTTTGTATTCGCATCGTCTACTATTAGATTATAATCCTATTTAAATTCATCCTGATTGGATAGTATCAAGTAGAACTTTTCCTCAATATACAAAAGTTAAAGAAAAAACTTTTTGCTCTAACAAGTATTTTAGTTGTACTGCTTACTCTCTGGCAAAAGGGACAACTAAAAATAATTTGATTTGATCAATGAAAGCGGTTTTAGCAAATGTTATCACGATATGACAGCCATCATCGAGATGTGATCCTAGCGCCGACAGATGCATGTAAAAAAACACTACATACCTCTGTGTAGGAATTGAAATCTTGTTTACATATTCTGGCTAATGAAAGAAAGAACAAGCAGGGAAGCAACTAAGAACATAAGGTTCTAGAACACCTCCAGGTTAATTATCTCGCCTCATATTGGATACTCTAGCGTGACGTCAACAAGATAGGGTCATCCTTTATACTCCTGTGAAGAGTGGCAACCCTCCCGACATTGTTCAGCCTCACGCCTGTTTTTTATTTTTTGTGCTCTTCCATATGTACACTTCACTTTATTGTCTTTGTTAGCTACCTTGAAAATACTTTGTAGCTTTCAGAAAGATTCCACTAGATAGTGTGTCGGAGGTGGGTGTCAAATGGTCCTTTTATTATTTTTTTATAGTTGACTTTTGAACTTTGAAGTTTTGAAGATTTTTTTTTTCACACACTTGAAAATGAATAGCTCACCTTTGAGTTGAATTTTTCAACCTTCGTTCAAATGAATATGCCCAACTCGTGTTTGACTTTTTAAATTGGTCTTTGAGCTATCTTAAATATTTAATGGATAAAAACTGAGGGATAAAATGAAGTGTATGCCAGAGAAACACACAACTTGCACTCAAACTAGTATATTATTTTAGTCACGATTGAAAGATAAGGGTATATTTATATGATTACTAACTCAGTTTATTTACAAATATTGTAAATAAATCTTTCAAAATATTGAAAACAAATTATATTTAAATAAATTTCTATCAATTTTTACAATTAAATATATAAGTTCCACTTATTAAATATTTCCCAATTTTAGAAAACCTATTCTCTCCATATGAATATAATTTCATGAATGACCATTATAAACGTTTGTTTAAAATTTTTGACCTTTATTCAATATAATTATTTTGTTCCATTTGGAGAAATCAAATATAATTTCAGTATCTGTTTATGTAAATTTGTATGATAACTCATTTGGTTCTGTGTATGTTTGTAATTCAAGTTTATTGGGCAAAAAAATGAGGTATTAAATATTAGTGGGCTATTAGCTAATACGTATTCTTTTGCCAGTAAAATATTTTTTCAAAATAAAAGCTGAATCGTCGTACCCAAGGAAAAAAATAGCCAAAGTCAACTTTCTTGTCCATATAACAGGATTTGTAGTATAGTCCAGCGACAATTCTAACGTTGTGTGACGTTTGTACAAATAAATCCTACTTTTTTTAAAGACTTTACCACTTTATCATGACATTGGGAACTCTGTCATAATAACGTACATAAATTCGTCTATTAACACATATACGTATTAACTTGTATGTATGTGTAAATAAAAATATAGATTAATGTTTTTTCTTAAGGTTATTTTCATGAATAATATAATAAACTATGGATGTGAAGCAGGAGTTTATTCTCAATCGGTTTGGCAGTTGCTGTTTATCTATGAAAGAATATTCTTCAATCATCCTTCCATAAAAGAATAAGAATAATTTATTCCACCACAAATTAAATAATTAATAACTCTCAGTTGAAATTCACCACTGAATATGTTTCAATATGTATTTTATACAAATAACTATTTATAGTGTCTCATATAAAGAAAGTATTATAATTACGGTCATTATTGAACACGAGATTATGATAATATACCTTTTGTTGTATGCTCTTAAACTAAAAAATAAAGTATCTCCTAATTCAGTCGTCTCCAGACGTATAGATATTTGGCTGCCTATGACAGGCAAATATGGAGGAAAGAACTAATTATAATATAAAAAGAAAAAATAACAATCAATTGATTTCCCAGTTTGTGATATTTTCGAAGAATGCAATTGTAATGTCTTTAAATATATTAAATGTCATTATTTATATATTTTAATAAAACACATCATGTGTTTAAAGAGGACTTATAATTATAATTATTAACTGTCTACATTTATATAAATTATTTAACTAAATAAAAGCTTTTCAAATTTTATAGGAGAAGAAAATGCCAGTAATACAACAAACTAAAGCTGCAATTAACATTTTAATATATTATCAACATAAGATTGTTTTTGAAAAGGATTTTAGTAGCTTTTAAAACGTCAAAAAAAAGTTCCTTCCTACCTAAATTGAACCTTACTTTTATCGACACTTAAAATATATGTTCACTGGTTTAAAGTTCCAGGTAGAACTACTCTGTTTCTATTCTAATATCGAGCCAGTTTCTCTCTCCTTTTAATAAATCGTATCCTCCACACCCCCTTGTCGGACATTATCTATCTCGCAGTTCGATAATAACTTCCAGAGTGAAGTTAACCCCGCCAAGGTAACTAAGGTGGAACTTTGATAAGGTGGTAGTGAGAGAGAGAATGTAATCTGTCGGTAGCTTTAGGGTTAAACTCAAGTTTATCTTCACACGCAGCGCAACAGTTTCCAAAATCCTCGAAACTGACGGTAACGGGATTAGGAGCAGGGAACAATATTTCAATATAGATTAGTATAATCGAAACGGCCTCTTATCAACATCCTTTTTTTTTACATATGTTTCTAGATTAAATGCATACTAGGCATGGGAAAAGGATTCCAACAGGACACTAAAGTAAGGTGATATAGGATGGTTTTTCTTTAAATTCATTGAAGAGAATTCAAATCTGATAGATCCTCATCTCGTTTGTAATAAAATTCTCATAGAAGGGGCCATTTATAAAATACATACTGTAAGATACTATTTATTTTAAATTTAAGCATTATCTAATAGTTTTACTAAATCTAAAATTTATAAATTTAGGTTTATTTTATATATTATTTTAATTGTTATTTTTATTTTATAACAGCTTTTTTAACTTTGGGGTTTGTGAGGGTGCTTGAAGAATATAAATTTTTGTTTCAATAATTGGTACCTATTGTAACGATTATTTTTAATCTTTTAATGTATTACTATATTCAAATTATATTTTATTTATATTATTCTAAATTCCTTTCTTAGTTTAATAAAAAAAATTTGATGATTGGTTCAGATAATATTACTATTTATTATTTTTATTTATTTTTTGTCAACAAAATTTATAGTATCATACCATTTTATTAGTGTTATTTTATAGGTGCTTAAGATATTTATCAGTATTTACTTCTAAATATATCATAACTTAAAGTATGTATACGTTAAAGTATATCGTTTGACTTTTATGGTTCGACAGTTTAGCTTGATGCTATATTTTTGCATCCGACTGGAAATACCAAAATATCAACTGCGATATTTATTTTATTTTATTTTAAATAGCGATTAGACCCCTTATCCCAGTAGGTTACGTGTCTGGCTTCAGAGACAAAGGTCCCTGGTTCTATTCCTAACATGGTCGAAAACTCTATCACTGGTGAAATGTGGCCTTCTCCTTACACAGTGATAATGAATTAATGGTCGGGGGCTGGGTGTTGTGTCTGTCCTAGATTTAAAGTTAGTTTATAAGTCGTGTGCTTATATAATAATTCAGTTCATATTAAGTCATTTAAATATCTCGAATAAAAAAGTATTGCTTTTCTAGCTGGCAGTTAAGGTCCTTCCTAAGAAATTGGACTGTACATAATCCTAATAAACTTCTG
This sequence comes from Timema genevievae, assembly GCA_902155825.1. Classification (NCBI taxonomy): domain Eukaryota; kingdom Metazoa; phylum Arthropoda; class Insecta; order Phasmatodea; family Timematidae; genus Timema; species Timema genevievae. The sequence goes on from CABFWO010000074.1 coordinate 13,218, forward strand.
AGTGTTTCCGGAAATGGAGTTTGGGTTGGTAGAGTCAAGGGGAAGGGGATATTAATGGCTAGTATAGGTTCATTACTCATCCCTCTACGTCAAACGGGTTGGGCGGAGACCACGAAAGCATGTTTCCGATATTGTACACCAACATTTAGGACTACAAAAATAATGAATGTATATACGTTTTTTGTTGAGAATGGAAATTATTTCTTAGTCACCACGTCTTACTATTTGTTTGGCCTATTCAATTTGAGTCTCTCTGATGACCCACTTTAATGGTCGAATGGTCTAAGGAAGGGGTCACCAAACTTTTGTATATCGTGAGCCATACGGGATTTAAAAAAAATTGTGGGCCTGTTTGAAAAAATAATCTGAGCAAACATTGTCAACTTTATATTTCTTATATAGTGATTATTTTTTAGTTTATTTTTATGAACACAATTAAATTGTTTGTTTGTCAGATTTGGCCCGCGTGCTTTGGGTTGCCAAGCGCTGGGCAAAGGCGTCAATCTCACAATAGACTATACTACCAATGATAGTAAAATTGGGTTTTAAATCTCGGTTGGGTGTAATTGGATGTGATTTTTCCTAAATAGTTTTCCCTCTCCCTTCATTCAAATCCGGGCACAGCTCCTCTAAATTCAACCTTTCTCATACCTAGCACATTAACGTCATTAGTACATATATGTATAGTCCGAACGGGTAGTAAGACGCGTTGCAAAAGAAGAGTTACTCTAACTAGGTGGGGCTGTGTATGATAATCTTTGGAGTAAATTAGACCGCATTTTCTCGTAGGAATATTAGGAAACACCTATCATAACCTTAAGGATGTGTGATCCTAAACCAATAGATGAAGTATCTCAGTGGCAGATAGTTTGTTCACCAAGCCTTAAGTCCCGCGCATAGCTAGGTGCTACTGGGGTATTTTTTAAATATATATTTAAATATTTTTTATCACCATTTACTCAGGTTATACGCATACATGATGATTATGCTAATGGGTTAGGGATGAGGAAGAATGCATTTTAGAGGTAATCTTCCCGCAATTGCTTAGAAGGAAAGTTGGGAAACATTTAGGAAAAAACATCTTAAATAGACCCAACCGGGATTCAAACCCCAATCTTATAAATCGTCAGCAAGGAAGTCCAACACGAGAGTAACGACTTAAACTTTTCATCCACCGAAGCAAACCATATTTAAATTAAAGTAGACTATAATTATTTGTGTATAATCGTGAGTACAAAAACGTATCAATAAACATTTGAAACCCAAAATATTTATAAATACTTTTTATATTCAATCCAAAAATTTGAATTAATAATATCTAATAAGGTATGAAGTGCACTTTATGTTATTCAGATGAGCTCAATAAAACATGATACATCCAAACAAATATTTTATTAAAGCCATAAAAACAATTTTTTCATATTAAACTTAATGCATTTATGTATTTGTATATCTGTATTTTTTATTTCAAATATATTTCATATATACCTATAAAAAAGAAAAAAATATGTATGTGTGGATATAAAAAATATGAAGGCTAATGCATAATGGATGTACAAAATTACATAAACCTAGTTTATTTTTCTCGCCTAGCTGTTCACACACTTGTCGAAACTGGAGATTTACATATTTATTGCTTCTCGAGCGAGTCCTGCTTCCGTCGAAGAAGCGACGCATTCAGGCTTTATTAGCCCTTGTCTTCAACACGCAGTGACAGTCTTGCGAAAACACAAAGTTGAGAAAATTCAAATTGATTCTGAATGCCTCATAATGCCTCATATTATTGAGAAAATAAAGATTACATTTATTTTCTACTTTCTTCTCTTGTATTTTATACATCCAAATAATCAATAAGCCGGTAAATATATGCTTATAACTATACATGTTTAATTACCAAATTGGAGATCTTGATTATTTATTTCCAAGCAAAACTATCTTTAAAAAAAATTGTCTGGCAACTCACCTTACTACCCATCCGTGCTTTAAGCTTTTATACCAATTACACTATAACAATAGATATGAGGAAGGTAGAACTTACAGGAAGTGTACCCGCATTGGAGTGAAGGGAGGTTGAAAAACCAATTAGGGAAAAAAAACGGTATACCTGCACCATAGAAAATCTAGTCTATTGCAAGAGTGACACCTTAGACCATGCAGCCCTCGCAAGTGGGTTTAAGTAGTAGGTTTTCCCGCTTCAGTGATCAAATGGTCTTCGGTGTCATTTTTTCAATAGACTAGACTCCCGATATCGTGGTTTGAATCCCGGTAGTATGTATTGAAGATTGTTTATGCTAAATAGTTTTCCAATCTTCCTACACGCAAATGCAGTAACACCTCCTCAAAATTCAACTTTCAACATGCCTAACACATTAGTGTAACTAGTACATGTGCGTGTAACCAAAACGGGTAGAAAGAGTTTGTGCTAAAAAAATTTAGCTTCTCCAATATATATTTATTTATTTTTTCGCTTGAGGGTGCTGACTATGCCATTGGTGGCTGAGATTATTTACGGGATTTCATCAAAAAAGATGAACGTAATAACAGCCTATATACCTTTACTAATTTAATCTAGAGTGTTTTGTTAAATTGATTAATGAGGATATTTCAATGTAATATTTTATTGTGTTTTTTAACTAAGAAATATAACATAATTTATGTTTTGAATGGTCAACACCATTTCAAGATCTCAAGTGTATATTTTATCATTATCAGATGTCAATAAAAATATTCACTTTCAAGAATGCGTAAATAAAGTATATTATGAATAGTTATTAACTCCCTAACCTTTATTTTTTTCCATTTCTCTAAAAGAATCATACACTTATTTAAGCCATTTTAATGTAAATATATGCCAGTAAACTGTCTAAAATACTGTTTTATGCAGCCAAACAAGAACAATATATATGTATTTCTAAAAGGTATACACGAATTTCATAAAAATCATGGAAGCTTAAATACGGTTTTCTCATTTTAAGAATTATGTTACTTGGTCCCCTTTAAAATAAACGTCGTTCAAATTTAAGAATGGCACAATTGAAACAAAAAAAAAAGTTTTTTGTTGCAACCATTTGATATTGGAGCGACAATATAATGGAGCCTCAAATATTATTTTCAGGACTAGTGGGTCTCAACATCCCTAGACTATGTACGGAGCAGATATTGCTTTTCCTCTTTACACTCCCTTCTTTCCTGGCAGGGGCTTTACGTGGCTAAGAGGACTGATTTGAAATTATTGATTATTTGAAGGGATATTTTACTTCGAGCAGAAAATAAAAACTTAAAATATCTAGGAAGGTTTTCTATTTTACCATATCATACAGAGAAAGTATTGTATCATGATAGTTTTACACCTTAAGATTATTAGGAATTTTTAATTTCTAAGTGCGTCCAAACCCCTAAAAAGAGGATTTTGCTATTATGTCAGTTTATACATCAAGTTTTCACCTAAATTCTAAAATGGTTTGGGTTCTAGGCTGAGATACAGACAGACAGACAGATAGCATCGCAAAAACCACCTTTTAGGTTTCAAGGGACCATATAACGTCGGCATATTTTATCAAAATATCAAATTCAATTTTTTTGATGAACACAATATTTATCTTTCCAAGGGGTCGATAGAAAGTAAACAGAAGCATAAATAGAGTATTAAAAACGATGAGTGATCGCGCAATCTTTGTAGAGTCTGTGTGTCGTTCGGGGCCCGAAAAATGTTGATGACACCTTATTTAGATGATATAGTTCAAAACGATCTAATTATATCCACCACCATTTTGATTTTTAACAGACAAAAAAAAATCTAACTTAAAAACATAGATGAGTGTTTTTTTTAACCTGACGAATCTTATCATCTCTGCTAATTTGCGCTAGCGTTGAGGGCGTGCGTGCTCCAAGGCCGAAACTTCTTGCAACGGAAAGAGAAGACGACTCATAGAACTGATGGATCGCGTCGTGTCTCCGGTAACGAGATGTCTCGCACGAAGAGTTGCCAAGAGCTATTGTGATGGATGAAGGTGTGTGCAGCCTGAGGTGTGTGTGTGTGTGTGTGTGTGTGTGTGTGTGTGTGTGTGTGTGTGTGTGTGTG
>CABFWO010000074.1:17336-31515 GCA_902155825.1 Timema genevievae
GTGTGTGTGTGTGTGTGTGTGTGTGTGTGTGTGTGTGCCGCGAGGTCTTCATGTCGAGCAGCGCTGAGCGAGACGAGATTAAAGGGGAACTAGGGGCCCCAAGTCAAATCCAACCTTGCGCGCGACAGAATTTACATTATGGTAGAATTATGATTGGAAAAACGGATTAGTAAATAGTAATTTAAATTTTTATTCTAGGTTGTTTTTTGGAACAGCTTCTTACTACCCATTTATTTTATACGCCTTTGTACTAATTACATTAATATGTTAGAGATTAGGAAGTTTGAATTCAGAAGAAGTGTATCTGCATTTGCGTGGAGGGAGAGAAGAACCCCGTTTCGTTAAAAAAAAACTAAGTAAACCCAACCGGGATTTAAAGCTGAGCTCCCAGTATTCGGAAGTCTAGTCTAGTGCGAAAATAGCGTCTTAGACGTAGCATTTCATCAGTTTCTTCCTCTGTTACAAACTCAACTTGCTGGTCAGCAGTAACCTCTTTTAATTGAAAGCTTCCTTAACTATGGTGATCCTTGACCTAATTTCCTTGGTGAAGTGGGCATCCTTTGTCTTGAGACTTCCCAGGCATTTTAACTGCTCTATATTTTTCAATATTTTTTATTATAACATAATATCCTTATCACTTTAAGTTAAAATAACTAAAACTTAAAATCAATTCAGGATTTTAATTCATAATGAGATTAATTAAAGAATTGCACATTTTCTTCTAAAACTGAAAATTATTTATAGCTTTTTGTAATTAAAATATTAAAAATTAAATAATTACGAAGTTTGGTTAGTAAATACCTCAGCTTTCAAAGTAGAGCTTCACCTATCATAGAACAACTAATCTTCTTCCACGATAATGCAATAATAATTTTAACAATAGTAGTAATAATAGTATTATACCTAATATGAACTTTAATGGAAAATAAACAAGTTAACCGAAATTTATTAGAAGGTAATACTATTGAAATTATTTGAACTATTCTCTAATATAATATTTTTATCAAGGGATTTAAGAAGTATGTTTTATATACTAACGGCATTGTCTATCAAGATGGAATTTCACATGAATGTATTTAGGTTATATTCGGTGAGTTTTATATATTTAACATTGAAACAAAAACCATATATTCTTAAATAATTCTAAAAATGGTCTTACATTGCCACAAAACTATAGTTTAGTTATCTTAAAGAAGTTTTTTTAAAACAGCTTATTTTTTAATCTTCTACGGTTTTTACTATTTGGTCTCTTTACGAAAATGTTCATTAGGAATCTTCCTGCCAGGATATAGATTTTAAAAAAAATTCGGAATAATATGTCTGTTTAGAATATGAAACAAGAAAACTTTTATTTTGAAATGCATATTAGCTCTGTTCAGGTGAAATTAATTTAGGGGGTGTTTTTATTCGTCAGAGAAATGAAATAAGTGCTATAAACAGGTAAATAAGATGCCATACAGGGTGAACTAATCATTTTATTACTTCTCTTTCTATCACGTAAACTGGCATCAAGTGAAATAATGATTATATTTCTAAAGTGTGTCAATTTAACTTGAAACATAAGGGGAAGCGAGAAAAAGCCAGTGTTTTTGAAGTTTTTATGGCAAAACCTTTTTTTGGCAAAAATAAATAAAATATTTATCCAGTACAAACATAGAATTTAATTGTATTTACATGTTGACCTCAAAATTTATTGAATATCTATCAAGGGTGTTCTGGAATTTAATGACAACTTTTTCTCTTAAGTTAGAAAGTTTGTTAGATAATGCCACCAAGCTAGTGACAGATATTCAAGAACTTTTGATATCAACATATGAAGAAAATAAAATCCTTCATTTGTACTGAAGAAATATTTATTTATTTTGGCCAAAAAAGTTTTGTCATGAAAACCGCAAAAACACTGGCCTTTTTCTCGCGATCCTTCCATCCCACCTTAAGGTGCAACCTTTTAAAATACTCACCTTTGGTCACCATCTGGGATAGAGCCAGGAGTTTCCTAGATTTGATTTCGAGTTTTCTAAATATTCATTTAATGCGTAGCCCAACATTTATTGTTTCCCGAATAATAATTTTGTATGACAGCGAACATTGTTTTTGGGTTTCCTCTAAGTGATACATTACTAATATATTTACATTGCAAATGAGAGGAATATATTAGTCGTTGAGTTTACCAAACAAACTTGACTCCGTGTGGTTTGGTAGGTGAGCAGAAAGGGGAAGGGGACATATAAATATGTCAACACAATATTATTTATAACTTTCAGACACACCTTCCAACTGTACACAAATATAAGCCACAATTAATTTTGAATAAACACGCTCCTGCAAACTAGTGTCAAACTTTACTTGATGCTATCTTAATGTTTTTATTTTATTTTTATGTGGAGTATTAGAGTGTACTTTCCGAACTAAATGATTATATCAGCACACGATTTATAAACCAACTTAAACATAGAACAGACGAAACACACAGCTCCTTCAACCGTCAATTCATTAAATCAAACCCAGGACCCTTAGACCAGTAGGCAGATGTGCATAACTCAAATCCGTAATTGCTTGGAAATAAGGATTTCGCCCACGGAGCTACTCAACTGTTATTGGACTGGTTAGTGAATGAAGTCACGCACTGGTCAGTAACTGGTTGTTAATTATGCCTTGCACACGGTGCTACGCAAAAGTGTAGGAATTTCAATCAGTTTTGTACTATCTAGCTGCAAGCACCTTCTTCGGGCTTATGTAATATCTTTTAATTTAATGTCCAGTGACTCGAGAGGATTTGGTTTGCTATTATTATTATTATTATTATTATTATTATTATTATTATTATTACTATAAGAAGGAACCAAAGAAAATTTTTAATTCATCCAGACATTGAAAAGAATACATAATCTTCAGACTATTCATCGTGTCAAAGGAACTGCATCAAACTGATTCAAAATGTATAGCATTGTACATAATGTCAAAAGTAAGCAACTTTAAGTAATAAATTTAATGTTCATTAATGGTTCATTAATGATGATTGAGTTTGTAACTAAAGTAGCCTGGCGACTATCATGTTGAGTTTCCAGTGACTAATCACGGACGCGTCGTAAACCGGTTAGCAAATAATAGCCCCGTTAAGTGTACCGCCATTTAAATAAATGAGCGGTGACGCTCAAGCTACTGATTGGTAATTTATGTTTTACTCAAGTCACTTTTGAGTCTTATTCTTGTAGCTCTGTGGGTGAAAGGTCTTACAGTATTGGTTTTATCTTTAAAATGTAAGAGCTGCAGATTATATTATTCAAGGTATGAATATAATATATACATTGTTTTAGTAAACTTCGGAGCTGCCAAAAAGGTTTTTTCCTATCTGAGTTGGACTGCACTTGGCCAACGAGAGCTCACAATAATACCTCGGCAACAGTTTTCCAGACGATCGTATGGATTTTACTGGGAGTGAATAAACATTTCAATGAGTACTCGGACAACACTATATGAGCTCTCCATATATCCTGATAGTTAGAGAGCTTATAAATAGATAAAGAAAGATTTGGCCTCACCTGACAATTGAGGGAAAAAAAATTAAAGGTCATTTGGATTCTTTCGTCTTATTTTGATAAGTGATGTAAATTTATTTTAATTTTACAACTTTCAAAACATATTTTCGAGCTGGATTAAGCTGAGGCAGAAGGGAGCGCGAGTAATTTTACAGTTTTTATAGCATTACATATTTTTTGCCAAAATAAATCAAATATTTCTTCAGTAGCAACATAAAGTTTAGTTTTCTGCACATGCTAATTTCAACAGATCTTGAATATATGTCAAGGGTGTCCTGGAATGTTGTCAAAAATTTTTAAATAAAGAGAAAAAGTCTAGACAAAATTCTAGGACATACTTGACCGATATTCAAGATCTGTTGATATTAGCATGTGCATAAAACTAGACTATGTTGCTACTAGAGAAATATTTGATTTATTTTGGCCAAAAAATGTCGATTCCATAAAAACTCTAAAAATACTTTCGTTCCCTTCGGCCGCACCTTAATACATACCCCCTCTTTGAATTACCTTTAACGATCATAAGAGGTCAAAATTGGCGTAATCTAACTATTTCCTGACTGATTACACTATGACCATCTCTTTATAAGCTAAACCATAGTGAAATCAAGCGAGGTGAGCTTACTTCCTTTTATGGCAAATGAATCATACTTTTTTACTACATGAGTATGGCATTAGGATCTCGACAGTTAATTGCCATATGTAGACATTTAGCATACTTACCTTAAATATATCTCTATGGATGGATACAACGTGTATGGTTATATTGATCATAGTTTGATAGTTTCATTGATTTTACTGAAGTAAATTTATGATTATAGCTCTATAATGTACTGTATTTTTATTTCATTAATATTAATGACAAGCCGATTATTTCGGTATTACGTGTCCCTTAAACGTAGAGCTTATTTAATTTGGCCTGTCGGTGATTTTTTCAAAATATTTTTTAAACGTTTGTTTTGTAACACTAGATAATAAAATGTACATCAATAGATTATAAGAAATTGTCTGAAGCTATGATAATAATATATCTCTATAGCAGGAAAATGTACATAAAAATCAATTTTCTTAAAAAGAACCTTATCTGACATCTAGAAAATTATTAAATATACTTTCACGTATTCATACTTCAAGTCATATGATCTGCAGCAGTCACATTTGATAAATATTTGCAATGGTGGCCACATGGTTTAAGATGTCGCTTTTACAATATACTACACTGCCGATGACATGGAGATCAGGGTTTGAATCTCTGTTGGGCGTACTGAGGTTGGTTTTCCTAAATTTTTTTTCGCTGTTCCTCTATGTAAATACAGTACACTTGCTCTAAATTCAACCTTATTCATCCCTAACTCATTAGCGTAATTAGTACAAATGCTTATAACCTGAACAGGTATTAAAACTAATTGCTAAAAATAATCTATAAGATAGTAGTCTACTCTTAAAATCTTAAAATGTTATCATTGCAGATCGCAAAAATAATATAAGAGTTTTTCTAAAGGTGTATTCATTCCAAAATTCTGCTACATATTATTGTTACTATTTAATTACCTTGGTTTTATTATTTATTTATTTAGCACCGCGTCTTACTATACCGTTCGGGTTATACGCTTAAGTACTAACTAAGCTAATGGATTAGGAATTGGGAGCGTTGAATTTAGAGGAAGTGAATCCGCATTTGCGTGGAGGGAGAGTGGAAAACCATTTAGGAAAAACCACCCCCAGTTCACCCGACCAAGATTCGAACCTCGATCTCCCCGTCCTCGGTGGTCGAGCTCAACACGACTGGTGCGTTAGCCAACTACGCCACAGAGTCTGGTTACCTTGGTTTTAAATAATGTAAAGGTCAAAGTTTTCAGAGAAATCAGTTCACCCTGCAATGTTTTGTGTAGACTATAAGACACACATAGCTATGAAGAGCTGTGTCTACCTAAAAGGCGTCCTCGTTAACACGTGTCTGGCTAAACAACCCTAAAATTATCCAAATCTGGCCCGCATCAGTGGCCAGCCACAAAGTCTAACCAAGTGGTTGGTATTTGCACTTATTGGTTCACGTACTCCCAGATATAATATATCCTCAACTCTGTACGCCTAAAGTTGTTGGTGCAAAGTTATACATACTCTCTAAACTAGCTATATCTAAAATAAATAAAATTAATTTCATCCTTAATAATAAGTTTTAAATGATTAATTATATGTATATATATATATATATATAGCATATCTGGGTTTCGATGGTCTTGGGGTAAAGTTCTCTCCTCAGGACTGGATTATCACGGGTTCAAACCCGTCTAAGGTTAAGGAATTTTTACTACACTATGACAATCCACGGCACAACTTTACTTGGCGGGGAGGTAAATTCCTCAGTCCCATGTCATTTGTGGCACGTACAAGATCCCTGTCAGGTATATTAAATACCCCTCCGGCAAAATTGGTGGATTCTTTCTCGCTCGCTCGCTCACTCGTAGAAATCCAGTGAGGAAAGCAACGAGAAACTACCACACTTTCAGAACTTCCCTGGGACATGTGCTTTCTCCCTGATGGCGTGGGCATCACTAACCGGCTGTTGGGTGGAGTGCGTGTCCAGCTTCGGGTGGATGGGAGACACATCAGAACCAGCCCTCGGGATGAAGGGTCATTTTGTATAGCATATATTTGTACCTATAATATACACATGTACTCCTTAAGATGCATTTGTCTACCCTAGATTGAATACCATTGTTTAAGGCGTCAATCTGGCAAAATACTGGATGCCAGTTCCATGGATGACGGTGTTCAAATCCCGTCTGAGCTTATTAAGGGTGGATTATAAAAAAAATGTTTTTCGCTCTCCTTCCTACTATACATATCCTAAATTCCACCAAACTCATCTCTACTTTTTAAATTAGTTGACATCCCTGACGGGTACAAAGATGTGTAAGACAAAAAAACTGTGATTAGATATATTATATACTTTAAAATATTGTGGTAAAATAAAAAACAAAACTTACCTAAATGTGTGTGTACCCGAAACCAAGCTTAAGGTAGGAGAGTAGTGAACACAAGAACAGCCAAGTGTTTTATTTTACAGTTTTTATAACAAAAACTTTTTCTGGCCAAAATAAACAAAATATTGCTTCAGTAGAAAAATAGATTTTAATTATTTTTTTTCACACGGTAACCTCAACAGTTTTTCAATATATTTCATGATTATAGCGGAATTAGATGAAAAACTGTCTAACTAAAGAAGAAAAATTGTCATTAAATTCTTGAACACCCTTGACAGATATTCAACAAGTGTTGATATCACCACGTGAAGAGAATTATATTTTATATTTTATTCATTTCAAAAATATATATATATATATATATTTGCTATACAATATACAAACACGCTGTCCTTTTCTCGCATTCCTAACACTTTCACCATTCTTTGTTGATAATTTATCAAAGAAAAACCTCGAAATTATTATATTTATTAAAGTGATAATAAAGAGGAATTAAAAATAAATATGAAACATTATATTTTAATAAATCTTTTAAATACAATACCTAGAGAAATATTACTATAAAAGGTATGAGCTTTGTATATCTATTTAAAACATTTAGATTCGTTTAATATGTAATTCGGTTGTTGAGAACTATTAAAAATTATCTAAGTAGCTTTAACGGAATACTTAACATAACATTTGTAGAAGCACAACTCGTATAACTCAGGTGTCTATCAATTTTTAATTTGTAAGAAAATTTTTTTGGATGGTTGTATGGTCTAGTGAATTATTTCTTAATAGACTGCTAAGCCACTGGGGTGGTCATGGTTTGAATCCCGGCCGTTGCACACAGGGTGCCTATTCCTGAATGGTCTTGAACTACCTTCCATGCAAATTCGGGTACATTTCCTATAATTTATATCAACCTTATCAAACCCTAACTCTTATTGTAAATGTTCGGGCAGTCAAGACGTTTGGCACACGATAAAAAAAACTTAAAAGGAACGTAAACTCTAAAATTCAAAGTGATCTCCAGTGTTTGAAAGTATGTCAGTATGTTGTCCCAAATGACAATGCGGGTGAGTATGAATGAACCTTCCCGGCCTTAAGATGGACCCATAATAGCGACTGAGTGTTTGTGGGGGAGAGTTTATGACAGCAAGTCGTAACATAAAGCAACGAGCAAAATGGCTGACAGCGTAAACAAACTCTTTACGTGGGGGGGGGACCTACGGTAACGACCGCTCGACGACTACGTACTCATTCCACAGGGGTGGGAAAACACTCTCTTCCCCTTTAAACAACAACCACCACAAATTGAAATTGATCTTCCACTACACGAATATTGGTACTAGGAGTAAACAAACACGTTGTGGCCATGACCAATCCCGTGCTTATAATAGTACTCCATTGATGAGTGTTTCCTTCTGTTCATTCAAAGAGATACACTTGATTGATTGAATGTTTGTCCTTCACCTGAGCCACAGACAAGGATACACCAAACCCACAGCCCTCATGTTAAGGTGGTTGAGCTCCGTGGAAGAGCTTTAGTCCTTCAACACGGGTATCGCTAGGTGCCATCAAGGAGAACCTAAAAAAAAAAAGCTAATTTTAAACATGATTTCACTAAAGAGAAGACAAAATATCCATCTCGAGTCAATCGTCCGGCTTCCACAACGCTAGGTTCTGGTAGCGACCTAGCCCCTTCCTCACATAATCTACCTCACAAAGAGCTTACTCAGACTGTACATTACGATTATAATAGTAGCTTTATTAGAAACATGTTAGACGTGAGTCGTTTAAAAAAATGCACATTACATGCACTAGCGAACGCCAGTGTTGATGGACTTAACCTGTCTAAAGTAGCGTAGCGAAACTTCCGTAAGGCTGACGATTTGGTGTATATCTTCTCTCTTCCCTGGGATAAATGCCCTTAAATTTTATATTAAGATGGAAGAGGTTAAAAAGTTTTCATTTATTAATTTCGGGAACCAAAACATTCATTTGTTTAAATGTAATAAATGTAATCAATATAACCTCCATTAAATTTATATCATGGAAGGTAACACCTTAAATATTCTCAAATGAGTTACAATAAAACAGTAACAAGCTATTCTAGTTATATTCTCACTCTCACTAATCTATTACATAGCTTGGTGGTTGAATGCGGTCCACCTCATTACACCCTATCCCTATATTGAGCCAACTCCATCCAGTCCACCTCACTACACCCTATCTCTTTCAGGTCAATACTATTGTTATCTTCTCACCAGCGTCTAGGTCTTCCCAATGGTCTCTTCCCGTTGGGTTGGCAAGTTAATACTCTCAACAAGGTTCTAGACTCTACCATTTTCGCTGCATATCCCCTCACCTCAATTTACGAGACTCGATTGTCCTAACAATGTCTTGTGATGAGTACAGGGTTTGTAAATCATCATTTTGTAACCTCCTTCACTCTCCAGTAGCCTCATCATATCATATATATTATATTATATTTATATTCAATAATTGTATGGTAGGAAGCAACTTACAAAATACAAATTTTGTTGTGATCAGCAATAATTTATAATATTTTACCATTTTATTGGTGTAGATTTGTAGGTAGGGCCTATTGGTTTTCTAAACACATGACATGACGTATGAATGCGTGAAAGTAGAGCTAGTACATTTTTAGCTGTCATATAAGAAGTTTAAGCAGGAACTGCAACTAGTATGTTGTATGTCTAATAATTTTAAAATCACTTAACTAAACTAAAACATATATAATATTAAATTTAAAAAGGTGTATACAATTACTATTATTCTGTTTAACGATTTTTTTATAAACATGCAGCGAACTATTTAGACTACTTATAAAACTATCAATACTTTTTCAAACATCAAAGAGATTTTACTTCTTTTCTACTAAATCAATTTTTTGACATATTTATTATGATATATTATTATTAATTAAAACATATAGTAGGCCCTATTGCATTTTCATTTATTTTCTCAGTAACGTTCAACCAATGTAAATTATATTATTGATTGGGTCACTAATTTATACCCAAATTAAATTTAGTTAATATACTATCCACTTATATTTTAACAAAATAAATTAACATTAATTTATTGTAGCGCTCAACTTTGGCCATCCCTGATTTATCCCGTTACATATTCACCGCCTAACCACATAGTCCATATGGCGTTACCGACGTGTGAAAATATCTTCCAGCTATCTAAATAATGGCACAACGAACAATTCTCGCCTTTAGCAACATCTCCTTTAAAGTTCCCCGCTAACAATGCAACATTTAGCTCGAGGCATTTCACTTGAACGTGTGCCGTGTGCGCTATCTACGAAGACATTGCTGAAAAGTAGACTAATAAAGACTTTCACGTATCCCAACAAGGAGCCATTTTGTTGTTACACATAAATAATTGTATACTTCTACTCGTATTATTAACGGAATTCAATTCATTCTTCTTGGAGAAAAAAATAGCATAGAAATTAAAATGTTCATAGCTAGGACCGGAATTGGTTTCTCGTAGAACCTAGACAATTTTACTAAAAAATTTGCTAGAAGAAAGTTAACATTTATACAATTTTAATCCTTTGACTGGTAATGGAGTCAATTGAAATTACTCAAATTTCAACTAATTCTTTCGGTTTATACGCCTATGTATTAATTACGCTAGTGATTTTAAGGATTAGAATGATTATGTTTCTAGGAGGTGTTCCCGTATTTGCGTGGAGGGAGAGTGGAAAGTCATTTTGTAAAAACCCCCTTCAGTACACGTGACTGAGATTCGAACCTCAATCTCCCCGTCATTGAAAGTCTAGTATAATACGAGAGTAGAGCGTTAGACCGTGTAGCCCCCGAAGCGGGTTGTATACACATTGCATTGAAATATCTAGAAATGATATCACGCAATTTTCTAGTTTTTAAACAATAAACAATAGAGTGAAGCGTGTACTGTTTGATTCAAAACCACTGTGTATGCACACGCATGGTAGCAGTAAATAGTAAATAAAGAAAAGGATTACCAAGGGACCATCTTCGGCAAATAGTTGATGACATTTAGTACTTCTAGAATCTTACTAAAAGCAGTTAATTTTTTAATGGTAACTAAAAGCATTTCCTCATGAGCAAATATTTTAAGACAGTTTACAACCACGACAATATTATTACATCATTATGATCATCATTATTGTTATTGTTATATTAATATTATTATTGTTATTGTTATATTATTATTATTATTATTATTATTATTATTATTATTATTATTATTATTATTATTATTATTATTATTATTATTATTATTAATAGGTATTTAACATGCCCTTTTCTGAACCGTCTGATTATATCAGCACACGATTCGTAAACTAGCTTAATTCATGGCTATAGGCCTAAAAAGTAAAGGGATTATTAGTGCTATCCGTGATTTCGACTATCCGTACTTCCCCTCACCTCCGATACCCTGGTAAATCGAGTCTACTGTACTTTCATGCTTACAACCATCGAATTCTTTCTTCCAAAATGTAAAATTTAAGATAATTGGCTTCAGTAATAAGCAAATGACGTTTTAAAATATTTTTTCGAGGCCTTCCACAAAACCTTTTGCTGCCACCTGGTTAATAATAATTGAACTAGGCAAAGTTCTGTGCTGATAAAGCGACTAATAGTCTACACATCAAGGTTACCGAACCTGGACGTCAAAGTGACTCCCGGTTAACTGTGCCATTCGATAAAAAAGAAAGTGCTTCTATAACGTGTATATGTTACAGGAAAAGTAGATTCTCCAGTAAGAGTTGACTTTATCTAGGGCGAGTTGACTCTTACTGGTCTTTTTAGTAAAAGTTGATTAAAAGCGAAAAGTGATGAATTTCGATCAACATTTACTAGTCAGAGTTGACCGTACCTAGGGAAAGTATACTCTTACTACCTTGAGTTAGTAAAAGTTGACTTTTTGCAAGGAAATGGTCTACTACCTAATAAAAAACAAATAAAAAAGCAAAACCTTTATGATACAAAGAGAGATATAAATATGTATTATTTATTACAGCAATGTAAAGATTTGTGACACTTTGAGTTGCAGAGCTAACCTAACCTAACCTAGCCTAACCTAACCTAACCTAACCTAACCTAGAAAACAACAGTAAACAAATAGAGCTGGGATATTCAACACAAAGATGTGCGCGCGAGGTCGCATGTGGAGAGCAACATCGCGGAATCAACTTTTACTAAACCACAGCAGGCATAGTTAACTCTTCCTAGGAAAAGTTGATCTGTTTATTCTTTATCAACTTTTATTGATACTTTTAGTAAGAGTCGACTTTACCTAGGCCGAGTCAACTCTCCCTAACAATCTACTTTTCCTGTGACATATACAAGCTCCATGTTATACCATGGGTAAAAGATATGTTCCCACATAGTGGCTTAAGGTATACAAACACAGAAATTGCAGTGGATACTGCATCTCTCATGGTCAAATACGGCATAAAAAATGACCGCCTCTCCAGTGGCGAGTCAACTGTTCCTATGGCTGGCATGCAAGCGGGCAAACTTAATGTAAAACTCACTAATGCCAACATCGGGGACTTGGCGTCGTACGGTTTGTTTGGAAGGCAGACAGTTGTGTGTGTCTACATATTTACATGAGCTCAAATCTCGTGTATAAGTATCACCTGGGAGCTTTTGATTCAAGTGAACTCCGAACCATTAGTTGGCTGTGTTTACTTCAGCCTCCAGTAAAGTATCTAACTAGAGGAGAAGTTTAAAACACGAATACCTTGAAGTTCTAACTACAGTTCAATTTTGTGACAGCTTGAAAAGAGAATTACTTTCATGTAGGTATCCATATGTCAAGCAATGTTATCTACAGTTGTCACTTTATATATGTAGTAGTGAAATTTTAAGGTAATTTCTGTGAAGTATCGCACTGAAATATATTCAAAACCTTTTATTTGTAAGGATTATACAGATTGAGGCCTCACTAAACTTTTTAGTTAAAGGTTAAATCTTCAAAGTTTGTCAAATTTCTATGGATTTGTACATATTTTGTATATGTTTCTCCTTCACACCACGATGATGACAACTAAAACTAACCCCCTCTAAGTTCTCTAGGTATTAGCGGCAACATAACATTTGGATTGAATCAAGTTTTGATTTCTAGCCTATGAGTAATATTTTATTTACCGATGAATAATTAACTATAGACCGCCTCTGCGATCATGTGCTCAAATTTCCTGGATGCATATCCAGAGGTTCCATGTTCGATTCCCGGCGCTTCCAGATTTGTCTGTGAAGCAGTGGGTCAGAAATAGGGTCAAACTCAGCTTCGTGAGGAAAAAGCAGGAGCTATTTGAACGGAAAACAAGCGGCTCCGGTCTAGTAAACTGAGATTAACGGCAGGAGGGCTTGTTCTGACCCTATGACACCTGCTATCCGTAGAAGTTGGCGCTATCTTTTCCAGCAGACGGTAGTCGCTTGGTCGGAATAGCTCTATTGTAGGCTGTTGCCATGGAGTTATACAAACATACAAATCTACTATGAGTGAAGAATGACCCTGGGCACGGGGTGAATCCTGGATAGCTCAGTGTTTAGAGCATTGGCGTACTAAGCCAGAGGTCCCGGGTTTGATTCCCGTGTCCAGGTGTCATTTTTCAATTTTCAGAATATGATATACAAATCAGAGTTTTCGTGGTGATTTAAACAAAAAAAAATTATTGTACTTATAAGACATTGCGCGTACAACAGATATTCGTTAGGGAAATCAAACTTTCATCTATAACTTTAAAATGAGTGCTCGTTTTTCAAAATCAGTTCAGCCTTTTACTTGTGATTTTAATTACTAGAAATTAACTTATTAAATTACATAAATGTAATAACCCTGCCCTAGATTGGGATGTTTATTTAAAACTAACATAAGAGTGTTGAAATGAATCGAGTGGAAAAATTGGTCTAGTCTACTTGTTGTTATGAGTTAGTAAACACGAGGGGGAAAACTCTGACAACTCATAACAACTTGTTCCCGTTGTGCTTAGTAACTGGGAATAACTGAACTTTAGTGGGTGCTGTTTTATAGCTATCGGGGCTGACAGAATAAGATCTACTCAAAGGCGGTCACTGCCCATCATCGCGACCACGCGGACGATAACATCAGGTCATCGGGTAAATGTGCTAGAGGGCAACCGTCGTGCTCAGGGTACCGCGTTCGAGTCTGAAAGGGGGGGTTTGCGAGTCTGTCAGTCAATCCAATATTTAAGTATTCCTCACTAAGCCAGTTCTCACACGAACTTATAAGTCAAAGTTATTATATCTTTTTGTAACATCTTTTTAACATCACATTTTTGTATTAACTCTTAGTGCTTGCTACCAATAAACCCTTAAAACAAAGCCATCAGTATAATTTCGAACCCAACCAGCTATTTTGTCATCATCCCTAACTTTCCCCGCAAGCTATCCTGACAGATCCGGCCCACGGAAAGGGGGGTGGTGACACACACACACACACACACACACACACACACACACACACACATATATATATATATATATATATACATAGATTATCAATACGTATAAAATAATGCAGTTGATATTTTGAAGAATACAAATGATATATTAAAATAACATCAATGTTGACCGTAGAAAAATATGTTTGTATTTTGTAAAGTGTTCTATC
>CABFWO010000074.1:32273-61758 GCA_902155825.1 Timema genevievae
CACATTCACAAGTTGTGATTAATACACGTCTTGTCAGAGGTGAAGGAAGGGTTTGGCAATCAGATAAATCTGTGCCGGGACCGAGGATTGAACCCCGGACGCCAGCTCAGGAGTCCAACACCTTACCCCTAGACCACCAGGTCACCTTCACGTCATAGTACCTGTTCGGGCTATATATACGCTTATATATTAATTTGTGTTAATGTTGTAGGGATTAGGAAAGTATAATTCATAGGAAATGTATCTGAACTGGCGTGAGGCTGAGTGGAAAATTACTAAAGAAAAACCCATTTCAATGACCGTATGGTCTAAGGCGTCACTCTCATGTTAGACTGGCTGGCTAACGATGGGGAGATCCGGGTTTGAATCCCGATCGGGTCTACCGAGAGTGGTTTTACTAAAATAGTTTCCCATTCTATTTCCACGAAAATACGAGTGGAATACCTTTTAGCTCCTTCTTTTCTCATCCCCAACTCATTAAAGTAATTTTCATATATACGTATAGCCTAAACGGATAATAAGATGCGGTAATAAAAAAACTAAAGAAAAAATAACCTCAATAGTTTGCCGCGATGACTCGCGACAAATAATAATGTGCCACGAGGACTCGCTACAAATAATAATGTGCCATAAGAACTAGCGACATATAATAATGTGCCACGAGGACTAGTGATAAATAATACTGTGCCAGGAGGACTAGCGACATATACTAATGTGCCACGAGGACTAGTGATAAATAATACTGTGCCAGGAGGACTCGCTACAAATAATAATGTGCCATAAGAACTAGCGACATATAATAATGTGCCATGAGTACTAGTGATAAATAATACTGTGCCAGGAGGACTCGCTATAAATAATAATGTGCCATAAGAACTAGCGACATATAATAATGTGCCACTAGGACTCGCAATAAAGTATAGTGTGCCTCGAGGACTCGCTACAAATAATAATGTGCCACGAGGACTAGTGATAAATAATAGTGTGCCATGAGCAAAAAAACACTGATAACCACAGATATACATGAATAGGCGAGGAGTTGGTACAGACCAAAGTTAACGTGATTCTGGAAGACTAAAAGACAAGGAGAGCAGGTGAAGAGGTAAAGGGGGGAAGCCACGTTGGTGTAGAGCCAACTCTTGGACGTTAACCTTGCTAGTTAAGGATAGGTTGGGTACATGAGGCCAATGATTCCTCCCTTTTCACCTTCCCTTGCATTAGGGTAAAGTTCTCGGGATATATCACCGGTTAATTACTTCGCTCTCGTCGTCAGAGCAGTTGCAAGAGCTCACAGAGCGCCAATCGGCCCCGCTTGCCTCGTAAAAGTATCTAACTGGGAGTTTCTGTGTTCGGTTCTTTTTTCCACCATTTCTCACAGCCCGTTAGGGTTACACGTGTACATACTAATTATATCAAGCTGCTAAGAATGAGGAAGGCTAAGTTTAGATTAAGTTTTACCGCATTTGTCTGGAGGGATATTGGAAACATATTTAGGAATAAACATCCTCAGTACACCTTACCAGGATCGAACCATGATCTTTCCGAAATAGGCAGTCTAGTTTATTACGAGAGCAGCGCCTTAGTTAATGTGACCAACGAAACGGGTTGTTCTGTTATTAATACGGAAATTTATTCTCGCCTCAAAAGTGAGGTGAGCGGGCCATCGAAAGTTTACGACACAATTTTATTAATTTAATTTTGTTCTTAATATATAGTTAGTAAAACATTGTATACCTCGATGGTCTTGGGGTAAAGTGTTCGCCTCAGGACCCGATGTTCATAGTTTAGATCCAACTGAGGTCAAAGGATTTTTCTTGAGCGATAAAAATCCATAGTATAGTTTCCTTCGGAGAAGAAGTAAGACCCTCTGTCCCATGTCGATTGTGGCATGTAAAAGAACCCTGGAAGGTGTGTGAAAATACCTTTACCCACAAATTTGGTGGCGCTTTCGCTATCGTTCATGGAAATTCTCGTGTGCTGATATAATCAGTTGGTTCAGTAAGTGCACGTTAAATACCTTTGATAAATTAAATTAAAAAAGTAAAATATTGTTAAAATAAAATTATCATATTTTCATAAAAAATAGAAAGTTTATATACAATTATTTATTTAATAAGCCTATATATTTTATGTATATTTTCTTGTCCGGTTGATCAACACTAGCTACACACAAAAAAAAGTGAAGAGTAAATTAATACACCAAAGGGATTTTAGCTAAAGTCTTTTTTACAGTGGTTTATCAACGTTTGAATTAGAATGAATCAGTCTCACAGTAGACTAGACTGCTGATTACGGGAAGATCAAGGTTCAAATCTCGGTTGGATGTACTGAAGGTGTTTTTTTTAAACAAAAACAGTTTTCCACTCCCTGTTCACGCAAATGCGGGTACACTTTATATGTATAAACTTCCTCATCCCCTCACCATCGTAATAGTATACAACGTGTATCTAAAACATTGCATCAAACTTTGGCAGGCTATTCCTTGGGTGAAAATAGAATAATTCACATCAGCAGCCTAGAGTCCATCTTGAATAATAAGGGCGGTATACACCCCTAAAGATAGAGCTAAAAACGACTGTTGTGTGAAATATTATGAAAACTGCTTAGGCTATTACAACGAATATTTGTATACTACTTATTGAAACCTTGATCATTAATAAACTAAATGTGCTGTTACCGTTACCCACCCCCATTATGTAATAAGGAGGGGGTTGTAAGACTTTTTCTGCAATAAAATATGTAAGAGTAAGTATTGCCAATTTTGACTTAAGATTACAAAACATGGAGTAAAAATTAACAAAAAAGATGTCTTCCAGATTTTTATCTGAATCAATGGGTCTGAAATGGGGTCAATCAGCCTTGTTAGGACCAATGATGTGCTACTTGAATGAAAATTAATGGTTCCGGTCTAAATAAATGAGATTAATGGCTGGAGGGTTTGTTGTGCTGACCACATGACACTCTCTATCCACAAATGCTGGTAGTATCTTCGCCAACATGCAGCGGCTGCTCGGTCGATATAGCTTGCTTGCAGGTTGACGCCGTGAAGGTTTTATAAAAAAAAAAGTAAAATTTTCTCTACTTACCAACAACTTTGGAATACAAATTTGAAGCTAAATTATATCTGGAAGTAGGCTACGACAAATATAAAGATTGAATACCAATATCCCAACCAGCCCCGTGGTTTGTGGTCAGTGTACCTGGCTACGAGCCTAGGGGTACTGGGTTCAATTCCCGGCTGGTACCTAGGTTATCTTTCCCGATAGAGGAATCACCCCAACGATCACCAGGGTTTGGTTGATAAGGCTTAAGTTAGGTTTAAGTGTTTCCACTGGTTGCACTCTCTTATACTCACTATCACTATCATCTCACCTCATCGGGACATGAAAAGAGTCTCCACGGAAAGGATGTAAGATTAGTACATTCGGGTGTCCACTAGGCAACGATACATTAGTACTAGATATTCTTTCCACAGACCGGCCTACTAGTATTGTAACCCAGACTTACAATATTATTATACCACTGTTCTAAGGGTCTAAACTCTTATTTTCATCAATGAATCTTCATAAATACCCCATATTAACAATCCATCGTTACTAAAAACAGCAGCTCTGCATATATTTTCCATCACAAGCACAAACATCACGATTGGTAATTCATAGCAAGGGCAAATTTATTATGATACATCAAACTTTTGTAGTAATTATGAAATCGCCCTAAGGAAAACGTTGTTTGTATATAAACTTAATTTAATATTCAATGTCTAGCAATTTACAAATGATAACAAACCAATTACTCACAGTGTTTTAATATATTCATATTTTGAAATCAGATACGAATACCTTTGGCTATGAGATACACCATAATAATTAAAGCTTTTTTTTTATCTAATGATTTTAACCAGTTTTCTTTAATAGATATGACAACAAAACAAGTTTGTGTTTTAAATACTAATATTGGATTAATATTAAATGTTTGACCCAATTCCTGGATATATAAATAAATAAATAAATATATAAACAATGCAAAAAGTAAACCTTAGATTAATTAATATTCTGTTCTTAAATTACCTTAATAGATGAATGTACAGATTTGTTAGCATTAGTATATAATGTATAGATATATACAGTATTACAGTATTATATGACTTATAGATGTGAATATCTACCATTTTTAGCTAGCCTAAGTATTTAAATAAATTATATAAAAGAAAACCTTGGATTTATTGATTTTCTTACACTAAATTAGATTATATTAATGGGTTTTTCCTGATGACATAAATTACCATTTATAATGTTACGTGGGAAAATAATTTAAGAAAATCTTATATCAGCACACTAGGCCGAGATTCAAACCCCAATCTCCCTGTAACCTGCAAAACCAGACTAGACGAGACTTGATGTTTATTATCCATGTCCACCAAAGCAAGTATGAAAAGTATAGCTTTGTTAGAATATAGATAGATAGATAGATTTTTGCCTACCAATACTCTCTTTGTCTGTTTTAAAAAGAGAAAGTAGAACGTTATGATTTATTTTATTTTATTTTATTTTAAAGCCATCTCTCACTCAAAGCCTGGTTCTGTTTAGATTTGTAGTGGGCTTTTCCCTAACCCACGAATCTTCCTCAATTCCCCGCTGGACCAATTGAAAGTGTTACCTGAAAGCATCCCTTGTAGGCCTAAGTTTAAGGGAGGGCTTTGCCGTAGTCGTGGTGGGCCTACGAATGAGCCATGGTAATCTCTTCCTTGAATGGAACACCACGCTCATACTGACCTCTAAAGCTGATCTACTCACCAACCACCATACTAATGTATTGTGCCGTCGGTGAGACAGGGAGACAAGAAGATGAAATATAAAGGGTACAGGGTGAAAAAACGGGGGGAAGTACAATTTTAACTCAAATTTAATTAGTACTGATATATTTTAGACAATAATGAGACCTTTCTAATGCAATTTAGATTATGGCTAAAACAGGTATCATATTTAATTTATTTAAAAAAGTATTTGTTGGGGTCATTTTGAGGATTAAGATATCAAAGTTATCTTGGAAATTTGAACGTAATGTGGCTTTCGCCCTCTTTATCGTATACCCTTCAATTGTACTCACTTTTGACAACAAAGAGTTATAATTAGTACGTCACATTCGTACAAACTCTTCTCATATTTACTTAATATCTTTTGTGACCACCTTTTCAAAAATCAGCAATTAGTACAGCTTTTAGTAAGTTTCCATTAGAAAAAATAATAATTTGAACAAAAACTTTAAGAGATTTTCGAGAAATTTCAAATTTTCTAAGGTTAGTCATATAAACTACCGGCTTTTGTGACCACATGGTCTTACGCGCTAATCTTGTGTTGGACTAAACTACCGAAGACAGGGAGATCCGGGTTTAACCCCAGTTGGGTGCACTGAGGGTGTTTTTTCTAAATTGTTTACCACCCTTCCTCTACGAAAATGCGGGTCCTTTAAATTGAGCCTTTCTAATCACTAACCCATTAGTGTATTTATTAAATAGGCATATATCTTGAGCAGGTAGTAAGGCGTGGTGCTAAAATAAACTAATCTTAAAGGAATGTTTGCCACCAAAAAAGCACGCAGTTCTATTTGTCATATCGAACATTCCCCATACATTCATATTATACATAACCATAGAGTCATACTAGAAAGATTTCGAATTTTCAATAATCAATCTTTAGAAGTAAGCTATCCTTCATTCGAGGGATAGAATCATAATCAAAATATAACCCGTTGTATGACAATATAACATGTAGATATTGAGTCTGAATAAAATCCTTAAAACCATTTTGGATGTAGTTTTAGTTACAGACGAAAATACAAAATTGTAAAACCCAATTTTTGTTTGTTTGGGGGCACACACAACTTTGAGATGTACAATAAACTGTATGTAGAAAATGTCAAAGATTACACCACTTTCTTTATATAAGAATATAAAAAGATCTCCCTCTGTAGATTACCGTAATTACTTATTTTATGATTAGTTGAAGAGTTGATGCTATACGCTTTCTTATTCGCAAAATGAACAAAGGAGTAACTTAAGATTTAATATGAACGGTAGAGATGGAGAGGGTGGTTTTACATAAGTAGTGTCCAAATTATATTTGAAAAAAGATGAGAAAACTAGAGTTATACATCACATGTTAAAAACCGCCACCTGAGTACACAGGATAGTTACTAATCTCGGCTACCCCTCAATCGGCAATACGGTATAACGCGAGACTACCTCCTTAAATCACATGACTACTAGTGAGAGCTTAAGGACGTTGACTACCCGTGACGTCACAGACGTTCAGGATAGGACTTCCCATGTTAATGAAGTTACGTTTTACTCAGCGAGTTTTAAAGATATAACGTTGAAACAAAAACCATAAATTCTTAAAATAATTCTAAAAATAGTCGTACAGTGTCACAACATTATTATTTTTATCTTTAAGTAGTTTTTTGTAAACGCATTTTTTTTATAAATTCTTTACAAATTCGACTATTTGTCTTGGTCACGATAATGGCCTGTGGGGATCTTCCTATCAAGATGTGGATTAAAAAATTCCGTGGTAGCATACGTTTATCTAAAAGAGGAAACCAAAAAAAAGGTAAAATTAAAAAAAAGTCAGAGTTTTAAAGGGGGAAATATTAAAGTGACTGTATAAACTCTTCAGAGGAAGAGGGAAAATGTTAACAAAACATAGACAAGAGTCATATCGGGCTGAACTCATTTTATTCCCTCTCTTTCTATTTTGTACATTGGCGTCTAAGAGTGATAGTGAGTGCGTCAAGTGCTTAGGTGCGTCAAGTTAAAATGCAACCCGCTTCGCAAAAGAGATTCAAAATCTCCAAGTAGGCAACGTAGTTAAAAAATTATGGAAGGGAACGAGAGCTAAGATCAATATTTTTTATAATTTTAATAAAAAAATTATTTGGACAAAATAAATAAAACATAATTTCAAGAAATGTATTAAATTAATTTTCTACAAAAAATAATATCAACAGTTGTTGAATATTTGTCGTGAGCATGTTGGCATTTGAAGAGAAACGTTTGAATTTTAAAAAAATTTTTAGCACCGTGTCTTACTACCTGTTCGTGTTACACGCTTATGTACTAATTACGCTAATGGTTTAAAGGATTAGATAAGATATATTAATAGGAAGTGTACCTGCGTTTGCGTGGAGAGAGAGTTGAAAAAATTTATCTACCCTCAGTACACCCAAATTAGATTTGAACTTGTATCTCCCCGTCATCGTCAGTCTAGTCTACTGCGAGAGTAGCGCGTTATACCATGAAGACACCAAAGCGGAAGAGGATAGCGTTTGAATTCAAAATAGTAAAAAGTCCTAGTAAAATTCTACCATGTGCATGATAAATATTCTACTATTATTATCATGATTATGTGTTCTGTCTAGTGACAGGTCCATTCCTTTTGTCAGTGAACTTAACCGCCAATATGTCCTGACTTCCGTCTCCTCCTCCAGCTCTCAGATTATTCACTAACTGTTGAAATTACCGTTCGTTACTACTGAAGAGATATTTGATTCATTTTGATGAAATAATAGACCACCTCTGTGGTCTGGTGGTCACGAGTTCTTGGATACAGATACAGAGGTCCCGGGTTAGATCTCAGACACGTCCAGATTTTCTGTAACGTATCTGGTCTGAAACGGGGTCAACTCAAACCTCGTTAGAACAAATGAGAAGCTACTTGAATTAAAAAGTAGAATCTCCTGTCTGGAAAACTGAGATTAACGGCCGAAGCTTGCGTTGTGCTGGCCATATGACACTCTTTATAAGCAGAAGTTAGCACTATCTTCACCAACAGATGGTGTCCGCTAGGTTGGTATGGCTCGATTATGGCCTGATGCCATGAAGTTTTTTTAATCAAAAATATGGCTAACTAAAAAAAAATTGCGTTCCCTTCTAACCCTCCATAATCACAAAAACGACTGAACTGTCACTAGTATAAACTATATACACTAATTTACACAAAAATGAAAGTTGACATTGGCGGATTTACCACCTGTACGACGACCGATAGAACTATTTTATGAACCACCTCGGTTGCGTAGTTAGCTAACGCGCTTGTTTCGTGTTGAACTAGACGGCCGAGGACGGGGAGATTAAGGTTTGAATCTCACTTGGGTGAACTGGAGGTGGTTTTTCCTAAATAGTTTTCCACTCTCCCTCAACGCAAAAACGGGCTCACTTCATCTATATTCAACCTTCCCAATTCTGAACCCATTAGCGTAATTAGCACTTTAAGCGTATAACCCGAACTGTTAGTAAGACGTGGTGCTAAGTAATATTAGTATTAACTACTTTACAACCGCTTCGGTGGCCGCGTGGCCTAACGCGCTAATCTCGCAATAGACTAGACTGCCGATGAAGGGGCGATCGAGATTTGAATCTCAGTTGAATGTACTGAGAGTGGTTTAAAAAAATCCATTCGGCCTCCATGCAAATGCGGGTACACCTCCCCTAAATATTAAATACTAATCCCTAAAACCATTAGCGTAATTAGTACTTAAGTGTATAACCAGAATGGGTAGTAAGACACGGTGCTATTAAAACATCACGCTGTAGTTATTTCATCGTCGATAAATATTGATAAAATTCTGTATTTCAACTTTAATTAGACTATAAGAATCATAAGAATCATTGTATGAATATAAATAAATTATATTTCTTTGAAACGTTATAGAAAAAAGTAATTCCTTATAATAGTAGACCCTATTTAGTTAGACATCTTCAATTTCGTAACGGAACTCTTTATCTTCCACAGTCCAACCACCGGCTAATGAAACGTCTCCCTTGTGCCAAAATATGACGGTATTGATCAAAGCTGGTAATTAACACAGGCGATTAAAACGGCTAATGTCGATAGCAAGAATTAAGTACCCTTCAACTAATCAGACGCTATTCCGAGCGTAGATAAAGCACGAGTCTGCCGCGTCTTACACGAGGAAGATCTTAGATTCCAGGAGGTCTGGTTATTAATTAACTTGACGTTGCTATGTATTGAGTTCTATTCATAGATTCAATAGGGCGAGCGTTCAATTCAAGAGTCGCATTTAGATATGCTAAAAGCTTCGCGTGAGCGTTTCATAGATACATATATACATACATACATACACACATACATACACAGGACAGGCATACAGCCCAATTTCAATAGCAAGGGAATTATTTGACTGATTGAATAGCTAATAGACCTATTTACAAGTAATCATACGCCAAGCTGTGTGATCCTAAACTGACAATTTTAATATATCATAACAATACCTAAAAATAATACCAATAACATAATCTAATTTTATAATATTTTACCACAACAAATACATATGTTTGTCTTTTCCTAAAAGTTTCTTCCTTACGAAATACTTCTATACATAAATACATAAACAAATAAATACATATACATAAACAAATAAATACATACATATACATAAACAAATAAATACATACATATATATAAACAAATAAATACATATACATACATAAACAAATAAATACATATACATACATAAACAAATACATATACATATATAAACAAATACATATACATACATAAACAAATACATATACATACATAAACAAATACATATACATACATAAACAAATACATACATACATAAAATAATACATACATACATACATATATACATAAATACATACATACATACATACATACATACATACATACATACATACATACATACATACATAAAATACACACATACATACATACATACATATATACATACATATATACATACATATATACATACATATATACATACATATATATACATACATACATATATACATACATACATATATACATACATACATATATACATACATACATACATATATACATACATACATATATACATACATACATATTAAATACATACATACATACATACATACATACATACATATATACATACATACATATATACATACATACATATTAAATACATACCATCAGCGAGCCTTCTTTCAAATAAGATCGTTACTTGATCAAAATAAAGATTACCACAGAGTTCTTTGAACAAAGGTTTTCGTGTTTTGCTATAATTAATCAAGTTTCATTGAGTCTCAAAATTTAATTCGTGACGAATGTCATCAATTTTGAGAACGTCTTTCTAAAGAATGCATTAGCTGAATCGGGGTTCACGTGGATTAAAGGTAAGACTCATCTAGTTTTGTTTTACCAGGGAGGTCTGAAATCAAGTACCATCCAGGTGTATTGTTTCCTAAATGAATTACCACTCTCCACACAAGCAAATGCGGATACACTTAATTTAAATTATACCTTATTAATACCTAGCCCGAACGAGTACTAATATTCACAGGGATGGGAAAAATTAGTAATAATTATAACGCTTTGATTTACTGATATACATACAACCTCATCGCCTAATGGTTAGAATGGTTGGATACTTATTTAAGAGGCCTTAGTTCAATCCTCGGTGAAGCTGGCAACCAGGTTTCCATCCTGCTATGGAAATAATTAACATCTAGAAAAACATTTAGAACTGAGTTTTACTACCCATTCGGATTATACGCCAATGTAGAACACTAATTACACTATTCTAGGGATGAGGAAGGGTGATCTTTGGGGAATACCCTCATTTACTTGGAGGGATAATATAAAACAATTTTATGAAAAATCACCCTTAGTACACCTACACGGGACTCAAATTCCGATCTTCCCGGCTGTCTAGTCTTTTGCGAGAGTGACGCCTTAGGCCATGTGATCAGCGAAGAGGGTACTTAGGAATTGGTGTGTAACATTAGTAGTACTGCGATGCGTTAAATTAGTAGTAAGTCGTGTTATTATTTTATGCTATGTATGTTTAAAAAGTGCATGTTAAATAATTCAATCAATAAGGAAAACATTCAACCAATTCTATTGGATACGTTTTACAAATAGGATAATTAGGTAATGAAGGTATGTAACTAATTGAATTCAATTATATGTACTATAAATTATGTTAATTAATTTTAATTGTCTAACTAACTAAAATGTTTATGTTTAACAGTATATATTCGTAAATGCAGGAGTATACTGATCATAGCGAGGGGACCAGCCGCTGAATTATTTCCATTGAGTTTAATTTATAGATCCTCATTTATAAACGATGAAATGAACTATTTTACTAATACAAACAATTAATATATCAAACTTCATTTCTTCGATTAGTATTATTTTGGTTATTTATATTTGTTTGAGGTCACTTGTTGAACCGACTGATTATATCAGCACACATAATATTTTTATAATCAAAAGAGAATGGGAACATACAATATTTTAAAAATATATCTTAAGTTTGTGAGTTAAGTAAACTCAATTTTCACATAAAATATTTTATTGAGATAAACGTGCTATTTAAAAAAACAAAACAATATGGCAAGTTTGTTTGTATATTGTATTGTCTAAGTAATGGTACGGAACACCGCACAGACTTTCTCTCTCTTTCTATAAACTCGTAAGATTTCTGAACGGAATAATGTACATTGTATCATCACACCTCCACATAAGAACACGCATAAAATAATCTACAATGATATATAATCAATGAGAAAAGAGGCGCATCTTTGTCCACCTAAAAGCATTTCAAACAGTTTAAAGTCTTCCACAAGGATCAACACTTCTTATTAAAATTTCGATTTCTGGTTAAAATTTTAACATTTTATAAGGTGTTGCACATCTTCAAGTCATCGCATTGATATTTAATTATTCATTTATACATTTTGACCAATAAAAAATGTAAATATTGACTATTGAGTCTAAAATGGAGATAGATCATTGCTATGCAAACATTTCTCCTAAGAGCTTTAAGGAAAAATAACATACTTTTTTTAGATACTTACTTATATTTAATTACTCTATGGCATTGGAGAATTATTGCGTTAAGACTTAAGTAGTATATCTTTACAACTAAAGCTCACAAAATTGTATTAATATATTTGCAAATATCTCAGAAACTGTTGCTTTTATAAAAATATATGTCAAATAAAAGTTTTTTATTTCTAATAGTCCTACAATTTTGCAATGATAAGTTGTTTAGTTTCTCAAATAGTTGTGGAGATACGGAAATTAACGCTTCTGTAAAGTACCCTAAAAATCATTTTCATAGGAAAATGAAAATAGCCAGTTTATTTATAATCTTAATCAACGCCTAGATACGAATTTTAATCAAAATCGTTTGAGCAGATTTTGAGAAAACCAAATTTTTCTCTTTTCGCCCTTCAGTAAACTACCCTTAATTTTAAGTTTTTATAGACACACAGACAGACGGCATTGCAAAGACTATTTTTTAGGGTTCGGGGGGTCATGAGACGTCGACATCCATCAACATTTCAGGTTAGTTTTTTTTAAGGTTCGCAATACTTAAACTTTAATGTCCAAAAAGTTAAAAAAATTATATAATTGCGTATAGATTGAAAGTTATTGATTTTATAAAAATATGTTTCGGATAAAATATCTGTATTATAAATATATATACATATTTGTAATGCTAAGTAATTTCATATCTCAAATAGTTTCGGAGCTATTATAAAAAATGTTAATTTACGCATCAGACCGGAGCCCTTAAAGCCATTTTGCCGAAATATTGAGAGTAGCCATTTTGTTTGGAATATTTATTAATGTTCATAAATGAAATTTAATCAAAATCGTTAGAGCCGATTTTGAGAAAATCGACTTTTTCTCTTTTTTCCCTTCAGTAAACTACCCTTAATTTTAGGGGTAGATATCCAATTCCAAAAACCCCTCGGGGCAACCCTATGAAAACCCTAGATATCAAGTTTCAGCTCAATCGGTAAAATAGTTTAGGCTCTAGTTGGAGGTACAGACAGACAGACAGACAGACAGACAGAAATTCAAAAACCACTTTTTCGGATTCAGGAAGTCATGAAACGTCAAAATTCATCAAAATCTCGAGTTCGATTTTTTTGACGATCACCATACTTTCTCTACCTGTAAGATAGAGAGAAAGTAAAAATGTAAGGCAATGGTTTTGATAACATATTAGATTAAAAAGAAGTAGGGGGCCTATATACGTAGAAATGGAAGAAATATTGACATTAATATCTATTGTGAGAAGATTTTAGAAATATTGGTATAAGGAAAAATACTAATTTAGAAAACTAAATTATTAATTTAAGATTTTAAAAAATTTACGTGATCGAAATATAATTTTTATTTGTAATTTTATGTTAATTAATTATAATACACTAGGACTCGCGAATGCCAAAGGCTTAATCAAGATGTATTTAGCTTCACTCTTTAAAAACATATTCAATCTAATTTCCACATATCTTATTTTTCATTTATTTGATATATTCAACGTACACTTTCTGGACGGACTAATTATATCAACATATGACTTATTATCTAACTTAAACCTAGAAGAAAAATAACACCCAGCCTCCTGGCCCTTAATCCGTCACCGTAGAAAGGGGAACTTACATTATTTTAAATGAATCAAGCTCTGGACCCCTTAATCAGTAGACAGACACGCCGAGATATGTTGTCAGACTTTCACATACCATTTCACAAGTATAAAATATTTTAAGTGATTTTATATGATAATACCATTACTCTAAATTATAGATATATATTTTTAGATACTTAGAGCATTTAGACTTATTATTATTATTATTATTATTATTATTATTATTATTATTATTATTATTACCTGTTTCAGTGGCCGCATGATCTAAGGCATCACTCTTGTGTTAGACTGGCCTGCTGATGAGGGGGATATTGAGATTCCAATTCCAATCGGGTCTGCTTGGGTAGTTTTTCACTCTCCTTCTAAGCAAATATGGGTAAATTACCTCTAAAATGCTTTCTTCCTCATCCCTATCTGCTAGAGTAGGCCTAATTAGCACATATGCATACAACCCGAGCAGGTAATATAAGAAGCTGTAGAGAAGTAGCTAGCCTCTTAAAATGTTTTTTTAATCAATTAATTTTCCGAAATAATTATACCAACGGGTGTGGATGAAAATGGTAGAATTTTAATGAATTGTTCCCACATTCGTATTGAGGTAGAGTGGGAAACCATCTATGAGCCAAAAAAAACTTGGTACACTCGGACGGGATTTGAACCCCAACTTCACCGTCAGAGACTAACCAGACTAAACGATCTTGACGTTTAATACGCGTGCCCACCAATGATAAAATCTTAAAATTAACGTGGCTCTACTAATGTTTTTGAAATTTAAGGAAGAGGAAAAGAATTAATGGTTCCTTCAATATTACAAATAATGGCGACTCTTGGATTGATATAATCTATTTTGTTCACATTTATTATTTACCCAGGTCGTACCTTACAAAAGGCAGCTCTGTCTCCATTATCGATTCACTTGTCTACCTTTTCCGATTTGTAAATGCTTTGTGTAGTTTGTACTAATGATCTTCCAAGTATTGAGCGTTACTCTGCCGTAAAAGTGTCGACTGTCATTACGTTGCTGAAAGCACTGTTTTCCCTGGGATTTCCTTTATTTTTTATTCTCCTATTTTTATTTTTTTATTACTTACCTGTACGTGTATCTATAAATACACCAAACATGCAGTCAATATTATGATTCTAAGGGTGGACTACAATTTTTATCAGAAACACATCAAGAAGTGACGTAATGGTAGGAGGTGACGTCAAAGATGGGAATTAGTTCCGACACTACAAATAATATGGCAAATAATGTATTTGTTTATTCAAGCAGCACGTTTTACTACCTGTTCGGGCTATACGTTTATATGCTAACTACACAAATTGTATAGAGATTAGAAAGGTTATATTCATAGGAAGTGTACCTGCATTTGCGTCGAGGTAGAGTGGAAAATCATTTTGTAAAATCAACCCTTATTACACCTGACAGAGATTCGAACCTCGATCTCCCCGTAATCGGTAGTCTAGTCTACTGCAGGAGTGGCGCGTTAGACCCCGCGGACACCGAAGTGGGGGATTTATGATAAATAATGTTATAATAGAAGCTTAAAACATAACAAGTACAGCTAAAATATAGAGCCCTCATTATGTGCTGAATTCATAGGATTAATTTTAAAATAAGGCTTATGATTCTGTAATCAAAAGT
The DNA here is from genome assembly GCA_902155825.1 of Timema genevievae. Lineage (NCBI taxonomy): Eukaryota > Metazoa > Arthropoda > Insecta > Phasmatodea > Timematidae > Timema > Timema genevievae. The sequence continues at coordinate 47,398 of CABFWO010000074.1, forward strand.
TATATTAACTAATATCAAAAGCTAACTTTAAAATAACAATTTGAGGAAAAGAACAATTAATAATAATAACTTAGGTACATTTTATGCCCCCCACCTCCCTCTCTTGTACCAAAGGTAGACTTTACGCTGAAAAAATATATATACTTCATTTTCGTTCTTAAACTCATCAAATATAATCCAATTAATGGTTATTTTTAAAGACCAGGGTAGAGGTTTTTAACTTATCCTATTTTTCTTCTCAGTTAAAATTAGATTAAAATTAAATCATTAAAATATGAGACCAAGATCAAATAAAGGGTAAACTTATTTCAGCTATTTTAACAATAATGACATTTGAACAAACAAGAAATTTTGAATTTTAATTTTACACTTTAAATAACACGGAAGGACACGTGAGCTATGGAACGTATTTTTCTTTTCCAGGTTTTAGACCCAAAAAAAAGTTTGGCTAAAATAGATAAAATTTTGTTTATATAAATAAGTTAAGTTATATTTTTTGAAAATAAAAATCCTAACAGTTCTTAAACATGTATTTATGAGCATAGTGGCATTTGACTAGAAACTCTTTATTTGAAGGAAAAAAGAATCCCATTCAAATTCCATGCTTCCCAGTTTGCGCTGATAAATACGATCGCCAAGATAATGATGATTATGATGTTGATAATAATAGTAATAATAATGTTTTCTTACAACTTTACCGAAATTTCTTCTCCAATATCTTTCAGAACTGTAATGTTCCAACTTCTCAAAAAAGTCTTCCATTCTGAAGAAGAGAAATAGGAGCCGCTATTCCCACAGTCACCAGTCAAGATCAAGCTTGGTTGGGGGGGAAAGTGGGGGGTAACATTTTTATTAGTTTTTCGGATAAGAAAGCCAGACATAAATCAGAACTGAAAATGTTCGAGAAAAGTGACGGGTTAAGATTCCGGTCATATATCACTACAAGGGAAGGGAAAGAAATATTTAAATGGTAGAAAATATCCAACTTTCAAACCAAAAGTTAAAGGAAAGGTTTTCAAACCTGAATACGTTATGAAGAATATTACTTGATAAGCTTTTTTTTAAATAAAAACTATTTTGAATGGACATGTTGTAATAGGTTTTACTTATTAAATATATTTTTGAAAACCTTCTTTATGAGTTATTTTAATATCAAATATACAAAAATTTCCATCGTATTAATAATCTTGAATGAAAAGATATTATTTACATTTATAAATAATTTATAAAATATTATTTACAACCCATAGGTGGTAAGTGGGCAGTTTGTATTCCTAAATAACTATTATTAGTCATCCACTTGAAATAAATCAGTGGGCTTTTAATATCATTTTCAAAAACTACACAAAATTAGTTACATTTTAAACCACGATAATGTGTTTTTAGCTACACAATATTATATATAAAAGCAAATGTTTGGAAAAAATATACATTATTAATCTGATTCACAATTTTTTACTAAGGGGAACAACTAGCTGTGGGCATTTTAAAATGTAATTTTGTTATGTTTTGTCAAATCATCTTCTACTTGAATACAAGCCTAAATTTGTATTAGCGTATTTCAGTGAACTGAAAAAAACAATCCTTATATAATTCTAATGGTGATAAAAATTTTAAAAAAGTTAATCAAAAACACATTTTACTCTGAATCAGGTTTTATGATTTTATTATTTCTCACAGATAAGTGTCCCAACACTGATTTTTATATTTATCTCTCTATATATAAACTTAAATTAGATCTGTCCTGAAAAGAAAATCCACTTCCAGATGAGCTGGAATTTGGCAGGAAGGTAGAAAGAGAGATTGCCTCATTTAACCAGAGTAATCTAAAAACGGGAAATTTCACAGTACGGATCTGGAATTTGCGGAGAGGGCTATAATTTAAACAAAAAACTTTTTAGATTATGTATAAATTTTAAATTTGGCAAAAAGATAAAGGGACCACACCAAATAATCATAAGGAGTCTGAAAACCTTCAATTTTAGATGAAGCTCCAGGGAATATGGAGATGAAGGTAAACAAAAAAAAACTACTAATAATCGTTATAGAAAAATCTAAACTTGGCAAGCAGTTAGAAGGAAAACTCAAAATAATAAATAGTTACTAAGATTTGAAATGTAATCTCCAAGAAGGGAACGGGGTATTGAAAGTTTTCAAAAATTTCCGTTGTATCTTTTGAACCAGCTGAAACAGATCCTTGAAATTTAAAATAAAGTTGTTTTTCTATAATTGTGTAAGATCTTTCCGATAAATTCTCAAATTTATTTCCCTGAGATGGTTAGAGGGGCAAAGAAGTGTGGGGCTCACTGAATTTTTCATCACCCTATTTCCGCATCCCCTGGGCCTGGAAACTTAAAATTTTGATTTACAGCAAGGTGGCAGGATTTTCCCACATAGCCAGGAAAATCTACGATTGGGACATTTCAAAATGAGTCTCAAGGAAGTGAGAGGCCTATAATTAGAAAGAAAACTTATTATATGTGATATATACTTCAAATTTTGCAGACAGGTAGAGAGAAAACTCCAGATATTAATATATATTAAAATTTTAAATTTCTAATAGTGAATTGGAGGAAAGGAGGTGGGAGGTTTGACATTTCAAAACTAACAGTAAATAACTAATTCCCAATGTGCTAGAAAATTGAAATATGTAGTGGAGATAAAATTGACTCTCTAAATTAATATTAAGGCCTGATAATATTAAAAATTGTATTGGGACTGGGAAACCGGGATGGGAGGGAGTCTGACAGAAAAAACACTTTAAAATGGGGTATAAAATTTAAATTTGGCTGGCATGTAGAAGGACAACTTCAGATGATTATATCAGTCTTAAAATTCGAAATCTCTGAGTAGGAGTTGTTTTAATGAGGGAGGTGAGATATCATTCATAAAAATCATAGAAGCAACTACTTTAATATGTGGTAGAAAACTTAAATTTGGCAAGAAGGTATAAATACTACTCAAAACAACCATAAGAGACTGATGATTTCAAATGTATAAAATAAGGAAGGGTGGATAAGTAAAATGAAAATAATATTTTAGATATGGGTGGAAATTAAAATTTTCCAGGAATGTAAAGGGATAACTCCAATAACAAATAAATGTTACATATTCACTATCTATAAAGGGGTCTGAAAAACGAGGTGGGGGAAGGTAGTAGCTTAAAAAATCTTTACTAAATTAATACAAAATCTCCTTTTTAGTATGGAAGATAATTTAAATTTGCAAGTTTGTAAAAGGACCACACCACTATAACCATAACATTGGTTTGTATATTTTTTCATGTATCTAATTTTATGATCGTGCTTAGGTAAATATTGTGTTATTAATGAATTGGGTTTATTTGTGCACCCTGTTTGTGAACAAGGTAATATTTTGTCTCAAATATTTTATTTGTTTTTATATGTTAATTACCATGACTGGTTTGTGATTGTATGATTGCCATAGTTAGCTCAGAATTAATACATCGAGGAATTATTAAATAATAATGGACAGCCGAATGTTGAATGTTTTAACTTGATAAGGTGACCTAGTGGTCTAGAGGTAAGGTGTCGGACTTCTGTAATGGGGTCCGGGGTTCAATCCTTGGTCCCGGTACAGATTTATCTGATTGCCAAACCCTTCCTTCACCTCTGACAAGACGTGTATTAATCACAACTTGTGAATGTGAGGAAGGCCTGGCCTCCACCGTGGTTCCTCCTCGTATGTATAGGCCCGTAGCCAGAGGGGGGGTGTCCATGGGGTCCGGAAACCCCCCGAAATTCACGAAAGGTTAAAAAAAATTCAATAAAAAATATAGTATAATCTCTTGCTTGTAATTTTACACAGTCAGTGGCCTAACTAATCAATCTAATGGCTTGAAAAGGATTAAGAACTACCTAATAAACTCGATGTGCAGTGAACGATTGACTTGCCTGGCAATGATGTCAATTCACAGCCCATTGGCCAGTGATTTTCACACCTGCGGACGTTTTAGACGTCATGACCAAGAAAGATAATAGAAGACTACTATTGTAAAAGTGATAGATAGTGGTGCATGAACACTTTTCCATATATATAGTAATTTCATTATTTGGACTTGGTTGGTTACCTTTAATTATATTGATTTAATATGATATATTCATTTAGCAAATTTGTTGCTTTATGCTTTTCCAACTTACCCAAAAACAATATGAAGTTATAGATTCCACAGAAACGTTTCATTTAAAATTTATAAAAACTTTAACTAAAGTCAGAAATAATGGGGTTTACAAAAAGGAGGGGTAGGGGTAGGTTAGCAATAGATAACACACCCCTAAAATGAAATCCTGGCCACGTGCCTGGTACGTATGTATGTATGTATGTATGTATGTATGTATGTATGTATGTATGTATGTATGTATGTATGTATGTATGTATGTATGTATGTATGTATGTATGAATGTATGTATGTATGTATGTATGTATGTATGTATGTATGTATGTATGTATGTATGTATGTATGTATGTATGTATGTATGTATGTATGTATGTATGTATGTATGTATGTATGTATATGTATGTATGTATGTATGTATGTATGTATGTATGTATGTATGTATGTATGTATGTATGTATGTATGTGTGTATATATGTGTGTGTGTGTGTCTGTCTGTCTGTCCCTAGGCTAAAGCAGAAACTATTTATTGAATTATGTTCAAACTTGCTATTTAAGGATTATATGGATATTTCTTGGGCGGATAATTTTTTGTTTTATTTTAGTCTTTAAATTAAGAGTATTTTATTAATAAATGGTTTATTAAAATAGATAGTTTTATAAAATTATTTGACATGTCATATATAATTGTATTCTTATTTTTTGGTGAAAAATAATTGTTTAAGGGAAGTTTGCTGATAACTATTTTTAGGAAATTTGAATGTTTTTTTAATGGATTTGTTTAAAACATATCTTGGAAGTTTTGTACGTGCTGCCAAATAATTAATGCTAGCTTATTTTAAAAAAATATGTTTGACTTATTACTAAAAATGTATACTAAAAATAATTAATATAGTAATTTTGTTCTAAATCTATATTTTAAGAGTGTTTCATATGATTATCAAAATTATGTTTGTTTTTATGTGGAAAACCCATTAATGACTACCTATCTGGCAGCCAACTTTTGAAAATTTGCTCACAAACTATCATATACTATTTGAGAAGGTGTGTGAGATTCAGTAGCGTGTCATTAAGTGCTGCCAGAGTAAGCTGCACTAGATTAAACCTTTCCTGTGAATTGTTCAGACCTCTAAATAGAACACTCATTGGTGAGGAATCGAGGGGAATACATTCCCATATGAGGCATAGAGAACAAAGCAGTTGTATGATTCGTCAAATAGAGTCCAATTTGGCGATAACATATCATAGATACAGTTTTAACAAGGTCTTCTTCCCTTGCAACACTCCACGACACGCCACTGGTACGATTATGCCTAGTAATTTATTTAAAATTAAAATAACCACATTTAAATACAAACATGATTGAAAGAGCGTATCCGATTCGATCTGAATAGCTTGTTAACCGTAGACTGGGATATTGGTTGACTCCTGAGAACAGATTATAAATACGGCCCTAGGCTTATAAAAAATAGAACTTGAGGCTAACGCCACTATATTGTTGTTGTTTTTTTGACTGCCATGTTTGTGGCCGTGACTCAAGAGGATGCCCGTAATTTAATCATGAAGAAGAGCGGTCACGCACACCATTAGCATAAATCAGCGTGTCTTCTACTAATTAACCTAACAGATATGCTGAATTCTACCCTCGAGTAGATATAATGATGACTAAAGATGATAATAATAACATTTAAAAAAGTCACACATGAATTAGTGCCTAGTTATTATTATTACTAGCACCACGTCTTACTGACCGATCGGGTTATACATATATATATATACTAATTACATAAATGGTTTAGGGATTAGGAAGGCTATAATTAAAGTAAGTGTACCCGCATTTGCGTGGAGGTAGAGTGGAAAACTATTTTTCAGCAAGCAGACAGCTTCGTTGGCCTTTGTGAGGAAATTTTAATAACCCGTTAATTTAAAGCGTGTGTATCAATTTATTGGATTGTGCCACGACACAGCGTTATAATTTGAAAACATCCATAGGGAAAATGATTTAAAATATATGTTTATCAACTAGAAAATAAAATATGTTGATAATCAGCTGTTTTAAGTTAGGGTTGTAATACATTATAGGTCAACATACAGCGTGTGAATTGCTGCACCACTCAGGCAGATTCTGTTCTCTATTTTCGGTGAATATGTGAATCAAGCTTTAACTTAATCACGTGATATCGTGACAAATAATAAAACTTGTCTAAATAGAACAATATCTCCCAATTCGATTAATAAAATATATTTTTTGAGAATTTTATATTTTGTTTGACAATTTTAGTCAAATTAACGATAGTTTAAATTCAAACACATTTTCATAAATCCTAGAAAACATATTATAATATTTTATTGAAGCTTTATGCAAATTTTTGAATACATTAATTGTGCCGAGCTAATGGAAATTAGTTCACCTAGTCATGTGTTTCTGCCTCACTTTATGTAAACAACAACTCGTCAAGTACTACGGTGGAGTTTGGACCTCCCATGGCCTAGCTGATGCAGTGGTTGTATTCTGGAATCCTCGCTAATGAGTTAAATTTAACTAAAATTGAGTGGTAACACACACAAAAAATGTTGAAACAAAATATGTCTCGTTTCGCCCCTCTCATAGTCTGCACTTCACGCATGCGCATACCCCTTCTGGCATCCACCCCTCTGAGCTCTGAAATATGATTGGTCGAACCCACATCTTATCCCTTCCTAGTTTGGTCCCAATCAGGGAGCTTATATAATATGTTGTACTAGCTAAAATAAAGACAGATCGATTCACAATTTTCTACTAGACGGTCTAATATCTGGTTATTTTTCACGTGTATATGACTTCTAGCAAAGAGTGTCGATCCAAGGCGCTATGGCGTCTGATCGAGCCGCAACATGGGCACACTCCAGGTAGCGTCCCGCCACACCATGGATATCAACGTCGAGTTTATACGCAGCCGGTGTACTTCAAGTGGAAAGACAGTCCATTTATCAGGATTAGAAGACTAGAATCCCTGCTGGGATTGTTGTATCGTTTCTGTCAGCTAATGTGCTGACTATAATTGTTTTCACTAGTTATGTACTAAACTACATTTTGGTATGTACGGGTGAACGCTTAACTTCTCATCCTCATATGAATAATATTTTTTAAATTATGGTGGGTGTTGATTAGGTTTATGGCCAGATGAGCCTATTCTCAGTTTGTAGCGCGTTTGGTTCCTTCAGAACCAATTGCGTGTAATATCGTTGTATGTATATTGTGGGTTTGGTTTCACAGTTTAGTCTCTAGCTATATCATGGGTCAGCTGGGGCTGATTTGTTTAGACAACTAATTCTATTAAATGAAAACATTGGGTACTTATATTATATATCATTATACATGGCTTAACCGTGGTTTGGGGGATCGCTTAACGACTTCATATTGTTCTACCAGTTTTAGTCTAAGCTTAGTCACTCTATAGTAATTGTTTTCTAATGAGCCTACTTTCTGTCTATTATTGCTGGGGGAACGTCAAAACTAGCTAATTGGGTGTCGTTTTTAGCAGTTAAAGACCTAATTAGGTCTTTCGGCCCTCTTTGTGGCCTCTTATACTCCAAGTTGTTTTGTTTTCACCTTTTGACTCTTTTGGCTTGGAATATCCACGCTTTACCTGTACACTTCATTTACTAGTTTCTATTTATCGCCCTTTAGATGGGTTCCTTAAGCTCCATGCTGACTATGGCTAGGCATCCTATGTACACCTATATATTAACTTTTGATCATGAGCGCTGTTATGGTGAACTATTATTATGAATGCGATGTCCTAATTGGGGCTTATTAATCCCTAACCTATGGGAGATGTTATGTACCCCCTTATTGTGGCCTTGACGTTCACGTGGTATGTTAACCAAAGAAAAGGGGCTAAAATCTTGTAGGATATAATTCTCTAGTCCCTGAGCTTTCTATGTATCTAGGAAACCTCTAGCTGTATGAGTTAACGAGCGTACCTATGAGCACTACCATTATACACCACAGATTCATTAGTTTCAGTCTTGTCTTATGTATGCTTTGTACTAAATTAGTAGCACCCTTGTTGACCACTCGCTACCATGCTGACAGCAAGTTACCTTGATTCAGTTGCTACATACTTGAATTACCCGATGCTGTTAATCAAGTACTGTTAGGAGAAGGCAGCGATCATTATCTCATAAAATTCTATTAAGAGGTGACATTTTAACAGGCCATCTTCTAACTAGCCTTTTATAAAACTTTATACCTACTTCGTATTAACTGGACTACATTGATTCCCTGAGATGTTTAATTGTTTAGACAGATGAAACCTAATGAACATACTTATGTGTACCGTATGTATTTGCCAATTGTATCTATTTAATAAATTATTGTAGCCCTTGTATTCCTTCTTTTGTATTTATGCAACCTCCCCTATGACCATTAAGGCGGGCTCACATTTTTGAATTGTGATATGAAGAAAACCAATTTTAATAATTCAGACAAGAAATTAAAATGAATATTTATGTAACACTTATAGTTTGTTACATAGCCGCACAGATCACCTCTTTTGTATAGTGGTCATATAGTTCTTGGTTACAGATCCTGAAGTCCCGGGTTCGATCCCCAGCTCTTCCAATATTTATCAACGAAGCAGTGCGTCTGGAACGGGCTCAAGCCCAGTCAATGAGAAGCTACTTGATAAATAATTAGCATCTCAAGCCTGGAAAGCTGAGATTAACGGTCGGATGGCTCACTCTGCTGACCACACGATACCCTCTACCCGCAAGTGTTGGCACTATAATCACCAACAGTGGTGGCCTCTCGGTCGGTATAGCTCACTTGTGGGCTCATACTATGGAGTTCTTTCATTGCCGTATAGAATGATGTATATACTGTCAATGATGAAAAGTATTTTTTTTTTGTAAGATATATTAAACACAAAATATGCTTTAAAGTATTTGGAAATATATATCTTACAAGATACAAATCAAACTATGAACGATATGAAATTTAAAATGTGAATAAACAAATTTAAAACTTAACATTAAAATAAATACAAAGAGAAAAGCTCTTCCTGAATTATTAGTTTTTGCGCACTGTTAATACGTAAGGGTGTTCATTCATTACTATCCAAGGTAAATTTAAATTAAATTCCAAATCTTTATTTAGCGCCACGTCACCCGTTCAGATTTTACGCTTATGTACTAATTACCCTAATGGTTGTAATTATTAGTAAGGCTATATTTTAGAGTAAGTGTACTCGCATGTGTGTGTAAGGGGAGCGGAAAACTATTTTGGAAAAGCCACCCTCAGTATACACGATATTATTTTAGAGGTTAACCTCTCCTTAGATCTCCATTTTCAACCAAAACGTTTAGGCCATTTTCAAAAAATTTGTAATTAAAATAATCATATGACATTAAACTGCCCTTAATTGAAGGCTTTGATGAAAATTTAAAAAATATATACCGAGCTATATTCATATTAAATCTAAATATCAAGTATGAACAAAATTCCACGATAACATTTTGGATACGTGGTTTGGAACCAACAAACCGATATGGATATATACAGAATTGTATATTCCAATTTTGTGGGTTCGAACATGTATAAAACATAAATATTCATCATAATCTCAAGTTCAAACATTTCCACGATTAAAAAACATTTTCTGTGGCCGAATAGAGGACAAACATTATGAGTAGTTCCTGTTCAAATGAAAGAAGTCTCTTTGAGCATGCGCATACTAGAATCTCCCGTAGTTTTACCAAATTGAAGTCTAGTGTGCCATGAGGAGTCTAGACAGATAACAGTGTGCCGTTAACAACAACAAAAGTTTGAGAACCATTGATCTAGATTTATTTAATTTTCATAATTTTGTTTGAACTCCAGTGGTTATGTGTTTGTGCCTCATAAAATCCCACACTACCATGAAATTTCATCCTTGCGTTAACCTTGGTTGTTTTCTACTCTCCTGACCCTCTCAAAAGTAAATTTATGGGAGCACCACTGGGACAGAGAAATCTTATATTAAGTGACTTCGATCTTTTACCGGCTCGGGGCTTACGGATAATGGAGTGTATAGTCCATGATTAAGAGCTTTCATCATAGCAGTCCCAACTCAGCTCCCGGCTCGCGCGAGGTATGGAAGGTAAAGGGAAAAGAAAAGGCCTTCGGCATGCCAGAAATGTGTGCAGTGCATTCTTCTTTGAATGATTACTTGAAATTTTCCGTGGTGATGATGGGGGACAAAGCGACAAAGTTTATTTTTAATAATTGGTGTATGTCCCTATTATGACATAATAAAGATTTGTGCACAGTGCATAGCTGTGAAGCAATTCTAAAGTGGTCAAAAACCGCCTTTTCAATGCTGTTTTCATCCAAATGTATTTTAATATTTCAACAATTTTTAGTGTTAGAAACGTATATCAACTCTTTATCTTCATTAATGCTTAATCAGAAATAATCCACGTGCAATAGTGTTCTTGTAAATTTACTATTTCTAGCCGACTGCATCACAGAGTTGATTGGTATGTGATGCACGCTCTTAAGTATACAGCTGCTAACTCAAATGAGTTAACCTCCGTAAACGGAGAGAAAAAAATATCTACTTTCAAAAGTCATAGAGGGATCACCCTACTTCTTGTTTGAAAGTAAACACGACGGAAACTTCGTCAAACATCCAGACCGCGAGAGTAGGGCTCGGTATACGTTGGTAATAGTGGAGTACCGTCACGTCATGCTAGAGGGGGCGGGGAGTAATATCGGGGACAGAACCAACCTAAGCCACTCAAGCTAATTACATCTCGATGTACTCAACTTGGAACGGTGTTGGCCATCGATAAGGCAAAACCACACCATAAGGCACATTAATTTCCTACTCTCGTCTGATGTTAATTCAATTTTGATACCCACACTTCAAAAGGACTCAAAACACTCTCCATTTATTTATCCAAGCAACTGAGATCCATGTATTTAACAAGCTTATTTGTTATCAACACAACAATTTAACTGGTACATAGTTCTTACTTATATCCTATGGCATTAGGAACTCTAAATTCCATTGCCATACTTTCAAAAGTACGCCACTTACCCCTATCTTGAGCTAGCTCTATCCAGTCCATCTTATTACAACCTGTCCCTATATTGATATAGCTCTATCCAGTCCATCTCACTTAACCCCATCCTCATTATACCCTATTTATTTCAGGTCACTTCTAATGTTATCCTCTCATCTACGTATAGGTCTTCCCATTGGACTCTTCCCATTGGGTCTGCCAGTCAATACCCTGGGCAAGGTTCTAGAGTATTAAATTCGCACTGCATGCCTTGACCTCTGTAACATGCGAAATTTGATTATTCTAAATAAACTTATGAGTATAGGTTATGTAACTCATCATAATGTAACCTCCTACGCGTCCTAGTATCTTCATCCCTTTTGAGAACGAATATCTTCCTAAGAAACTTGATTTCAAATATCCTAAATTGTAAAGAAAAAATTGCATTTGTTTAAAATTGAATTTTAAATTTTATTGATTATGTTGTTTAAGTTATGGTGGAAGATAATATGCAACAATGTCCTATTATTACAGTTTGTATAACAATAAACCTATTTTCACCAAAATAAACGAAATATTGATTCAGTAGATACATTTATATTTCTACACATAGTAATCTGAACAGTTCAGTAGTTCTTGAACATCTGTCATTACCAACTTCTGTAGACGCGTGATGTAAGTCTCTACTCTCGCATTACACTAGACTACCGATTATGGCGAGATCTAGGTTCAAATCTCGTTTGGGTGTACCGAGGGTGGTTTTTACAAAATGGGTTTCCACTCTCAGCCCACGAAGATGCAGGTACACTTCCTATAAATATAACTTTCTTCATCCCTAAAACCATTAATGTAAATTTTACACAAGCGTATAACCCGAACGGTTAGTAAGGTGAGGTGTTAACAAAAAAAAAATTCACAAAAGAGCATAAATGAAAATGTTTGCATTTTTACGAAAGCATGTTGAGAAAAAAGTAACATCTCTGTTCACCAAAGAGCATTACAATCAATTCCCCATTTCCCAAAACTCCATTAGAAATATATATTTTCTTATATCTCAGAAACTATTAGTTTAAAAATATAATTTAAAATCATATTTTTTTAAAATATTTATTAATCCTACAACATTTTAATGATAATTTATTTGGATCTCAAAGAATTGTGGGTAAATGATCAATATTGGAAATATATGTCGAAGTAAAGTTCCCTATTAGTCACTATCCCGAAAAATTGAGATGCGCCATTTTGTCTAAACAGTGCCTGGATACCAATTTAATTTAAAATCACTAGGGCACATTTTGAGAAAGTTTTGTTTTTTTCTATTTTGGTCATGAAGTAAAATATCCTTAATTTTAGGGTTATATATCTAATTCCTAGGAACTCCTCGAGGAGAACCCTATAAAAACCCTAGATAGGCCTACCAAGTTTTAGCACGATCGGTAAAATGGTTTCGGCTCCAGGCCGATGTACACAAACGAAAAATGGTATCACGAAAACCACTTTTTTTGGTTCCGTAAGTATGAAACGTCGTCAATCATCAATTTAATTTTTGTTCATTTATTTGAGGTATTTAACGTGCACTTTTTGAAACGACTGATTGTTACAGTCTACGAAAATTGATATGAGCGAAAAGGCCTATCAATATTGCCGGAAAAGGTATTTTCACAAATGTTCCAGGGTTATTTTACATACCACAATCGAAACTGGACTAAGAACTTTACTTTCCCTACGAAGGAAGTTGTGCTAAGGATTTTTATTGCACAAGAAAAATCCGTCGACCCCAGTTGGATTTTAACCCAAGAACATCGGGTCCTGAGGTGAATACTTCACCCAAAGACCACCGAGGTTGACGACATCCGTCAAGATATTGAATTGAATTTTTTTTCAATCACAATACTTTCTCTCTCATAGTCATCGCGAGAAATAAATAAAACCTAGCCTCAATGCACCGTTAGTATACAAACGTAATACAATTGGGGACGCAGGAAAAGGCGCCAATCTCGTATGGTCTGTTTTACACGAGGAGAATAGGTCGGAGCTTGATTTCTGGTTGGCTGTGTTGATTTTTTTAAATAAACCACTAACCACTCTACCACCAAGCAAATGCGGATCTACTTCCTTTCAGATCTACCTTCGCTTTACCTTCACCATTAGTGTAAAAATTCAGCTTACCTAAGCAAATATTAAGCTTGCATTTGTTTTTACTTAACTTATTTTATGTGCACAACAGAAAAACATTTTATTGAATTTCATGGTAGTTAAAAAAATAGCAATTCAAATGTGTTAAATATATTAACAAAACATTCAATTATATAGAATGTAAAATGGGGTGTTTAATTTATTGATGTAAAAGGGGAGGCCTCAATTTCAACAATACATTTTTTTTTACCATAATTTGAATCAAACCCTGGACCTTCCATTATATAAACAGGTGCGCTACCGATGAGGTGCTGAACAATTATTATACATTAATTAATGAGTTGATAATAGTGTTAGTCATGATCTAACGGATTCTAATTATAACAATGATAATGTTTTGGGAGAGGCTATGAAGACTTTGACTTTGGCTTTGACTTTGACTTTGTTTAAAATTGTGGTTAAATGTTGAACCAACAGTACCTCTCCCCCCCCCTTCCTCCTCCTCATTTCGTAGCTTATTTATTTATTTAAAGGCAATAATTTCGCCAAGATATTGCTGGTTAGAACGTATTACACTAACAACTAAGACACCTTGAAGTAATAGTAATTTAATTCACTTACACTCTTTTTATCCCTCCCCTTCCCAACCAATAACCACTCCTCCCTATTACTCTACACACACACATACATACACACAATTCAATAAAAAACCAGAATAGAAAGGTTTATTCCCTTTATCTCTTTGGTTTAAAAAGTTATAATTTTTCAAAGAGATTTAACGCGTAGCATTTAACTCTGTCCTGTTTCGGTGAAAAGTTAAGATGAAGAGATGTAATGACGGTTGGTTAGAGGAGTGGTTCGGGGGAAACACAAAAGAGAAAGAGAGAGAGAGAGAAGGAACGCGAGATCTACAAACGTATTTGATTTCAAAAGTTATCTGTGCAAAGCAACACTAGAGAGCTAAAATAGAAACGTTCTCTTGGTAGTTGATGGGAAAGGTGGGGGGAGAGGGGGAAGGGGAAGATGTGCGAAGTTAGGAAGCCTGCCTGCCTGCCTGCCGG
>CABFWO010000074.1:61847-115249 GCA_902155825.1 Timema genevievae
GGGGGGGGGGGAGGGTTTACAGTAAAGGTGAGAGAGAAGGAGTCTGTACTGTAGTCTTCGCAACCCTCAGTAGCTAAACTCATGTTTTATTCATGTTTGTCCTTGCTCTATAATTCACAAACACACTCCACGTACGATACCACCAGTTTTACAGTGTTTGTACATTTGTTGGGCAAGGGGTCAAGCGTAATGAAAGACATGGGGATTGTGTTGTTAACTCCTTTCCACCCCATCTTACAACCACCCTCATACCTCTATTATTATACACACACACGCGCGCGCGCGTACAATGCTAACGTTCGAAACGTCCATGGCGTTACACTCGTCATAGACTATACTGTCAATTACGGGGAGATCAGGTTTTTAATCCCGGTTGGATGTATTTAAGGAGGCTTATCAAATGTTTTTACATTCTTTGTCCACGCAAGTAGACTTCCTCTAAATTCAGCTTTACTCATCCTTTACACATTAGTGTAGTTAGTATATATGCGTGTAGCTCGAAAGGGTTGTATGACGCGGTAAAACAAACAAAATTTTTCGGATACAGACGTGAAAAGGCTAAGTTGGATTTTATTTGAAAGTTTATATATATATAAACATAGTATATATACAGTATATATATATATACTGTATATATATATATAAACATAGTATATATACAGTATATATATATATACTGTAAATTGTATGTCTAAATATTACCACCTACTCCTCAAGAAAATATTTCTGACTTTACGGTGATTAAATTTTAATAATTTTTTTCCAAAGTATTTGTAACTCAGACATTAATTACGCCAATGGAATGTGGGCTGAGAAAGGTATAAAATAGGAAATGTACCCGTATTTTCGTGGATGGTGAGGGGTAAATCAATTAGAGTACTCCCAGTACACTCGACCGGTATTCGAACCCTCATATTTGGCATTAGAGTCCATAGAGAGAGTGAAGCCTAAAAACCTGAAACCACCAAAGTGTTTTTTTTTATCAGAATGGGTTTATCTATGGTGTAATAATAACTATTAATAATATAAATAGTTATATTTGAATATGTTCTATCACCCACTTCAGTGTCCGTATGGTCTAAGGCGCTACTCTCGCAGTAGATTATACTGCCAAAGACTGGGAGATCGGGGTTCAATCCCAGTTTGATGTACGCGCGGTGGTTTTCCCTAAATAATAATCCACTCTCCCTTAGCGCAAATTCAGGTATAATATTCTTCTAAATTCAAGCTTTCAAATCCCTAATTATTAGTCTAATCAGTACATAGGCGTATAGACCGAAAGGGTAGTAAGACGCAGTGTTATAAATAAATTCTATCTCAGCGGGCCTAGTAGTGGTTATATTCCAAAGCAAAAGAAGTGAATAAACCAACATTAATTCACAAGGTTGTTTCAACACAAATAGCTACATGACCGTCTGTGAAACCATTTGAAAACTGCCGGGGTCACATCACCACCTGTTTGTTCACAAACACACACATGACATCCTAATCAAAATAGCGCAGGTTATCTCTATTGCAGACATAATATAAAATAGATGCATAGCCCATTCATTATTTAAATGTCAAACATTCAACTTGCCAAAACAAATATGAAAGCGATGTTCTCTTAAATTAATTCAATACAATTAGTCAATGAGTGTTACGGCTCAAAATAATCAATAACTACTATGGGTTTATGGGAATAGTCTCGTTTATATAGGCCATAAATGTCAGAAGTCCCAATAAAAACTTAGAACCAACGAAAGGAAAGAAATAAACTAAGCCTTTTATTGTGCACCAACTATTAAATCTATTTCTCTTTATATTGGTGCACAGTAATAGTATTTGTTTATATTCATAAACATATTTGAACATTAAGATACTAGTAGTTTTATGAACAGTAGGCCTCGTTATATTCATCTTTTTAAGTTAAGAGATTTTAGAACTGTAACACTTTTTGTTAATACAATGTTAATACGCACTCAAATAATGCTAAGTACATCATGTTAAAAATTAATTCATGTTCTTATCACTACTATAGATTTTTTTTTGGATTTCAAATAGAAATACTTCCTACAATCTTCTTGAATTTTCAGTTGATATTTTTACTTTGTGTTGGTGATCAAGTTAAAGAGAAAATGAATGGATATTATATTCAATAGTACATTATATTCGCATAACATAATCTTTGTTCACGTGGTTTAAATGTCATTTTCAAAATATATGTAAACATTTATAAAAATATACCTGAGGTTTTCGGTCGATCAATGATTTAAATTTTTAAATATAAAATCATTTGGGATAAGATATTAAAGAAAACAATTTTTGGGATGCCGCCACATTGAAAAGAAAAACCAAATCGCAAAACCATACATATGCGTCGCTCGCCTTGGTTTTAAGAATCTCCCTGCCAAATTTTGCTATTAGAATTTGGCAGCAATCGTGGAACAAATAGACAGCCGAAATACCTATGGTAAAATTTTATTTATTTAGCACCACGTCTTACTAACCGTTAGGGTTATACGCTTAAGCACTAATTACGCTAATGGGCTAGGAATTGGGAAGGTTGAATATAGAGGAAGTGAACCCGCATTTTCGTGGAGGAAGATTGGAAAACCATTTAGGAAAAACCATCCCCCCGTTCACCCGAGCGAAATTCGAATCTCGATCTCCCCACCCCTGGCAGTCTAGCTCAACACGAAATCATCGCGTTAGCCAACTACGCCATCGAAGTGGGTAGTGGCCAAATTAAAACAGGATCTTATTCTGATTAATAACAAAGCACCTTAACACAGAATTAAGATTAAATACTATCTTTTGTAAAAGTCTATGCTTTATAAAACCAAATGTTTAAATTATTTGTGCCCAACCAACAACTCTTGAAATAGTTTTTTTTTTACATTCTTTCGACACCTCGGAGAGAAAAATATTTTGATCGTCAAAAAGATCGAACTCAAGATTTTGATAAATAACGATGTTTCATGAACCCCCTGAAACCAAAAAAGTGATTTTCGCAATGCAGTCTGTCTGTGCCTCGGGATAGAGCCGAAACTATTTTCCTGATTGTGCTAAAACTTGGTATCTGGGGTTTTAGGGTTTTAATAGGGTCCCCCCAAGTGGTTCTTGTAATTAGATATCTAACCTTAAATTTAAGAGTAGTTTACTGAAGGGCAAAAACATAAAAAAAATCGATTTTCTCGGAATTTTCTCTAACAATTTTGATTACATTTTATATCTGAACACTCTTTATGATTATAAAAAATATTGAGAGACTCATTTATTCATAAAAAATATTTTGAGGGTAATTTATGTTGGGTACATTTTCCGACTTTGATCATTTATCTCCATCTATTTGAGATACTAAATAATTTATCATTGTAAAGTTGCAGTACTTTTAAAGATAAACATCTTTTATTTGAAATAATTTTTTATAAAATCAATAGTTTTTTAGATATAAGCAAATATACATTATTTTTAATTTAGGTCTTTGAAGCTCAATTAGATTCTTATGCTCTTTGGTGGACAAATATATTTCTCTTCTCTCAATTTTTCTGTAACAGTGTTCCTAGTTTATAATGTCATTGAGTAAGTAACAGTGTATATTATTTCAATTATGATCTTTGCTATGGTGTTTATACAACAATGTATGGACCTATTATTTCGTATCGCAAATCCTACGAGCTTTTAGTAAATGTATATTTTAAGATACAAGCGGGAGAAAGTCTGTGCGGTGCACCGAACCATTTATTTTATTTTATTTTATATTTTTTGTGAGTTTGTTCACCTAAGACTTTTTCTGTACATGATAATATGACACAACTCCCTTTTCTGTGTTAGCTACACTCTAGTAGGAATACTATTTTAATCATAAATGTATTCTCTTAATTATGTCAAGAACGTCTGATTTTAAAATTAAGATGGTATTTACTAGAGATGGTTCGAATCATATATTTCTCGAATCCGAATCTTAAATTTTCTTCCGAATTCTCAAATCATTAAAAATTTACAATTTTAGTTAAAGGGAAACTACATAAAATTTCGTTTAAAAATAATTAAGGCTTGTCACCACTGACAAAAGCTATTTTATTTGTCATGTCTATTACGTCTTTAATAACAAGTAGAACTTTTTTTTTTTAGTAAATTAATTATTTTGATAAAAAAAAATTCTTGTGTTGTTATTTTCAATGATGGCTTAAAATAATGTTATATCAAGTCAAGGTCTTCATAATAAATTGCATTCGAGATACATTTTTGAGATTTTCACTAACCTCGAATCTATCGAACACCTTAGGATTCTGAGGATTCGAACATTTCTGATATTTATACATACAAATTAATACTTATAACACTTAATTTTCTATTTAAAGTCTCATTTTTAGCATTTATTTACAACGTACCCTAATACCCATAGGGAGTGTACACATTTTACCACTCTAATTGGGTAGGGACGAGATATATAACTAAGAGGACATTTACCCGCATTTATGTGAAAAGAAAGTAGGAGACAATTGGTAAAAACAAATCTCAGAACACCCAACCGAAAATCGAGTCTTGACCTGCTTGTCTCCAACTCCACTGAACCTCAAATGCGGGCTCTTGTTAATTGTAAATTTAAATTCTATAAAAAAATAATTATTTTAAACTTTTTTTTTTTTTGTTGGATTTTATGTCCGCTTCTAACTGCGTGTTCTGGTTGGACGCATATAAACTAATAATAACCAATGTAATAATCACACGAATGTGCTAGGGATGAGAAAAGTTGGATGTGGAGGAGATGTACTCATATTTACGTGGAGGGAGAGGATAGACACATTTTGCACGGTTAGTAAGAAGCGGTACCAATAAAAACCACTCTGAATATAGTTTTATTTAAAACTATCTGTCATGAAACTTACACTATCTTGGCCTAGTATGTATATAGTATATGTCTATATGAGTGTCATAAGCTGTCTCGGGGAAGAAAGAAGGACTATTTTATGCTCTTGGTATTGCTTATTTAATATTATAATACCCGCCTCGGTGGCGTAGTTGGCTAACGTGCTAGTCGTGTAGAGTCCGACTGCCGAGGACGAGGAGATTGAGGTTCGAATCTCGGTCGGGTGAACTGGGGGTGGTTTTCCCTAAATGGTTTTCCACTCCACCTCCACGCAAATGCGGGTTCACTTCCTCTAAATTCAACCCTCCCAATTCCTAATCCATTAGCGTAATTAGTACTTAAGCGTATAACCCGAACGGGTAGTAAGACGCGGTGCTAAATATTATATTAATATTATAATGTTGCGTGTCTGGGCTACATAATTCCAGTTTATGTAAAGATTAGCCAGTAATAATGTACCGTTGACCGGGGTACGCCCGAATGTACTAATCGTACATCCTTTGCGTGGAGGATCTTTCCATGTCCCGATGAGATGAGAATGATATAGTGTATGAGAGTGAGGGACGAGTGGAAAAATTTAAACCTGACTTAAGCCTAACTAACCAAACTCTGGTGAGCATTGGGGCAGTTCCCCTTTAGGGGAAAATACCCAAGGTACCAGCCGGGAATCGAACCCGGGTCCCCTAGGTTTGTAAACAGGTGTACTGATCACTACAGCACGGGGCTGGTTATTGCTTTTGTGAAACTCATAGTGCCACACAAATCCGCTAAACCAAAATATTACTGATTATCATTAATCAAATAAATTACGAACATAAATTGATTTGCCGTCAACAGGGTAGAAATTTGAAATTAGTGGTATGCAATATACATCACTTAGACCAAGTTAGCTAATAATAGTAGATAAAATAATAAAATAAACTGGTCGTGCATTATACATAATAAAGAACACTTTGTTCAATATTTTACGTAAACGTGGATAAATTTGAAATACAATAATCAAAATCAGTGGTTTGAACCAGTGGTAAATTTACTAAATCTTTTGATCGTGTACCCCCAGATATAAATTATATTTCGCTTTGTATCCACAGGCTTCAGTGGCTACATAGTCTAAGGTGATTCTCTCGCAACAATCTAGACTGTCGAATATGGGGATATAGAGGTTCGATCCTGGTCAGGTGCACTGAGAGTGTTTTTTCCTGAAATATATTGTTCCACTATACCTCCATGCAAATGCGGGTGCACTTACTCTAAATCAAACCTTCCTAATCCCTCAAAACATTAGTGTCATTAGTAAATAGACGTATAAACCGAACGGTTAGTAAGACACGGTGCTAGAAAAACTTTGTATTTCCAAATTGTTGCTGCATAACGCAAGCTATACAGATTTTATAATCTACATATATAATTATTATTATTATGATTTTTATTATTATTATTATTATTAGTAGTAGTAGTAGTAGTAGTAGTAGTAGAGCTCTTCACTGGATTGCTCAAGAGCTACCGTACAATTTAACAACACTTGAACGCTATTCTAGTTTTCAATGGCGTAAAACCAAAGCAAACACTAAACGCAAAATGTTCCAAAAACAGTAGTCATATCATTCATTAGTTCACTACTGTAGATCTACATTTTATAAACACTAAAACAAATTATCTTAAAGCATTTACAGTTAATTAAATATATTTTCAAATGATGCAGAATTTTTATATGAGTTTAAACTGTTAATTTATTATGAACCAAATATGTTTGTTTTTGGTTTTTTTTGCCACATTGTTGTTTGAAATTCTCTAGAGATTTTTGAAATGGGTTTTGAGAACTTAAGTGATTAATGCCTTGACCTAGGGATTGAATGTTAATAAATGTAAATATGACTACATAAATTTCATGGGCATGCGACATTATTATTATTATTATTATTATTATTATTATTATTATTAGTAGTAGTAGTAGTAGTAGTAGTAGTAGTAGTAGTAGTAGTAGTAGTAGTAGTAATAGGTGTTCTGTCTTACAACAGGTCCATTCCTTTTGTCAATTATCTTAGTCTGCCAATGCGCCATATAAAACAAACAAAATAAATTAATTATAAAATAATGTATACAATAGTAAGATTTAAATGATAAACATATATGTGTATTTATATATTTTTTAATATCTTCACGTACCCCCGGGGTAATGGGGCAGTCCGAGTTCTTATTTTGGTCAGGTATTATGAGTTTATTTTTCCTGAATAGTTCCCCCACTAACCCTTCTTTCAAATGGGTCTTACATTTATTTTAAGAACTACCTTCCTCATTTCTTTGAAAAAAAATTATTAAATAACTGGATAGACCAATGGGTTAGTAAGATGTATGACACAAAAATATCACCTATTAGATTCTATACTTGCACTAGTACCACTTAGCCTATATCGGTGCCCATGCAGACAAAGGTGTCAGTCAATCTTGTTTGGTCTGGTTTGACAGTAACGGTGGTGTGAGGTTTAAATTTAGAATGTACGTACTGAATTATATAATCTCAATCGTTTGTACAGTATTTTACAAAAAGAGGAAAAAACTCCTTCTATACACAATATACCTGCTTAATAAATGCCACTGCACTTCCTCCAAGTTTTACCTTCTCCATCCCCACCCAATCCATGCAATATTTCTATCTCTACGTCTTCGTACCCGTTCGGGCTATACGCATACATTATTTACGCTAGTGAAATGGTGGCGAGAAAGATAGGGTTTTAGATGAAACGTTCCTACATTTGCGCGTTAGGAGGGTGGGGAACAGTTTGATAAATACCACCCTCAATACATACGGCTTGAATTCAAACCCTGA
Source organism: Timema genevievae (assembly GCA_902155825.1). Lineage (NCBI taxonomy): Eukaryota > Metazoa > Arthropoda > Insecta > Phasmatodea > Timematidae > Timema > Timema genevievae. Next base: position 69,530 of record CABFWO010000074.1, read on the forward strand.
CAAACCCACCACCGGTAAAACAGACTAGATGAGCAGTAGCTTTACTCCATTCCAGATCTGTTTTCAGGATCTTAACGTTATCTCATAGATTATTTATCTTCTAAGCTAGAGTATCCAAAAATGACGATTTAAAGCAATCCCTCGGTAATTTTTTCAACAAACCATCTCCAGTAAAATTATTCAGTTTACTACAGTACTACGTCCATTTATTTAGATGAGACACCGAGTAATAATACAAAATTATGTGTCCTAACAAAACCTAGTTCCAGGTACAACGCTCCACCAAGTTTCAGTTGCACTATCTCAAAAACTAACTTATTTTTGACTTGCGACGAAGAAGAGGGAAAATAAATAGAAAAACTTGTAAAAGTTACTGGTAAGGCACATGAACAAGACACATTCATTTCCACGGCTAAATATAGAGAGTAAAACAGATTTTTTTTTTAAGAAGTGAAAAAAAATATTCTCTTGTTGTAATTTAAAATAAGCACGCATTGGTTTTGATTTATGAGTTTAGTTTGAAACTTAAGAATTACACTAAACAAAACCTAGAAAGTTTTTTTTTTAATGACACTACTAAGAACACAAATTTCAGTCCTAAAGTGAGGTTTTCTTTGAAAAGTAACAAACATATTTACAAAACAACTCGAAAGTCAAAGTAAGAAATAAAGGTAGACCCATGTTATGACGTATTATATTGTCCTGGATTATATTATCCATTTGAGTTTTTACCCATTTTAATACAAAATAATTTAGAAATAAGCTGATTAAATGCGTTTTCAAACATGTTTGTGCCAAAACAAAGAAATAATTACTGAGCCGATATGGTACGATACGGTGTACAAAGATTAGTAAATACGTACCCAGACAATACGGACAGGCAAGGCCTTAGCCAGGAGAGGATGGTGTTTCAGGGGATTAAACCCCTCCAAATATTGACCAAAATAACTGTCATATTTTTGGTTTAAAAAAAAACAAGAAAATACAATTACAAGTTTCTGGCTACGGATACACAGGTCCCGGGTTTGATACCCGGCGCCTCCAGATTTTCAGTGGGCTGAAGTGGGGTCAAACCCAGCCTCGTGAGGACAAGTGATGAGTTACTTGAATGAAAAAGTAGCGGCTTGGTTTAGACAACTGATATTCACAGCCGGAGGATTCGTTGTGCTGACCAAATGACACCCTCTATTTGCAGAAGCAGGCAATATCTTCCCCAGCAGACTGCGGCCGCTTGGTCCTTATAGCTTGAATGCGGGCTGACTCCATGGTGTTTTTTTTCTAAACTTTTATCATTTGGCTATATATAAAAGTCACTAAATAATGTGTAGTATGTAAATATTCCCAGAACACGCTTTGGTGGCCGCGTGGTCTAACGCGCTACTCTCGTGTTGGACTAGATTGCCGAAGATGGGGAGATCGGGGTTCGATCCCGGTCGAACGTACTGAGGGTGGTTTCCCATACATTGTTTTCCACTCGCCCTGCAAGTAAATGCGGGTGCATATCCTCTAAATTAAGTATTTATAATCCCTAACCCATTAGTGTAATTAGTACATAGGCGTATAGCCCCAATGGGTAGTAAGACGCATTATTAAAATAAATTATTCCCGGACTTTCTTTATTACATCATGTGTGGTTTTTGAACAATACATAATTAGTAGGTTATTAATTACAAAAATATATATTTAAAAAAATTAACTATGAATAGTTCAGCTATGGTTAGATATATCTAAAAATAACTTGTATTGACTCACATTTTTGTGTCAAGCTATTTTTAGAGAAGGCCTTCTGTTAGATGTGTTTTATATCATCAATTATTTTAATAAAGAGGTCAGAGCCTTGTGATTTATGTGTGTGTCTACGAATCGCCTCAAACTGTTAAGCAAGGGGAAACCGCGCATTCATAAGCTTCATTTATCATTTTCTCTATTAAAACCTCTTCTAATACGATAAAACTGGACTAGCCATTAGGTATTAGCCATTAAAGTATGGCCGAGAGAACATCTTGGCTATCTATTGACAAGTCGTCGATCTACATTAGCTCTAAAAATAGTTGTATTTAATTAATAAATTTGTATGTAAATAATTAAAATTTCAACCCACTTTAGTGACTACATTATTTAAGGCAGGCATGTCCAACCTGTACCCTTTAAGTTAGTTCTTTGAGGTCCACCAGATGAAATTTAAATAATTAAAATTACGGAAATAAACAACAAACTAGCTTCTTGTTTTATTATATTATGATTAGGTGTTAAAATTAATTAATTAATCAATTAATTCAGCACCGCATCTTACTACACGTTCGGGTTATACGCTTAAGTACTAATTACGCTAATGGGTTAATAATTGGGAGGTTTGAATTTAGAGGAAGTGAAACTGTATTAGCGTGGATGGAAAGTGGAAAACCATTCAGGGGAAACCACCCCCAGTTCACCCGAGCGAGATTCTAGCCTCAGTCTCCCTGTCCTCGGCAGTCAAGCTCAACACGAAACCAGCGCGTTAGCTAACTACGCCACCGAGGCGGGATTTAGGTGCTAAAAATTTCACGTATTGCCCCCGGCATTCCCCCCAAGACCTTGTGCCCCCATCCCCACAGTTGAAGAAAGGTTGGACAATGGACGTTCTTGTTCTAAGGTATTATTCTTGCAATAAACTGGATTTCGAATGACATGGCGACAAGGGTTCAAATCCCAGTCTGGTGTACTGAGAGTTTTTCTTTTTTTTTTTCTAAATGTTTCCTCCCACTCTATCCACACGCAAACGTGAATACACTTTATATCAAATTCAACCTTCTCCATTCCTAATACATTAGCGTAATTGGTTCATTTTGCGTACAACTAGGACAGACCAGGCCGATGCTAAAAACCAAAATTTCAGCCAAACAAGAGGCCCTTGGAGTAAAAGCTAAGCTCATCCATCTAGTTTGGTTTGCCAGTGATGGAAAGTTCAGGGCTTGCATACCAACTGGGTGTACAAAGGATGGATTATTATGAAGGATATAACCCTCTCCCTTCACGAAAAATAAGGATAAGATTCCTATAAACCCTCTCAACCCCAATGGTATGATTAAATTGATATATTCCTAACGAAAGGTAGAACGTGGAAACAGATACCATTTTTTTTAAATTAAATAAATGTGTTGATTAATTCTAAGAATGTCTCTTTTTAATTCGTAAAAAAGATTCTGGAACACGTTAATTAGGCTGTTTAATATCTACGCTAAGGTTTGATGCTCAGATTTTTTTAAAATCACCGAGTCTTATTACATGTTCAGGTTAAACGCATGTATGATAATTAATTTAATGGTTTAGGAATGAGGAAGTAATCATTTTAGAAGTAGTCTACCCTTTAGAAAAAACTCTCTTTAGTAGATCCGACCGGGATTTGAACCTCGATCTTTCCGTCATCAGCAGTTTATTTACAAGAGTAACGCGTTAGACCAATCAGCTGAAGCGGGAAGACCTATGTTGTGTATGAGTAAATAAACATAGTCTTATAAATTATTATAATAAAGTGTAATATTTTAAAATAAACCAAAATGGCTAAGCATTATCAAGACCTACTGGTTTCCCAACTTTAAACGCATTGGCAGGGATTAGGATTGATTCCCTACTGGATACACAGGATATTGTTCGTAACAGTGTGATTTTCTCCCTGATTTTCCATTCTCTATCCTGGTGATTGTTTGTGAATATGATACAATTCACTCTCCTGATGCTGTGCCCTTAAAAGCGTGTTAACAATGGATAGCCTGACTGAGTGAAAAGGCGCTAGGAATTAAAAATATATAATTTATATTTTGTGGTCTGGATCAGTTTTTATTCGCCATATATTTTCCACTACAGGCTTGCTAGGCCACTTGTAGCTTAATATGCCTTATAATCTAACTTAAGACTAGGACAGACACAACATCCAGTCCCCGGCCATTAATTCATCACTGTGAAAAGGTAAACCCACATTCAACAAGTGATAATTTTTTGACCAGGCTGGGAATCGAACCCGGGACCCTAAGATCAATAGGAAGGCACACTACCAACAGGGCTAAGGTGTCAGATATATTATCATTTTATAAATAAATATATTTTTTATTGATTTTTCTTAGTAATCACCCACCTCAGTGGCGTAGTTAGATAACACGCTGGTTTCGTGTTGAGTTAGACTGCCGAGGACAGGAAGATCGAGGTTCGAAATTCGCTCGGGTGGGTGGTTTTTTCCCAAATGGTTTTACACTCTCCCTCCACACAAATGCGGGTTGACTTTCTGTATATTCAACCTTCTCAACTCCTAGCCCACTAACGTAATTAGTACTTAAGCGTATAATCCGAACGGTTAGTAAGACACGGTACTAAGTATTATCATACTTAGTAATCATATTTGACCAGATAAGAAGGATTTCCAAAAATAATACATTTAAAAATCCTCCCTAAAATGTATGCTAAATTATAGGCATGTACATTTACCTTGTTTATATCCCTTTAATACCACATTATTAATACCAAACCAAGCAGCACGTTCAGAAGAAGACTTAGGTTAGTAAATTATTTTTAGCATGATAAGATTTAATTCAGCTTCACTAAAACTAATTCGTCAAAAACGTTCAATTGCAATTTATCACCTATTCAGAAAATATAATGAATAAAACATCTATATCCTATAGGTTTGTGTAAATTTATTTTTAAATGTATTTAAATAAAAAGAATAATAATTTATGCAAATTCAATATATAGTCCGATTTCGTTAGGAAGGAACATTACGATGCTTTATTTCAAAATTCTGATAACACTAAACTAAAAACAAAATATTTCAATAAGCGTCTTTTTTCCTTAAAAAACTATAATTTGAGTATTATTAATAGAAACAAATGTGTGGAAATTTGACATCTCATTAACATTAATAAACATTAATAAAAGTTACTAAAACAATGTTTATAATATTAATATATTCATATTTATTCCTCAAGTCATTGGATTTAAAAATGTCACTTTTGGTTGTTTGTACTAATAAGTATGAGATTACCCTTCTAATAAAGTAAAATGTTATCAAGGTCACTCGCAAAAAATCTTATATTTTGTAAACGTTCCTTCTCACCATATTCCTACTATACATTAGATCAACCTCAATCATTTATTGATTTATATGAAGTTGAACTTTTCATTACTCTTCAAAGAAGAGAAGCGTAATTATTTTGTGGCACAGTAGATAGAAGATGGAGTGGAATATATTAGCGAACCGTTAATACTGATGATGAAACCAGAGTTGGTTAGATAAGCCCAAGTTATTAGCGTCACGCTTCTAGCCGGAATGCTGTTGGTGAGATGGCTCGGTGGTAGCTGTCAACTACCAGGGTAATTAATGTAGTACATAGCAGGGGTTAGCTACTGGGTTGAGGAGTACTCTAATGCCACCATTTTGTTGGGGAGGCGCGGACATATAAACTTATGAGACCCCTTTATTGTAGCTTATTTAATAAAAATGTAATAAAGCTAAAAGCGTATAACAAGAACGGATAGTAAGGCACGATGCTAGAAAAAAAAGCTAAAATATAACCCAAAAAATTGTTTGATAGCCTATTATTTATATTGAAAACTAAGTTGTTATGTCATATTATGTTTTTATATAATAGCTAGAAGCATATTTTTATACCCAACCGCATTATCCCCAATAAAATAATGAAGTATGGATCAGGTAGGTAGAATATTTTTCTTTTCCATCTAGTATAGCCTCATAGATCACAAAATATGCTTAAAAAGATATTTGAAAATGAGATGTCAAATTTACACACATTTGTTTTTATTAATAAAACTCAAATTATAAGTTTTTTAAGGAAAAAGACGCTTATTGAAATATTTTGTTTTTAGTTTAGTGTTATCAGTAATTTGAAATAACGCATCGCAGAACTAAATGTTGCGTTATAGCTGAACAACTGCGCGACAATTTCTCACTTAGCGTGGCAGCCCTCTTAACGTGTGTCAGAATTTGTTTTTTCTTTGGAAAGGAACCATCCCATTTTGGATGGATTTAAATTAACTATTCCTGTATAAAATACAGTTTTCGTTCTTTAGCTCACATAAAAACACACAAAAAAATAGGTATGTAGTAAAAGCTTTAATACTTTTAGGGTATCAATGTTTTATTTTCGGAATCAATACATTTTTATTTTATATTCGGTACTTTACTCATATGATTACTTGTACCCAAAAGAAACAATTCTTGTTTTTAATTTATTTATTGTATCTTAATATTTTTAAGCCCACACTATGTTATCCTGTTATCAGAAATGAGATCGACACACAATTGGGACCTACAATAAAATATTGTGATTACATCATTATTACTATAAATGATTTAATATATGGAATAGAGAAAAACATTTTTATAACTCACTTCAATGGCAGCATGGCTTAACGCGCTATTCTTTCAATAGACTAAACTGCCAATGACGGGGAGATCAAGATTTGAATCTTAGATGGATGTACAGAGGGTGATTTTTCCAAAATGGTTATTCACTTTCCCTCCACGCAAATGATGATACGCTCAATATAAATATAAATATAAATATAACCTTCCTAATCCCTAATACTACTAACGTAATTAGTACATAAACGTATTACACGAACGGGTAGTAAGACGCAGTGCTAAAATAAAATTTTTAATTTAAAAGTGTTTTTTATTGTTACAAGATAATACATTATGAGAATAAGTTAATGCAAGCACGATTAGTTCTGTAATCATAAAACACTAAAAAACATTATATTAAGATATATTTTTCCTTGCTTATTCTTTAGGTACCGATACCTTCGGTTGTCGATGATTTGCTTTAGATACAATCACTGGCATACTTTTCTTTCCACACTTGGCATAATTCCTGTAGTATTGATACATTTCTTACGAAATATCATGCCCCTATTTGAATGGCATTATTATTATTATTATTATTATTATTATTATTATTATTATTATTATTATTATTATTATTATTATTATTATTATTATTAGCATCACGTCTTACTACCCGTTAGAGTTATACGCACTTATGCTAATGTGTAATGGTAGGGTGATTGTGATATGAAATGGAGGACCTACGGTTTAACGTGGAATCCGAACCTTGGTGGAGGCCTAGCATTCCTCACATTCACAAGTTGTGATTAATACACGTCTCTTGTCAGAGATGAAGGAAGGGTTTAGAATCAGATAAATCTGTGTCAGGACCGAAGAATGAACCCTGGAACCCCAGTAAAGAAGTCTGCCACCTTACCCCTAGACCACCATGTCACCCGATTCAATAACACCTTTACCAGACTACCCGCTATGTTTCGAGTTCCTCTATCGTAAGGGCTAACATGCGAATAGAGGTGGGTGAGTTTAACCACCCTCTATACACGCCCACCACACCTCCCTCCCACACACCCACCCACACACCCACACACACACACCCACACACACATGGCTAACTGGGACAACCCACATGGTGAAAATTAGTGTGACCCTTTACAATGCCACAAGGTGACACGTATCACCAAGTAACGAAGCATCATTTCGACCAAGTGTTTACATTTTACTTGAATAAAAGTATTATTAATAATATAACTAATTTTTAGACCTATCTACGGCAGGTTGATTGTAATATTAATCAACTTAACAAACCCTAACCTTCAAATTATAAGTGCAGGTAATGATAGGCTTTGTAAAAAAATAATATTTTTGTCAAAGGAGTGGTTAGGTTAAAGTGAGAGTGAACCAAATTAATTATATTTAATTTAAATTAAATTAATTATAAAATTGTATACGGTAAAACCACTTACAAAGTGACCATGGCTGAAAACAGGCTTGGACAGATAGATATCAACCATTTCCAAGGTTTGACCTTGTAGCTAATTAATAATGATTATAAACACCAGTTTAACTGGGAGCTGTGTGCTCAAAATAAAGGGGATGTCAGGGCCTACAGATAACAAAACGACTGTCTGTAAGAAACATATATTCTCTTGACATAAACCTGTTAAAATGTTAGCATGGGCTATAGTTTTTTATCCAATTTTATCAATGCAAGGCAGCTTCCATTACATAGGCCCTTTTTATTATTTACGTACCCAAGTAGAGTTGTAATACTGCCTATTTTTAAGTTTAACTTGTTTGGTGGTATTCCTGAGAGCGTCAAACTGTTTTAAAAAAAAGTCTATTGGAGCCTTTTTTTCAGCTCATATTTACAGTCAAGTGATTTCACACTAATGAAACAATGGGCCTCTCCATTTAAATTAAGAAATAGTTCTTCATTTATTTGTTTAACTTCGTCGTTGCACGGACACATAATGGCTATTCGAAATAACAGTTAGGCTCAGCATATTTCTAAATGTTTCGAGAACTATATTTTATTTCAAGCTGTATTTTATCATAAAGCCACTATGCTCATGATAGTTATTCAAGAACTGTTGATAATACCATGTGAAGAAAATTAAACTTTATGTTTGTACTGAAACAATATTTGATTTATTTTGGGCAAAAGCAGGTTTTGCTATAAAAAAACTGTGGAAATACTAGCTTTTCTTGCGTTCCCTCTCCCCTCACTTTACTCTACAATCTTTAAACGCCAATTAAAAGGTGTACGAATGATCTATGCACATATTTTAATGACTATAATAGCAATGGTAGAAATAATACTCAATGGTATATCGTCACTAACGGTTTAAACAAATAATTTAATAACGACGCTCTAAGCGTTACAGAAAAAAATAATTAAACAAGTCCTATACTCATTTAACCAAAACCGCGGCCATTAAGTGAGCTTCACAATTATAAACAAAAACACTTTACTCCAACAACAAAAAGCGTTTTAGAAAAATTAAAAAATATGTATTTTCAACCAATTTAAACTAAAAAAATAACTAAAAACATGTTTTGTATAGGAACTAAATACAGACATTATTGTTTTAAATTTAAAATGTAAAATAAAGTTTTAATCGCTAAAAAATATATAAATATAGCTTTAAGCTCGAAAATAATTTTGATAGACCACGCGCTTACTACTTTTCAATTAATTTGAACATTTTTAACCTGAAAAAAAAAATTAATTTCTGAAAACAACAGTTACATCATCATTGTTAGTGAACTTTCATACTGTTATATAAATTAATTTCACATTTTATTTTGTTTTTAAGTTTTAAGGTTTTTGCGATAAAACCTAATTCAATAGACATATGATAGTGTTGCTTATAAAATATTGTGGGAAGTGCCCATCACTATTAATTTCAGAAATAATAGTAGTTTTTCCACATTAAATAAGATGTTATAATTATATCAAAGATGGTAGGGCTAGCCTTAAATTGACCCTTAAGAAAAAAAGACTGCCAATAGTATTATTATATTGTTTAAAATTTTATATTAAAAAACGGGATTTTTTAAATTATTATCTAGACTGGTCCAAGAACGATATAAAATTGCAAAATATATTTTTAATCACCGATTAGATTTAGTCATTACGTAAAATATTTATAACAGTGTCGTGTTTATGTTACACCCTAAAGTGAAATTGGCCATTTTTCATGTACTAGGCAAATTTCTGCCCGTTCCTTGAACTGGCTTCTTCTCTCGGCCATTTCACAGACCAGGCAAAGCCTTGTCCGGTTCATGAATTGGATAGGGCTTGTTCTCCAAGAGCTAACCAATTCATGGACCAGACGAGTTTTTGCCTGGTCCATGAACAAGCGAACAAACCCACTTTGGTGGTCGCATGGTCTAAGGTTCTACTCTCGCAGTAGACTAGACTGCCTATGACGAGTAGACCGAGGTTCGAATTTTGGTCGGGTGTAGGCTTCTGAGGTTTTTTCCATAATGGTTTTCCACTCTACCTCCAAGTAAATTCGGGTACATTTCTTCTAAATATAACCTTACTCATCCCTAAAACCATTTGAGTAATTAGTACATATGTTTATAAGCCGAATGGGTGCTAACAAAACAGGTTTAGCCAAAACTTTTGATCGTTTAGAAATGGAAGGTTAGGTTAAGTTGTTTTGGGTTAGTTTAATATAGTAGCTGAAAACGAATTTCAGTTAAGATTATAGTAGATAGGATAGTAGTTTCCAGTTAATTAAATGGACAAGAGTTCAGGTAATTCTCGCCCAGGTCAACAGGAGAGACCAATTCAAGAAAATGAACAGAAATTTGAATATGCTACCGAAGAGCGCGGGTACATAAAAGTGCAAGCAAAAAGTGGGTACAAAACAGCGCGAACGATCGGGGTACAAAAGAACACAGGTACATAAGAGCGTAATTCTTAATTGCCGTAAAAAGTCGAGTGTCTTTTTTCTTTCTTTTGTTTGGCGGGAGGATTGCGTGGGCTAATGGAATTAACAGCTTTCCAACTTAACACTGTGAAACCTGATTGTCCTCTAACCTAACCTAACCTAACCTAACCTAAGAGTTCAATGCCAGTAACTTTAAAGCCAAGTTAAGACTGCTTGCGTGATCTGTACAATTGCTACCCAGTTCAACACAGATCCCCTTGTGCTGTTCTGAAGAAGAAAGAGGACACTATAAGGTCACGAAACACATGCGTGATCTGTACAACTGTACACTTGCGCTGTTTTGTGCCTGCTCTATTTTGGAAGCACTAGGTTGCGCTGTTTTGTGCCTGTTCTATTCTGGGAGCAATGGGTTGCACTGTTTTGTGTCTGTTCTATTTTGGGTGCACTAGGTTGTGCTGTTTTGTGCCTGCTCTATTTTGGGAGCAATGGGTTGCACTGTTTTGTGTCTGTTCTATTTTGGGAGCACTAGGTTGCGCTGTTTTGTGTATGTTCTATTTTGGGAGCACTAGGTTGTGCTGTTTTGTGCCTGCTCTATTTTGGGAGCCCTAGGTTGCACTGTTTTGTGTCTGTTCTATTTTGGGAGCACTAGGTTGTGCTGTTTTGTGCCTGCTCTATTTTGGGAGCAATAGGTTGTGCTGTTTTGTGCCTGCTCTATTTTGGGAGCACTAGGTTGTGTGGTTTTGTGCCTGCTCTATTTTGGGAGCTCTAGGTTGTGCTGTTTTGTGCCTGCTCTATTTTGGGAGCACTAAGTTGCACTGTTTTGTGCCTGTTCTATTTTGGGAGCTCTAGGTTGTGCTGTTTTGTACCTGAGCTGTTTTGTACCCGTGCTCTTCGGGGCAGCAACCAGAAATTAGCCCAGACGAAGGGTACATTCTATCAGATGCATTGTTGGGCATTAGCCTCATCTGTCTTGTTTTTATGGTGACGGGGAGATCAAAGTTCAATTCCAGGTCATATTTACCGACGATATTTTTTCCTAAATACTCACCAGTTACACTACCTCTGGGTTCTGGCTTCCCCATATTTATCCCGTAAATATGTGTTTAGCTCTAAAAGGTAGTAAAACATGGTGCACACACAAAAAAAGTAATCTATTAAGAAAAGTTCAATTCAACTTCAACGTTTGCTCTCATTTTAATAATAATTGTATATGAGGTCCTGGCTACAGATCCAGACGTCTGTAATGGCATCAACTCCGCCTCTCAAGGACAAATGCAGATCTTTAATTAAAAAATATTGATCCCTGTCTAGAAAACTATGATCAATGGCCGAGGAGTTCGTTGTGCTGATCACATGACACCGTCTATCCACAGAGGTTGACACTATATTCCCCAACAGATGAAGGATCTCGGTTGATATAGCTCGATTGAAGGTTGATGCCATGTAGGTTTATTTTCTTTAAGAAAGTTACAACAAAGACACACCAGAGATAACTCGCAAAACAATATTTTGAATTAACTTAGTCAAAAATAAATCAGACTTTGAATTAAAATACTTCTATCTAGTAATCACGCACACACTATCTTTGAACTGATTGGTGTATTGTCAAATGAGTCGTCGAAAACTTCGGGTTTTCGTGACACCGCGATTATCCTACCTTACCTTCCCCTTCCCCTTTGTGGGGTGGGGGTGGGGAGTTTCAAGATACTTTTTTCGTCTCATAATGAATTCCATCAACGTCACGCAATTTTTTCTTCTTCTTTTTTTAACGTCAGGTTCATTTACACTCGAGACAAGCATAATGTTGAGAAGTCTCCCATTTTGTAAGAAATATTTTTGCAAGACAAATTCTGTGAGAATTAAAATTACAAGAAATGTTGGTGCAAATGTGATTTTTTTTAAATACATCTAGTGCAACTCGTACACTGAAATTCTTCACTATCATGTATTACTAACTTATATTATTTTTTTATATTATTATCAATTAAATAAACTTAGAAATAGTAACAAATATATTTCTAATTCTATGATTTGTATATTTGGATAGCCCCTAAATTAAAATGTGATATCTATTGGTTTTAAACACTATTAGTTACAACATTAAAGCTTATTCAAGCCTTCATAGGTTGGTGGTTAAATCATTATTTCATTAATTTAATCAGTCATAAATTATTCAACAACGAATATTATTTCGTAGCAAAATAAGATGCTCATTATTCATTATCATCCATCTTATAGGTCCTTAAGATTTTTAGTTCCACTAAATGTTCTTAAAGTAAATTCCGAATAGATCTTAGAGCACCTGCTTTCAAACCAAATAAGGATTAAATTCCCATTCATTCGGAATTATCACCATTAATATATGAATATGGTTCATCAACTTCTAAAATTCAATACCTAAACAATCTAGATCATAGTATAAGACCTTTAAAACATTTTTATTAAACAATGATTTTAATTAAAGAAAATAAATGTCCATCAGCGTATTGTGTCACGAGCCAATACCCAATTAAAATATATATATACTATAATACTATTTTAAATAAGAACAGATGAAAGCTGCAAAAAAGGTTTCTCAGTGTGGTTCAAATTTCCTTATGCGGGCCTTTTATAAATTACTAAAATCTTTGTGCGGCTGAAATTGATAATATTTAACTATTTTATTTTTGTTATTTTATAATAATTGATCATTTTGATCAAAAATGATCACATTAGTTGATTTATGAATACGTGAATTTAGGTATAACTGTATAATAATGTCCTTCTAAAGAAAATTGGACTGTAACTTATTGTTTGACTGACGAGCTCAGCTCTGATCCGGGTAGGACGATAGAGCCACTCACCCCCTTGTCAACGTTGTGAGTTTCAATATTATATTTTCCCATATACTCTTTCCAACGGAATTCTGAGGAATATTTATTTTTAAAATTCACACTCATCCCTTTATGCTCTTATCGTAACCTGAGACTATTCTAAAATATGACTCTTAGTTTTAAAAGAAAATATACTGTATATACAGTAGAGCGTCAATAGTTTGTACGTCAAAAATCCGGATCATCGATATTCGAGATCGACAAGAAAATCTAGTAGTCTATTTAAAAAAACCAGTGATATCAATATTTTATATTCAAATATTTCTTCAAAATTTGTTAAATTTATCAATAACAAAAAACAATGTGTAAGTGCGTTGTTTAAATAAAGTGAAAATATTTTTACCTTGACACTGAGTTTTTGTACGTATTGCGCCTATGATTTTTGTTGTTGCTGTGCAAGTACTGTATTTTCGAAAATCTGTGTAAATTGATTATCCGGACTGGGTCAATCCCCATTAGGCTAGTTTGAATTATCAACGCTCTACTCTATACATAATATACGTATTATATATGCTTGTCAAGATACAAATTTGAACATATTACTGAAACCTTGATAGTTAAGTTTATTTAAATCTCCAAGAAACAATGTGCTGAGTAAAATTACAAACTATATTAGATCTGCCCTAAAGGTTATTTATCTACATATTTTATATTCCATGTTTTTTGGTTTCACCATTCGTAAAATAAATACCATGTCTACGTTTTATAATCTCAGAAAAAGGAAAATATATAGTTTTATTTTTTAAAAAAAGCATTGAAACTAGCATGGACCCTTTTGTGCTACATGCACATGTAAACTAGAATTTAATTAACTCGACTGCACATGTTTCAATATTTACGGTCGCACTCTAGAGGAGGTTGGTTTTTTTGAAGTGGGGAATGTTGGTGGTGGTGGAGAGAGAGGGAACCAAAGTGGTGGTATGTTAAATCCTTGTGGGGAAGGGGACTATTTACTCTGAAGCGTTTGGATTGAGAATTGTATGGCTGGGGAGATCTGACTTGGATCGTGATGGGGCTGTAGAATACCTCTAAATATTTACTCGTTTACTCATCCTCTCAAATATACCTTGATTTTCTTGATAGTACATTTGGAGTTCCTTTTAAAAATGCGAAAAAAAAAAGTGTCAACATTGATAAAATTTTACTATATTATTAATGTTATTGTATTGGTATTGATAATATATTTCAAAAGGGACGGCAGTGAATCACATGACTTGATATATGTATGAATGAATATAAATCTTATTGCTTTATTTAATGTGTCAGATATGTCCAGCGGTAAAAGAATTGAGGTAAATCATGACGTCCGTGCCATCTCATGGAAAACAATACTCAGTCCCAAACTCGTCCACTCCTTACTCATATATTCTCTTTCCGATCTTTCTTTTTCACGCATATATTACATTTAATCTAATGGGTTAGGGATTAGGAAGGAAGCATTATAGAGGTAATCTATCCACACTTGCGTGGAAGGAGAGTGAGAAACCATTTAGTAAAAACCATCCTCAAAGAAGCAGAGCAGAGCACATTCAAGACTAACAGTATTGCGGTGGGCATACTTTAATTTTGTAAAGCAAATTTATGAGAAGAAGTGGGGGTTGTTGTTTCAACACCCTTCTTCTCTTAAGTTGACAAAAAGACTGCCTTATTTAAGGTTTTAGCAAGATCCAAATAAAGGTATTAGAAAAGATATATAGCTCATTTACGGTGGGGTTGTAGGACAGTTAAGTGACATCAAGCAGTGTGTTCTTTATTGCAAACAATGGCTGAAAGTGACAAATATCAACCTATTTGGTAATAGTTATTATTTGCTTAGTAATACTGTGTTATCAATAAAAAGTTTTATCAAACGATTCTAATAATACTGTCAGTCATAATTTGCAATTAAGAGACCTTCAGCTATCTGTCACTTACCTACACCCCCACCGAAGATGAACTATTTACTATTCACCACCATTTTGTTGTTTAGGTATATTTTTCAAATAAATAGCTGTTATAGTGTTTATTAATCAAGCAACAAAGCTGGGTATATAGAAACAAAATATTGATGAAGGAAATAGGAAGTACTAGAATGGAGAGAAAAGAGGAAGGAGATAAATCTTTGAGATTAGGAAAAATCAAAACCTTTCAGCTTGAAATTATTAGAAAGGTAGTCTCGAATACACGTGGTAAATGAGTCGGCAAAGAAAGAGGAATGAAAGGAAGGGATTTGATAAGGGAAAGGGCGTATTGAGAAAGAGTGGTTAGCTAACAATCTCCAACTTCTTGAGAACAGCATACCTAGGAATAAGTATAGACTTATTTTTGTCAGAAACGAGATAAGAAATCAAATAGCCAAAGCTATTATTTATGATTTTTAGTGAGGATTACTCCATCTAGATATATTCTGAAAATTGAAAAATGACACCTGGACACGGGAATAGAACACGGGACCTTTGGCTTAGTACGCCAATGCTCTAACCACAAGTGGCAGCATTAAAGCTTGATTCACACTTTCGCCGAAAAATAGAAAGCAGAATCTGCGCAGTAGTTCACATTCTTTAATTTGAACCATGATGCATTACAACGCTTTAAAACAGTTGGTTATCAACATATTTTATTTGCTAGTGGATATAAACATATATTTTAAATCATTCTCCCGATGGATGTTTTCAAATTATAGCGCTGTGTCGTGGCACAATCCAATACATCGATACACATGCTTTACATTAACGTGTTGTTTCAAATTTCCTCACAAACGGCCGACGAAGCTGTCTGTTAGCTTCTGGCTGTAGAGCGCATGCATTGACAAATGCGCATGTTTACTAATTTGAGATGGTTGGTTCTGAGATTTGATTGGTTCTCCTGTGCTCAACATCTCGAGCAGAGCGGACAAAGTAGAGAATAGTTGAACTTCAGCAGAACAGTTCGCACCGATTAAGCGGAAATCTTGTGATTGGCTTAGAGCGCGTCACGTGACCACGTTTCTGTTCTGCGCCAGTTTTTCGGTGAACGTGTGAATCAACAGTAAGCCAACTATCGAGTCGAAGGTGGCTCTTAATAAAATCACACATTTGTAGCCGACGATTTCCACACGTCCATAATATACTCTGCCTTAAAATATGAGTGAAGAATGACCCTGGGCACGGGACGGTTCCTGGATAGCTCAGTGATTATAGAGCATTGGCGTGCTAAGCCAAAGGTCCCGGGTTCGATTCCCGTGTTCAGGTATCATTTTTCAATTTTCAGAAAAGAGATAATTGATTAAAAATGTTAATAAAAAACTTATCAGTTGTGGCCAAAAATTGGCGGGCAGACGCAAAATGGTCAGCGGGCTCTATGGTGCCCCAGAGTATAGGGTTGGGGACTTCTGTACTAAGTGGCTTATAAATTCATAATGCACGTTCAACCAGTGTATAAACGAACTAATCTAAGAGAATACAAAGATGGCATGCGGCAGGAAATGCACCATAATATATGTAGATGTAAGGTGGAAAACAAACACGTGTAAAAAAATCTCCATTCACTAGCGCATTCATAAAATATCGAGTCATTGGAATAAAAAAACTTAACTAAGCTTATCGCTATTATACTTGGACTTATATGATAAAATATAGCAGTGTTTAAAAGAATGGATGCACTTTTTGTCTAGTGCCTTTAATGGGGCTCGTATTTTCTTAGTTTTATAAAAATTGCACTTTAATATTCCTATAGCTTAAACTTATACTATCTTTGGTAAAACTTTAATCAGTGTTTAATCCAACCTCTTCTTTGTAATATATATTAAAACTGAAGAGAAAATTATCCAACGTAATATGTTCATATTATTTATTAAACCTTCCATGTTATTATTTTATCCCGTCTCGAGTTTCATAAGATGCATGATAATAAAACTTCTGAAACATAAGAAACAGGCTTCACCCTTATTCGTTACTCACCCTCTATTTTCTTTTCCAGGAGATAAAGATCTAGAGAAAAGAGTGAAATGAAGTGGGAGGGAGACACAAAATGATCCGAAAATAATGGAGAATTCCAGTGAAAAGGACGACCCAAAGTATATAATGGAAAATCCAATTGAGCCAGGGATTTAAATATTTAAACACAATTCGTCTTCAAACACGCTGCCATTTGGGAACTAACGCCAAACGACACTTTTATATTTCTTTTTAAAATCTCAAATGTACACTTCAAATAATAATTTACATGGCTGTTAGTTAAGGTATTTATTTTGGAGTGAAAATACATCTTTATATCTTATAAACTAAGGAAGCTGTGATTAAATTATTATATGGACTACTTAAAAGAAAAATAGTTAATGTTTGTAGCCTCGGAAGTAGTCTTCATCAACATGACTTAATACAAAAGAAGCAGAGGCTTTTTTCTTTTTTGCCTCGCTTCTTACTACCCGTCCGGGATATCTGAATCTAATCAAATAAATTGGTTAGGGGTGAGAAAATATATTAAATTTAAAAGAAACATATCCACATTTCAAAGGGGGAAGAGTGGGAATGTATTAAATAAAAAAACAAACCTTGTACACAGCTAAATTATACACCAAATCCTCAGTCTTATTACGGAAGTTTTGCTGCGCTACTTAAGCCAGGTTGAGTCCATCAACACTGGAGTTCGCTGGTGTCAATGCTCAGTGATAAAAGGCACTTCCAAATGATTGTGCACTTGTTACACGACTCAATTTTAACATGTTCGTCACAAAGGGACCATTGTTATCGTAATATTCAGTCTGCATAAGCTCTTTGTAAGATAGGATTATGTGAAGAGGAAGTTGGGTCGATACCTGAACCTAGCTTTGTGGTAGCCAGCCGATTGACTCGAGATGGATATGTTTGCCCTCCCTCTAGTGAAACCATGTTTAAAATTAGCCTTTTTTTAAATAAAAAAATGCCCCTTGATGGCACCTATACTTGTGTTGAAGGAATCAAGCTCTCCCGGGGAGCACAGCCATTTTAACCTGGAGGTTGAGGGTATGGTGTATATCTTGTTTATGACCTTGGTACACCCCTTCATCCTCGCCAACGGAAAACCATACCAAGCGAGATTGACGCCTTAAACCACACACCCCACTGATCTGGGTAGCAGTGCGTGGCTTCAGTGGTTGCATACTCTTAGGCGTCACTCTGGCAAACACTGGATTTCTTATAACTGAAAGATCCCGTTTGGAACACCAGCAGGGTGTAATGAATATTATTTCACCTAGATGGTTTCACACTCGTCCACCACGCAATTGTAGGTACAGTTCGTTCAAACTCCACCTACTTCAACCCTTATTAAATGGTGTATACAGAATATGTGGAATGGTAGTAATAAAGGGTACACACATAACAAAGGTATAGTTCAATTTTCACAGGAATAACATTATCTGACAAGTTATTAGATCTACGTTTACGTATTCATACGTCAAGTCATATGATTTATAGCTGTCATTTTTTATAAATAATATCAATAAATATAGAAAAATACTAATAATATAACGAAATATTAACAATAGGGAAAGCAAAAAAAATATGTTTTTATTTTCTGGAAGCTCCGATTAGAATCTTTTTTGTATTAATAGTCACGAAGATCACTAGATACCTTGGTTGTCTGGGGGTGAAGTGATTGCCTCAGGGCCCAATTTTCATGGTCTCAAACCCAGATGAGGTCAACAAATTTTTACTGAGTGATAAAAAAATCCGTAGCACAACTTCCTTCAGAGGGGGAATAAAGCTTAAGTCCCATATAATGTGTGTCTTGTAAAATATCCATGGAAGGTATTGTACATATGTTAAAGTAACTTTCCAGCAAAATTTATGGATTCTTTAGTGCTCGCTCGAACAAATCTATAGGTTGTACTATGGGTGGATAACCCGGTCCACCTGAAATTAACCTTTCACAGAAACTGCAACAAGGAATAGCCTGAGTAGCGAATCTTCATTGCGGCCCTATGCTTCACACCAGGAGTTAAATAAATTATTAATAATAATTATATCATTAGAAGTGCGATCTTAAAAGATAATAGTAACATTTTAGTTTTCAAAGTCTGTAGGTATAATAAATAAGCACTTTCATTTTATCTCACAAGTTTCTCTACATTTTGTATCTTCCAAGTTCTGACAGTTAAATGTAAGTCTAGGTGTGTTTTCACTAAGAAGGCACAATGCATCAAAACAAGTTTTCCATATCATATTTTAATGTTTCACTCACTGAAGACTAGATCTCATTTTGTCACACATGATATAGTCGGTCTGCCTGTCAAATGCCTTCTCTGACATTTCAAAAAGTTACTAGATCTGATCTTACGCCTTTATATAACTGGCGATGTATTCATTGACTAACACTTTTGATATATGATGCCAATTCTGACAGTAGAAAGTTATATAATTATATTGTGAATTTTGTTGGTTTTTAAATCAATCTTTTTGTTTTAAGAAATTCTTCAAAACACAGATGAGATACCCCTAAATTCTTCAAAATTTGTGTTTTATCCTGGAATAATTCTTAAAAGTGACTTGAGTCAGCACAAAATGTGTTTCCGGAATAATTATTCAAGGTGTGAATAATATATACTTCATGTCGTCACAAACTTCCATGTCTTCTGGAATAATATTTTAAGACCCAGTTAAAGTATACATTACATCATCGCAAGTTCCCCGTATTCCAAAAATATTCAAGGCGTGGTTATATTATACCTAGCGTCGTCACTAAGTGTGCTGTCTTCAATAAATATTCAAAGAGCCGTGGTTAATTAATAACTTAACTCTTCACAGAATGTTTAAATATTAGTGTTTAGTATATGTATACCTTACGTCACAAAGCGCAATGTCTTTCAGAAATATTGAGTGCGATATCTTCCCCTTGGGGCCTCATTACACGTAGCAGATTGCAGCGCTGCTTTATGATGTCGCTTTGCAGCGTTGCAAGCTGACAAATCTGGGGTAAATATTACACACAGGCTGCTTTCTGACGAATGATCATCTTACAACTCAGTGTAGGGGACGATATTATATCGTCCACACTTTATTTTCTGGTTCACTTCGTGTCAAGATGTCTCGGCAACAGCAAGAGTAAGAAGATTTGCTTCTATCATATTGGTACTACCGAAATTTGAAATCTCCTGCTGTTGTAAAATGCATAAATAAACGTATGTGTAGTCGAAATTTATTGTTAAAACGAAGAACTGTGTCCCACACAATGTGACGATTTTTCCTGAATCAGAGGTTGAGGACTTCCGGAACTACCTAAGTACGAATGAATACATCTGAAAGAATATTTTGACCATCGTGTCTCAGCGATTGAGTAAGTCATATACCGTGATGAGAAAGATCATGTTCCCACATGAGAAACTAAGTGCCACACTAAGATTCCTTGCAACAGGTTGGTCATAAAAAAGATTTGAGATTTTCCTCCTCTCTAGGCTCGTACACGCGCAGTACAGTATTCCAGAAGTTGGAAGCGCAGAAAGCTTACTGCACGGGGCAGAAAGCAGTCATCCGATCATATTCGTTTGATATTCGCGATGCCAGCTTTCTGATACGCGCACTGATCATTTAGTTATAATACACGATCGTCTTGAACGCTCCAAACGATGTCAGAAAGCAGTGTTTCAACCTGCTACATCTAATGTGGACTTTAAAGTTTCAAGGTGTGGTTAAGGTAATTTTTATGTCGTTACGAGATGGGCAGGTCCATACTGTATTCATTTGATGAACAGATAAATAAAAATAATAGATTAATAACTAATAAAGAGTTCCGAGCGGAATATTGGGACAGTAGAGTAAGATGCAGAGTTTAGGTAAATCACTTGTGAGCGTGCATATCTCTGCGATATTAAAGTTTATTTCAATTGCAGTCTATCCCTCTCTCTCGCTCGTTCCTCCTTATCACTCGTTCCGGCTCACTCGACGCCAATTGAAGTAATGTGGGACAGAGATATATGGCACATTTCAAGTAGATTAACATTTCCTGGCCGGATTCCAGTTCTGACGGAAACTAGAGTCCTGTTACGTTCGCAGTATGGAGCCCACTTGAGAAATATAGTAGCCTTCAATAAGGGGAATATCTACCCAGTTATCCAACATTTTACTTCTGCCAACATTTGGGCATTTAAATTTTTTTTTTACTTACCAGATCTTAACTGTCTGAATATTTAACGGGTACTGTCAGTCCAATTTTCTTAGGAATGGCCTTTTTATAAAAATACAAATAATTTTATGCTGAACATTAACAACAAATTACGCTTTGTAGGCCTATATCTAGTAACTTCTCTAAGTGTCAGATACTGTTTTGTTAAACTGTAGGTCCTACATTTTCATCTCACAATCACCCTAACATTACACATTAGCGTAAGTGTGTATAAACCGAACGGGTAGTAAGACGCGGTGCTAATAATAATAATGTTAAACACCGCTTATACATATTAATATTATACGCTTATGTACGTATTACGCTAATTAGTTAGGCGTGAGGAAGGTTGAATTTAGAGGAAGTGCGCCAGTATTTACGTGAAGCAAAGTTGAAAACCATTTAGGAAAAATCGTCCTCAGCGCACCCAACCAGGATCTGTACCCCGATCTTCCTGTCATCGGCAATCTAGGCTATTGTTAGAGTGACGCCTTAAACCATGCAGCCACTGAAAGAGGATTATGTTTATTAAATGTGTACTTTATCAGATACTTTTTAGTAAATATGTAATATTTAGTTAATTCAGTCCTAAGATTAAAGATGAGCCTATCTGTTTAGGTGGACGAATAGTCTAAGACACTACTCTGACAATAGACCTGACTACTGATGATGGAGAGATGGTGATTCAATCCCAGTCGGGTGTATTGAGGGTGATTTTCCCTAAATTATTTTTCACGCAAATGCGTGTGCACTTCCTAAATTCAACCTTCTTCATCCCTAAAACCACTAGCGTAATTAGTACATAAGCATCTAGCCAGAATGGGTAGTAGGACGTGGTGCTAAAAAAAATGAACCAAACATTTGGCTGACTTATAGGTTAAACAAAGTACCTCATTTAAGTTCATAAACTGTTCAAACGACATTCTTAATATTTGGAATAGTTTAATTGTTAATATTATTAAGATTAATTTTTGTAAAAGTAATATTTCAAGAAATATATTATATATTTAACTTTAAAATATCTTACATATATGAGAAGAAAGGCATTGTTTCACTCTTAGTTCAATTATAATATTCAACGTTGAAACACAGAAAATATTGGTTAGTAATTATAATATTGTGTACGTGTAAAATTCCCTTTGTTTGTTCATATTCAATGGTCACGTTTAGTTCAGTATATTTAACTATTAGTTATAGCGATACTCCCCACCTTATACCCCCCGCATAAATAGCTATACCCCACAACTGACCTTTCCAGTGAAATCTTCCCTTCCCCCTTTGAAAATCAGTTTTCTACGCCCTTGCTCGTCAATATGACGGGACATAAACTCGTTTGGCTGATAAATTCTGAGCAGTTTAAAAAACTTATCAAATGTCAGGAAGAGTCAATATTAACATGAACATTGAAAAACTATATATTCTTATACCCGTTTCAGTGGCCTAGTCTCTTGAAAGGCGTCACTCTAATATTAGACTGGCCTGGTGATGGGGAGATTGGGGTTCAAATGCCAGTCGGGTCTACTGAGGGTGTTTTTTATGAAGTGATTTAACACTCTCCTTCCACGCAAATATGGCTAGATTACTTCTAAAATGCTTCCTTCTTCATTCCTATCCCCTTAGAACAATTAACATATATCCTAGCCCACTTTGGTGGCCACTTGGTCTAACGCGCTACTCTCGTGTTGGACTAGACTGCCGAAGAAGGGGAGATTTGGGTTCGTTCTAGGTCGTCTGTACGAAGGGTGGTTTCCCTACATGATTTTCCGCTCTCCCTCCACGCAAATGCGAGTTAATTTCTTCTAAATTAAACCTAACTAATTCCTAGCCTATTAGTGTAGTTGTAAGACGCGGTTCTAAATAACATAATTATATACGTATCGCCTGAACAAGTAGCTAAACGTGGTTATAATATAATATGTATATATATATTACATAATACATTATCTTATGGTACCATTTAAAATATAATCAAGTTATATACAGGGTGGGGTGGAAGCAATTAGATGATCTATGGTGAAGAACGTGATGGAAAAAGTGCTGAGATTTACCTGACGTCCAGTGAGTGACATTATCTACCAGAAATGAAATAGTTTATTATGTTGTTTACTTTTATTTAGCTATCATATTCAGAAAATTGAAAAATGACACCTGGATATGAGAATCGAACCCGCAACCCGTGTCCAGGTTTCATTTTTTGACTGTTATAATATGATATCTAGATGCGAATAAATCCTCACTAAAAAAATATAATAGCTTTGGCTATTTGATCATTTTATTTAGCTGGTGAACATTAATTTTACCTTTCAATTTAAGTTTTAATATTCAGGTTACTAATCATCTAATTGTTTCGGCCTCATCCTATATTTCAGTAACAAAATACTGAACTCATCCCTTTGACTCACTTTTTTTTCCCCCACATCTCTTTATCTGGTACGTTACCGAAATAATACAGAAATACATACATGCCAATCTCATTCATCCACAAACATGGCTATACGTCGGATGACACGTATACAAAAGATTGGACGTGAAAACCTTTTGTTGAGACATAAAACAAACCAAAATATAGCTGTGTATAAAACACTGCTAGAATTTCATACTAAAAAAAAGTTGTGTTAAATTCAAAGCAAACATATTTAAATAGATCTTAAATTGAAAATGAAATATTTGTTACGAGAATGAATGAGAAGTTTCCGATGTCCTAGCTCACCCGGTTGCTTGTCATTAATGTTCCCTGGTTATATTCCCATAAGCAAATATTTATCAGTGGAGAAATGTCTGTCAGGAAAATGGGTGTTGTTTATGTCCTAATTTTCTGTTAGTTTGTAAGTCATGATATTACCAGTGTGATAAGAGGGCTGTATGTTAGAGCACTGAGACGCGTTACAGACATTTAGAAATCCCGCGTCATTGATGAAGTAGTTTGATTTTTTTTAAATGGCTTTCACCAAAATTTAGGTGAAAGCTACCAACAGGTTTCTGGCCAGTTAAAAAGTTGTTTGTTTTAATTCAACGTCACCTTAAGCAAAAATTGGCACATTTGAGGTATAAAGTAAAACAAACAAAATAATGTTTTGATGGGGTCATAACAGAAGCTTTTAAGATAATGCGGGTTTGTTTTATTGGGTTTTATGGAAGTTATCAACGCTGTTATTTTTCTACTGTAAAGTTGCCACCATGACCCCCCCAAGGTTTTAAGTTCGTCCGCTTCTGAACCACTCGGGTGAACTAGGAGTGTTTTTACCTAAATGGTTTCCCACTATCTCTCCAGTCAAGTGCGGTTTCACTTCACCTTCATTCAACCATCCTTATTCCTAACCCATTAACGTAATTAGTAGTTAAGCGTATAAACCGAATGGGTAGTAAGGCGCGGTGCTAAATAAATAGCAATATGTATATGCATGCATGTACTGTATACATATGTACGTGTATCCCAGGTTGAATAACACAGAAGCAGGTCACTGATAATAGCTAGAGCATTTTTTTATAAATATTTTTTTTTGGAAATTCTCCAGTTGTATCAAAATAAACCCCCTATCATCCACACTTGCTACAAGTTCAAAGTAGGTTTATTGAAAATTAATCCGTATCGACACACTCTCCGTGTCCACATTTCATTGAACCTCTCCGACGAGAAATATGGCAGACAGGCGCGGCCTTTATTTACTGCAAACTATAAAACTTTATGAGTAACTCTTCGACATTTTGTTCCTACTGGATGCGAAACGTGCCAAGAGAAAGAAATATATTAGATATATAAAGAAGGAAAAAAAAAAGAGTAATTCATTTTTATCAAGAGTTCGCGTTCCGAATGGCCTCTTCAAATAGTGAAGTATGGTGCAATGTTAGCGGGGGAGAAGCTGCGTGGAGGGGAGGAGGGGGGGAGTTAGGTTGTGGGAAGGGTTTCCATGTTATATCCGCGTGCCAAAGGTATCTGTCATAGCTCGTATCTTGCAAAGATACGTCCGTGGAAATGTTTCTTCGAGAAATGGAGGAAGCTTCGCACGAGGACATCAGGAAACATTCAAATACAGAAGAAAAAATAAATAGTTTGTAAGAATTATAAAGTTCGTCGAGAGAAGCTTCGCATTGATATGGTTTTCAATACGTCTGTTCCACGTCTTAATACTGATTTTTTTTATGATGAAGGTATAATCTAGACGTAGTGTACCATCATTTTCGTGATGGGAAAGGACTTTACTAGCTTGTCATGTACACCTCAATACTTTCGTCTGGCATTCAAGCCCTGACCTAGCTCTTGTCAGCATAAAAGCAGACGAGACATTGACTCATGCCTTTTTCTGTGTGTGCCTACTGGTGATGTCCATGCATACTGATTTAAGTTTTAGTATATGTGAAATATAGTTTTACTGAAAGTCTACCGATTATTTTTGCTAACGAGTATTTTAAAATATCCCATATTTTGATAAATCTTATATTGTATGATATCGCAAAAACAATTTATTACATTATGTTTATGACCAACGTATCTTAATTACAATATATTCATCCATAGGGGCATTATAACTAAATTATATCCATCATCAGCGGTCACATGGTCTAACGCGTCACTATTGCGTTGGACTGGGATTTCAGTGATGGGGAAATTAGGGTTTGAATATTGGTATGGTGTACTAAGTTTTTTTTTAATTGTAGGGGTTACAGGGGGAGGAAGAAGTCAAGTCACATTATTCACATTTTCCATGAAAACAACTTTATAGGCATATCTTAAACCACATTATTACACCAACGAATTGTTTTTATAAACAGTTTAAATATTACAGATACATCTTTCACAATCCAAAGTGCATTAAAAAGTGATCACCCACTAACACAACACCATTAACTAAATTGGAGTTAAAGTAAGACTTTCTCCATTTTTCCCTTGTACCTTTCAACCTCCCATAGCAGTAATGTGGGTACTCTTACTCCAATATATTTTTAGAACCCAGTCTTACTATCCACTCGGGTTATAAGCTTATGTACTAATTATGCTAATGGTTTTAGGGATTAAGGTTATATTTAATGTCACATTAGAAAAATCTAATAAAATAACTCAATGGTTGTTAAGGAAAATCATTCATATTGGAATTTTTCGACTTTATATTGGCATGAACAGTATTTTGAAATAATGCATCTTGGAATTAAATATTGCGTCAGAGCCGAACGAATGCAAGGTAATTTCTTGCCTACCGAGGCGGCCCCCTTTAATGTTTTAATTACTAGGGCCCGGACTTTGATTAGCTTAAATAAAAAAAAACTTATTGAATTATTTAAAGATTTTAAAAAATTACTTAAAATGTACATACAAAAAGACCTTAAAATATAAACAAAAACTCGTCATGAATGCAAAAATCTAAACCAAACTTGCACTTTACAAATTAAAACGTTAACATATCCATGTAACGAAAATCCTTTAACAAATAAACTCTTTCATTCTGATAAATATGACGTTTATATACAAACATATGCTTCAGATTAAAAGTTATCTCCCCCCCACCCCCCAACGCAACCCTTTACATATTAATCACATTGTCTTAACAGGAATGTGTACTTTCCAAATATATAAAGAGGATAGATACAAGTTCATTGCCTGCAATATATTTTCACTCCGGCATCTATGTCATTAAAAACTGTCTCTTAAAATATCTATAGTATTTAAAAAATACTTATCTGATGTAAATGTCAAAAATATGTTCAAAAATGGCTGGAAATAAATCAAAAATGTCTAAAAAAAGACTCCAAAAGAAAGCAAACCAAGAAAAGTTAACCTAAAAACCAAAATTACAAAAAATTACAAAAAAATATATGAAAAAACATTTTCACAATCAGCGGATCATGAACCGAGTTTATGTACATATGAGCATTGTATGTGATGTACCAAAAAGTAGATTACATATCATCAAAATAGGGGCCTTTTCAATTAAATCAAAATTAATCTAATATAATTTTTAATGAAAAATATATATTTTAGACATAGAAATTTTGTGCCAAATCTAAATTTTTATCTAATATAATCAATCATTTTATTTACCACATATCAGGGTAATAACAGATTCAAAATATACTAAAACAAAAATTAAAATGTTAATATTATCCATACGCTCATTCATAAATGGTTGAAAGAGCATTTCTTAATTTACTAATGTTGTTTTATAAAATTAATATAATATACTATTTTTGAAATTGGTACATCAGTTTGTTGACAAATAAAACAGAATGAGATTTGCTCTTGCTCTGATCAGTTGGATGACGTGAAATAAAACAAGCCAGAACTCTCTGGGGGAAATTGTCTATTTCCGGGACCATCTTTCTCCCTTTTCTTAGTCATTCGGTACAAACAGTTCTAAACAAAAATGAAACACTGTCTTTGAGCCTACTCTTCACTGATCACGCTAGTGCTATACACATTTAAAAAAAGAAAATATGTGTTCAAAATTAAGCTACGATATTAATGTCTAGTGGTCAAAGCTACTGGATACATATACAGAGGTTTTGGCTTTGATCGCCAGTGCTTCCAGAATTTTATGTGAAACAGTGGGTCTGGAACGGGGTCAACTCAGCCCCGTGAAAGCATTTGAAGACCTACTTGAATAAAGAAGTAACGGTGCCAGTCTAGAAAACTGAGATTTATGATTGGGATGTTCTTTGTGCTGACCACACAACACCCTCTATTAACAAATGTTGGCACTATTTTTACCAACAAGCAGCGGCCGCTCGGTCAATATAGCTCGCTTGCGGAATGATGCCATCAAGTTTTTTTTTTCGGACTCTATTCATTAACAGTATCCACAGTTTATTTCGGGGTCAAGATACTAGAAATGGTCCTCAACTTCTTTAAGATCTTTTAAGTAAATTTTTTTAACATTATGGTTGTTGAAGGTGGATTTTGTTCTACATAACATTTTACTACCTACCCGGAATGTACTTTTTTTTCCACCATATCATAGTACCCATTTGGGCTACACGCATACATTAATTACGGGAGGAAGAAGGTAGAACGTGTAAGATAACGCACCCATATTCGCGTGGAAGGAGGGTTGTAAACTTTTTTTAACAACTTCAGTAGGGATACAACTACAAGGAATTTAAGCCCTGAGTTCTACGTCAGTGCAAAAATGAAATGTGCTCCTGAGGTTTTAGTCCAACTTTCCACTCATATGGGTTGTTTGATGTCTTAATCTACGGGGTAGGGATGAGGAGGGTTATTAGATGAAATGCATTTGCATTAAAGTTGAAAAGAGATGGGAAAAACCACAATTATAAATCAAATGAATAATAATTTCCCACAT
Source organism: Timema genevievae (assembly GCA_902155825.1). Lineage (NCBI taxonomy): Eukaryota > Metazoa > Arthropoda > Insecta > Phasmatodea > Timematidae > Timema > Timema genevievae. The sequence continues at coordinate 98,031 of CABFWO010000074.1, forward strand.
ATCATTCCCACACTTAAGTCTATCCGAGAGTCCCAGCTTCGGCTGTTTATTACGACACATTGCTCTTTGTTACCACAAGTGTGAGTCCTGCCATTGGTACTCATTGGTGTATTGGTTAAAAGGTCATTAATCTGGAGTGTAAGGTAATGTGAGAAAAGGCTGGTGTTTTTTTTTACAGATTTTATAATAAAACTTTTTTGGACTAAATAAATAAAATATTGTTAAAATATAAACGTAGAGATAATTTTTCTATATATGGTGATATCAACGGTTTTTAAATATATGTCATAAGCAGAGTGGAATTGGATGATAAACTTTTTTAAATGAAGAGAAAAAGTGGTAATTCAATTCAAGAATACCTTCGAAAGATATTAAAGAAATATTGAGAATACCATGTGAATAAAATTACACTCTATGTTTCTACTGGAGAATTATTTGATTTATTTTGACAAAAAAATATTTGATATAAAAAACTGCAAAAACACTGGGATTTTCTCACGTCCCTTTTCAACCTACCTTAAGGTTGAGTAAATCATACCAAGAACCCTTTTTAATTTCAAAGAAGTAAGAAAATAAAATGTGTTATTTTAACGTGGAGCGATTTAAGTACCGTAACATCAAACATAATATTTTAGTATCCAAATAAATTTGTTATTTTAAAATTCCAACTTCAATTTATTACCTTTTTTTTTCTCCTTGGTGAAGTTTGGTCTTTTATTCGGTGTTTCTTATTTTTCCCTTACCACCATCTCTTCGTTACCGGAATTAACTTTAATATTCTTCTTGCTTTATCGGAGAGAAAAGTTGTATTGAGTGGGTGGGGGTGGTGGGTGAGATGCGGTTGGAAGAAATCTCGTCAGGAACTAATGAAGGTCTAACAAGATTGATTTATTTATTTTGTAATTCAATTTCAATAAGGCTGGTAAATATTTGAGAGTTACAAACCATTAATTAAACTTTACCCGTATAAAGTTTTAAATCGAGGACTAGTAGATTGATCTTTATTTTTTACGTTCTTGCTATCTTCAAGGTATAGCAAGTATTGTGATAGTCAAAAAAATCGAACTCGAGATTTTGATGAATTTCGAGGTTTCATGACATCCCCTCTTCCCCCAAAAAAAGTTATTTTTGAATTTCCGTCTGTCTATTGATTGAACTAGAACATAAACTATTTTACCTATCGGGGTAAAACTTGGTATCTAGGGTTTTCATAGAGTTTCCCCGAAGGTTTTTTTGGATTTGGATATCCAACCCTAAAATTAAGGATAGTTTACTGAAAGGCAAAAAGAGAAAACATCGATTTTATCAAAATTGGCTCAAACGATTTTGATTAAATTTAATTTATAATCATTGATAAATATTATAAACAAAATGACTACTCTCATTTTTTCCGGCAAAATGACTTTAAGGGTTCCGGTCTGATACGTAAGTTATCATTTCTTATCACATCTCCGAAACTATTTGAGATATGAAATTACTTATCATTGCAATTATGTAATTCTATTTATAATACAGATATTTTACTGATACGATTGGTATAAGGTGGGAGTGTAGGGACCACGATGAAAGGTAAGTGTTTTTGCAGTTTCTATAGCAAAACTCCTTTTGACCAAAATAAATAAAATATTGCTTCATTACAAATATAGAGTTTAATTTTCTACACATGGTGACATCAACAATTCTTGAATATCGATCATAAGCATAGCTGCATTAGATGATAAACTTTTTAAATGCAGAGAAAAAGTTTTTATGAAATTACAGGATACCTTTGATGGATATTCAAGAGCTGTTGATATTATTATGTAAAGAATAAATTAAGTTTTATGTTTAAACTGGAGCAATATTTTTATTTATTTTAGCCCAAAATATTATTGCTGTGTAATCTGAAAAAAACACTGTCCTTTTTTTGCGTTCTCTTTACTTCCACCTTAATCAATTCTAGTATTTTATAGACTCTTCACACTTTACAAATACGATGAATTGCTTAATATATTTTTAAAGTGATTTTTTTTAGTTCTAATCACAAAATGCTTACATTATGTTGATTGAAAAATTGATCACATTAAAAAAAAGTCATGGGCAAGTTTTGAATTCGGTAGCAATAGGTTAAGGTGTAGATTTAGGGGACATGATAAAAGGTCGGTGTTTTTTGAGTTTTTATGTCAAAAAGTTTATTTAGGTCAAAGTAAATCAAATATTGCTTCAGTATGGACATCGAGTTTAGTTTTCTTCGCATGGTGGTATCAACTGTTCTTTAATATCTGTCAAGGTTGTCCTGGAATTTAATTACACAACTTTTTCTCTTGAATTAAAAAGTTTCTCATCTAATGTTTCTAAAGAACTGTTGAGGTCACCATGTGTAGAAAATTCAACTTTACCTTTATACTGAAAAAATATTGGATTTATTTTGGCCAAAAAACTATTTTGCTATAAAAACTGTAAAAACACTTAACTTTTCTCGCATCCCCTACACTCGTACCTTAGTGGCTATATTCTCACCAGTTTATACGTGGACTAAAATAATGTAAAGATCATTTAATATACTTTTCCATTAACAGGGAGACCCGGTTTGATTCCCTACCACTTGTGCTGAGACTGGTTTATGATCAATGGTGTTCCACTCTCCATTCATATAAATGTGGGTACATTTTCTAAATTCTACCTTCCTCATCCCTACCTATTTATGTAGTAAATTTTTACGTCCCTGGTGGACGAGTAAGTTCCAGTGATAGCCACCACACCGGAAAATTTGTTAGTTTCAGTTCCCATTTCTTTGATAGCTATTTTTTTTATTAATTTAAGTTTAGTTATTTTCTTGGAGGGAAATAAATTATCTTTAATTATGTCCATGTTAATTTTTTTTAGAGAGCAACGTTAAAGTTTCTTTTAAAATATTAAGTTTTGCTTGTGATGCTACAATTAATTCGCATCAGTACTTACTATATTTATATTTGAAAGGTAACCAAATAAATATTCGACCAATTCTTATCAATGGTAAAATAATGAATAATTATTATAGATTTTTTAAATTGCCTCTATAAAATATTTACAACTTAAAACACTTTGTTGTTTCTTTATTCAATAAAACTAATATATTAATCAAATAAAAAAATGATCGTTTATGTCAAATTTTTGGCCAAGTTATTATCCGTTCTCGACTAATATCTATCACTGCAAATTTTGTTGTTGACCAATCAATTAAGTTACAATTCAAAATGGCCGCACTGAATCCTACTCTGACAATATTGTTGTGTGAGAATTTGACCCTGATTACGTAAAAGCTCTCTCAAACAAAAACAATAAACATTGATATGTTCGACAGGTTTATTCATGCCAATTAAAATGATATCATTGATCATCCTCTTCATTTCTTAAAGGCCAGGCCTTGTCACAGCACCCACATCTCTCGGTCTTGTGCGATCCTCTTCATGTCAGTGATACTGGATGGTGAAAGGAACTCCAAAGTTAATTGCCATACTTACAAAAGTACGCTACCTATCCCTATCTCGAGCTAGTTCTATCCAGTCCACCTCATTACACACTATCGCTATCTTAAGCTAGTTAGATCCAGTCCACCTCATTACACACTATCCCTTTCTTGAGATAGTTCTATCCAGTCCAATTCATTACACACTATCCCTATCTTGAGATAGTTCTATCCAGTCCAATTCATTACACACTATCCCTATCTTGAGATAGTTCTATCCAGTCCAATTCATTACACACTATCCCTATCTTGAGATAGTTCTATCCAGTCCAATTCATTACACACTATCCCTATCTTGAGATAGTTCTATCCAGTCCAATTCATTACACACTATCCCTATCTTGAGATAGTTCTATCCAGTCCAATTCATTACACACTATCCCTATCTTGAGATAGTTCTATCCAGTCCAATTCATTACACACTATCCCTATCTTGAGATAGTTCTATCCAGTCCAATTCATTACACACTATCCCTATCTTGAGATAGTTCTATCCAGTCCAATTCATTACACACTATCCCTATCTTGAGATAGTTCTATCCAGTCCAATTCATTACACACTATCCCTATCTTGAGATAGTTCTATCCAGTCCAATTCATTACACACTATCCCTATCTTGAGATAGTTCTATCCAGTCCAATTCATTACACACTATCCCTATCTTGAGATAGTTCTATCCAGTCCAATTCATTACACACTATCCCTATCTTGAGATAGTTCTATCCAGTCCAATTCATTACACACTATCCCTATCTTGAGATAGTTCTATCCAGTCCAATTCATTACACACTATCCCTATCTTGAGATAGTTCTATCCAGTCCAATTCATTACACACTATCCCTATCTTGAGATAGTTCTATCCAGTCCAATTCATTACACACTATCCCTATCTTGAGATAGTTCTATCCAGTCCAATTCATTACACACTATCCCTATCTTGAGATAGTTCTATCCAGTCCACCTCATTACACACTATCACTATCTTAAGCTAGTTCGATCCAGTCCACCTCATTACACACTATCCCTATCTTGAGATAGTTCCATACAGTCCCCCTTATTACACCTAATCTCTTTCAGGTCAATTTTAATGTTATCCTACCATCTGCGTCTAGGTCTTTACACTGGTCTATTCCCATTGGGCTTGCCAGTCAATACCCCGAACACGGTTCTAGATTCTTCCATATCCGCTGCCCACCGTAATCTACGAGAACTATTATCCTAACAATGTCTTGATGAGTACAAATTTTTTAATTCATCATTGTTTAACCCCCTCCACTAGTCAGTATGCTCATCCCTTTTAGGACCAAATATCTTCCTAAGCACCTCGAACAATTTTTTTTTATCACGTATGGTAAGAGACAACGTTTCACGACCATATAGGACAACCGGTAAAATGATATAACTTATATATTTTGTTTTAAAATTTTTGAAACTTTTAATATTCCTTCTATAAAACACTTTAAAAATTGTTTAATTAATTCACGCTCCCTGTAAAATTAAACATAGTTTATGAACTCCCTCGTGTTATAAAATTAAATTAGTTCTTCTCAAAAAGAACTAAACCAGCTTTCTTGTGGAAACGCGTTCTTAGAAAACATTCATATTTTGTATAGAAGATTAAAATATATTTAGTAAAATGCATTCAAAAACGTAATTAAAATCATCCAAGAAAACATCCAAGAAAATTTTAATCAAATATTTGGAATCTCTTCAAAAGTTTAAAGTTTATAAGCTAATGTTCATAGGAAAAACAAATCAATATCGAATTGGATCAGATAAAGCTATTTTTTATCGAAGTTTTGTAAAAATCAAACCTGCTTACGAATATATAGCCAAATAATATTAGTATGAGCTTAATTTTACCCAGGAGCATAGTTTTTAAGTTATCTGATGAAAACATATTTTGTTGTTAAACATTTTAAAGACATAGGTATTTATTAATATACCAAATAGAATTAATAATGCGTAAGTTCCAATTATGATCAATTTTGTTCTTAAAGTGTTGTTGATTTTTCCATTAAAAATAAATATTTTTCTCTCTGAGGATGTGCAGTAGTAAGCATATAATCTAAAATAATGGTTTAATATTGCGTCAAATATAAAACACTGCCCCTCTGGTTCCCTTAATTTCCCATGCACCCATGTTCATGAATTTTTGTTTGATAACCATTGTGTTTGTTGAAATTACAGCTCACAGATTGAAAAAAAATTTCCTCTGAACGGGCTGTTAACGCTCGATTGTATTCCTTTAAATATATATTTAAAGTAATGATCATACATAACATAAAAATATCACATAGGTCAGTTTTCTCACGTATTCCAAACACAGGGTTTGTAGTAAAGAACAGCTTTAGTTAAGACGTTTTATGATTATTGTACTAAAATATAGGATATAACAATATTTTTTACAAATATCAACAACTTTTTACAACATTAGTAACCTGTATTAATAGGGTACAAACATTCACTGATTAACGTTAATTATTGAATAGATGGTTTAATTAAAATAATACTAAACAAATTGACCACACAGGAGTGTTTGGAATATTTTGGTTTAAAGGTCTAAGCAAAACTTTATTGATTAAAAAACTGTTCGATATAAAGAAAATACAAAGAATCGTGTTTATTAAATACATCCTTATATATATATATATATATATTTACATATATATATATATATTTACATATATATATTTGTAAAATACTATTATATTTAAGTCAGATGTGATATTTTAAAAATATTTTGTAACCAGTAATATTACTTAGTGTCACCGACAGGCGTTATTTCGGTTGATAATATTATTCCTAATACTTCTGAATAACTGTTCTTATTTATTTAAAATTGCCTTCTAGGGCTAAAACGCCCCCTTATCAAAGCTTAGGAATAAATTTGTAATGTTCATATATATATATATATATAATTGAGTAGCAGAGTTGTGTAACAGTATATAAAAGAGTATTTGGGATGTTTTACAAACATAGGTCATAGATTATAATTAAAATCTGATTGTTTTTAATTTATAAAACGTCAAACTCTAGTTTACTTTATCTCTCTGGCATTAATTTTATAGCTATCTATATTTAAGACAAAATTTAGTTTAAAAAATTGTGTGATTTATTTAGTGACCTTTGGGTGTTTTAGCATAAATTATATTCAAGTAATAATTATAATACATCAGCTATGTTTAAAAGTAAAAGTTGAGTGAGTATATAGCCCAAACAGGTATCAAGACACGTCATCAAGATAATAAGGGTACGTTTATGCTGCAGCCTCGTAGTAGTAAGATAAGGTACAAACACACATTTATTAAAGAAATAGTCATTAAAATAAATTATTTTACTACACAAAGCAGACAGAAATGACTATCCAGGATTGAAGAAACCGTTTGACAAAGGTATTAATTAGCAAGAAAATATTTAGCCTTTTCCAAAAATTAAAGCTACCTTGATAAATTGACGTATTTACAAAAATAATAGCATCGTGTCTTACTACCTGTTCAGGTTATACGTATATAGGATGATTACTCTAATCGGGTAGGGATGAGGAAGAAATCATTTTCGAGGTAATATACAAACATTTGGGTGGAAAGAGAGTAGGAAACCATTTGAGGAAAATCACCCTAGTAGATCCGACTGAGATTCGAACGCCGTTCTCCCTATCATAAGCAGGCCAGTCTAATACGAGAGTGACGCCTTAGATCGTCCGGCAGGTTACAATATTGTAGTATACGTTATGACTTTTTAGATACAATGAAGTATAACTTAAGGGATAATGTAATCATTATAAACTAAGTTATTATTTTACCAGATATTTTTATGTAAAATTTGTAGATATCATAAAATATTTTATTTTAAATGTATTTAGAATAAATACTTCACGTCACGTTACGTTTTAAAACGTTAATTGTCAAAAATAGGATTCATATATTGATAAATATTTGGAGACGCCGGGTATTGAATCTGAGACATTTCCTTTAGTGGACAGACACGCTACTGACTGAGCTAAGGTATCGGAATAATTCAAGCTATATTAAGTAAGGTGACTTACAATATTCTTACAATCCGGCAGTTTCACCTCTTTTTGTTTTATTAATTGAATGATATTAAAGTGTAGCTATTAAAAATTTAAAATAAACGCTGTCAATTTAATATAAACAAAACCCACAAAATATATAACCCTCGATAAATAAAATATAACACCACACAGTAAGTGACAATGTGCATAAATTGTTTTAAATAATCTGATCGCAATCCGGGATTTAAGGGCTGTCTGCGCGTGTACTTTTAGGACCAAATTTCCCTTAATTGAACGGTAATTTTATGTTTGTTACGTTAACACATGCGATCCTCCGATCAGGAGATTTCTTTAGGCACGACACACAAAATATAGGTCAAACCTATAATAAACTATAATTCACCCCAATATGACCTACTTCGTTATACGCGCTCATTGTCACATTGGCTTTAGAAAGCACTAGATTTTAAAATACATAATATTAATGTTGTATTATCGTATATCAATATAAAACAATATAATATTTTGTAAATTTAAACAGTTAATGAATTCAAGAAACTGATCAACAAGTTAAATCTCTCTTAAATTCTACTGATGAGAATATAAAACGTATTAGAATATGTACACATAAACTATACTATGTAAAACTCGATTAATTGAGACTCTAGATTCTTAATAATATAAAATATGGTAAAATTATATATATATATATATATACGGAAAGCATTCAAACTTTATATATTTGCCGTTGCATGCCGGGATGTGACCGGACGAATCGCGATGTGACCATTTAACACAGGTAAAATCACGAATAACTTATTTCTGCGTACGACCCTCCTTGGTGACGTAGTTGGCTAACGCGCTAGTCGTGTTGAGCTCGACCACCAAGGACGGGGAGATCGAGGTTCGAATCTCGGTCGGGTGAACTGGGATTTCCACTCTCCCTCCACGCAAATGCGGGTTCACTTCCTCTAAATTCAACCCTCCCAATTCCTAATCCATTAACGTAATTAGTACTCAAGCGTATAACCCGAATGGGTAGTAAGACGTGGTGTTAAATATTATTTCTGCGCATGGTTATCAGGGATGGGTATATTATAATTTATTATTATCATCATTATGGGACTATAATATTATACTACGCACTATCTTTATTTACAATGAAATTACGCTATTAATTTATTTTTATAAAATACTATTAACATGTTTTTATATTTTATTGACAGACTGACTTCTCGCTTTATTCAGGCCCAAGGGTAATATTGACTATGAACATATACCTCATGCATACGTAAACTTTACGTACGCGCATTTCGTTCACCCTAAACACGTCAGTATCAAAAATGTTATTCACATGTTTCTATTTATGTTTTGAATTAGAATTAGTCAATGCTTACGAAAAGGCAAAGAATACTTTGGGGCTGGTTTTAGAAGTGATTGATGACTGTTATTATAAATTAGGTGCTTTCATTCACAATAAAGAAATAAGTCTCAGCGAAGCAAGTAGAAAAGAATCAAGTACTGGTGGACAAGGGTGCGGTCACTGTTCTTGCAAGCAGAAATGTTCTAATTTAAAAAAATTGAATGCAAGGCGAACGTTATGAAATGTAAATAGAAGTGTCATTTTTCTATTCTGTGCACCAACAAATGAACTGTGAGTCCATCTATATGTTTACATCATTTATATTTTATTTTTATCATTAAACAATTTTATCATTTGTAATTTTTTATCTCTATTAAATAATTATAATTAATTTACTTCATTTATTTTAATTTACGAGGCTGAACATCTTTTTTACAGAAGATAGATTTAATTCAGCAGTTTATTAATTTTTACATTTTTGTATGTTCTTCAATGTAATCTAATTAAATTTTAATGTTTTGCAAATACTATTTTATTTGAATTATTCTTTACACTGTTAGCTGAATCGTGATTTGCCCGAATGCGATCAGTCACATCTCAATTTGCCCGGGCACATCCCGAAATACCAAGATAAATTGGGCATTACCAAGACACATGCCTGGAGAACTCAAATTTTCACGATTAAAATATTTATATATTAAGATAAAATCTATATATTAAACTATTATGTATATCACTTAATAGTTGGATCTCTTTTGGCTTATCAAGCTAATTCGATGTTACACAATATGACCCTAATATGTATTAGGTTGGTCTTAATAATTAATTATATTTGGTTTATAGATACTTTATTAAATGACCTTAAGCAATATTGTATCAAAAAAAAATTATAAGTAAAATAAAGAACTATATTTCATAAACAGAGAATTGCTTGTTTTAAAATATCTAGTATGTGTGTCTAGATTTATTAAAAATATGTAAATCGTGAATAAAAGATTTTTACTCAAATCTTACATCCACCAGTATACTCACTTCTTAGCAAAGTCACGTGCTATTAAATAACAAGATTAGTGATCACATTATTTAACGAAAGTTTAATAAAAAAAATTTCCCCTAGGTTTGGACTGATTTTTTTTTAAAAACACTGTTAAATAAATTAATTTGTTTAATATATGCATTAAAGTAATGCATAATTTGACAACTATAGTAAATATCTCAAATTATCAAAGAAATTATAAATTTAAATGGTTTTTCTTAAACTAGATTAGAATCTATACTAAACCCGATGAATATTAGCAGAGCTAAGACCCGCTTTGTTGATCGAATGGTCTAGGGCGTCACTCTTGCAATAAACTTGACTGTCGATTATGGAGAGACCAGGGTTTGAATCTTGTTCAGATGTACTGTGGGTGTATTTTCCTAAATAGTTTTCCACTTTTACTCCGTGGAAAGGCCAATACACTTCCAATAATTTCAACATTCCTTATACTAGCGTAACTGGTACGTATGCGTTTAACCCTATCGGTTAGTAAGAGAGGATGACAAAAAAGATATATATTTAAAAAAAGATTAAGTTGATGTAAATCATGTCGATGCTACTTGTGTTAGTAGTTGTGAAATAAGAGAAAAAAATAGCTGTATGTGAATAAAAATGTTGACAAGTCAATCATTGGTACGTTAATAAAAAGATCAGACTTAAATATGTATCCATAAAACATTTTTCAAAACAAAACGTTGCAGTATTCTATGAATAAGCAATGTACAATACATTAAAGAATCTGATAATTAATTCACTAAAAAATTAAAGTTCGCAATTGAATTGATATGAGGAATTTGAAGCTTTGTGCGCTAATGTTTTCTGGTTTATACATTTTGTCTCTATTTAATTTCTCTCGACACCTGTGAGGGAAAAGTATTGTGATGGTCAAAAAAATAAATGTCGATATTTCATGATTCCCTGAAACAAACAAAAAAAATAGTTTTCGCGATGCCGTATGTCTATATCTCGGCCTATAGCCGAAAATGTTTTACCGATCGGGTTAAAATTTTGACCGTAAGGTTTTTATATGGTTTCTCAGGCTAATTTTTGGAATTATATAAATTTAACCCTAAAATTAAGGGTATTTTAATGAAGGGCAAAAGAGAATAAAATCTATTTTATCGAAACTCACGCTAACGGTTTTGATTAAATTTCGTATCCAAATACTTGTCGATTTTTACTACCTGACCGTGGTATCCTTTTTTAACTACACTAAGTTGGTGACCTGGTGGTCTAGGGGTAAGGTGTCACACTTCTGTTCTGGGGGTCCGGGGTTCAATCCTCGGTCCCGGCACAGATTTATCTGATTGCCAAACCCTTCCTTCACCTCTGACAAGACGTGTATTAATCACAACTTGTGAATGTGTGGAATGCCAGGCCTCCACCGTGGTTCGGATCCCACGTTAAACTGTAGGTCCTCCATTTCATCTCACAATCACCCTACCATTACACATTAGCGTAAGTGCGTACAAACCGAACGGGTAGTAAGACGCGGTGTTAATAATAATAATATTAATAATAATAATATTAATAATAATAATAATAATAATAATAATAATAATAATAATAATAACTACACTAATGGGGTATAAGGATGAGGAAGATGGAGTTAGAGTCGATTAAACTTCATTTAAAACTCCAACCCCAAAGTTCTGGTCACCAGCTAACCAGACTAGGTGGGTCCGACATCTAGTCCCGTGTGGCCAACGATATGGCTCGTAATTTGTTAAGATACCCAACATGATTCGGACGAAAAAAAAAAGAAAAAAATCACCCATGAAGATTATCTATGGTTGAAGAAGAAATTATAGGGGTGTCTTTGGCATGCGGGCGGTTTTTATCAGATACCCAGCACGCCATTCTCATATCATGACTCATCCGGTAGCACCGTAAAAACGTAACTATCAAGCTATTCTAATTAATAAGCATTTCGACGGGTGTGTCAGTATTTTTTCAACATTCTAGTGCAAGTTGAGTGGCAGGCTAACTTTCCAACTTTTTAATCAAAATCAATGTTATTTTATTTGTTAGGACATTTCCGTCTGTCATGACTCTCTATACCATTGCTACTCAACCTGGGGTGCGCTTACACCTAGAGGTACGCAAATACATATTTGGAGGTCTGTAGATTTAAAGTGTGTATATATATATATATATATCAAACATTTGTAATTTAAACTTATTATATAATATATTATTTTGGGTGTACTTTATTTTAGATTTATATTATAGAATATGTATAGCGTGCATTATGCTCCAACAACTTTAGGGGTAAAATTTGAAGATCATTTATATCTGGGGGTACGCGTATATAAAAGGTTGAATACCAACAATTCGTATAAATATATCAGCCAACTGCAAAATAAATGTTTATTTCGAAGTTATTAAAGATAAGAGCACATTATGGTACATTGCGTTGGCTCGTATCCCTCCACACAATCTTGGAAAACACACCCGATTTTAGTCTTTCCACATTTTCATAAAATGTAGCCCCTTTTCGATATAATTATAGAAAAGGACAGCCTGTGAGCACTTTTTACACTTTTTACCTACTATGGAATAACCAAACAAACCATTTATAGCTATCTATCTTTGGATTTAAGGTTTTATATATATACATACATGCATACATATATATATATACATATATGCATACATACATACATAAATACATACATACATACATACATACATACATACATACATACATTCATACGTACATACATAAATACATACATAAATACATACATATATACATATATACATACATACAAACATATATACATACATGCATACATACATACATACATACATACATACATACATACATACATACATACATACATACATACATACATACAATACATACATACATACTCAAAGAATACGCTAGAAAATCAGCTTCAGTGGCCGAATGGTCTAAGGCATCATTCTCGTGTTATAAAGGTGAGGTTGGGGTTTGAATCCTTGTTGGGTCTACTGAGGGTGGTTTATCTTAAATCGTTTTCCACGCTTCTTCCTAAAAAATGAATGAAGATTATCTATAAAATACTTCCTTCCACATCTCACGCCATAAGAATATTTATCATATATGCGTACAACCTGAACAGGTAGTAAGATGCAAGTAATAAAAAAATACGCTAGAAAATGGACCAATGTCCACAAGATTAAGTGATTTTTTTTAAAGCAATCCCACCCTCCACTGTTAGAAATATCTTGTAGCATTTTGTGACTGAAGTTAGTAGGGGGAAGTATGTATTATTGTATTATATTCATTATTTCCTTCAAGGTCGCCTGTTTGTGAGGGGAAACAAGTATAAAAGGTGAAAGACAGAGAAATAATTATTAGGATTAGAAAACACTGGCAATACTGAAGGAGAGAAAATCTTTTATTAATTTAAAAACATCTGTTTTATTCGTTAATCTGGAGACGTTTCCTAAACACAAACACTCAACGCACTAAGTATTTAGAATTGTATCGACCATTTTTTCCTATATAAGAGAAAAGGAAAACTCAAAATGAGAAATCTCTTTCTGAGCGTGCTAATTGAACTTCCAAACTGCATTTGTTCATGTGCTCAACAACACAACTTTCCAATTCCAGGAATCCGCGATTAATATTGTCATGCGGTCATTCCGTCAAACAGACAATACGGTACAGTTATCTAAATGCTTCCGAGAAGATTAATTGTTCTCTAACGAAACAATTTATCTGTGACATTGCTTGAATATATTAGGTCCCCCCGTGCTATAAATATTGCCTCAACCCTTTCAGCCGCATTGATACACCATTGAAATAGTACTATTTAATCAAATACTTGTGTTTAAACAACAACAAAAAGAGATAGAAAGAAACGAAGATCATAAAACAAACTTTTACGAGTGAGAACGGCGTGGCTATCAATTTGTTTTCAAGTAGGTGATTAATTAAATCAGATGACAATAGTTTTGAATGGTAGTGTTGATTTAATAAACCGCTACAGTGTGAAATCAAATAGAGAGAATTTAAATAGTTTTGAAAACGGGAACATTAGATTTCATTATTTTGGTATATGGTATTTGGATCAAGGGGCTATTTGAATCAAAATAAATATTCAAACTAATGCGCAGTTATTCTGCTCATATTTTTTGGTGTTTAATTCTTCTAATTTACTGAATGATCTACTGGCACTAAATTGGTATGAAAAAAGTATAATTTTTAAACATTTAAATAGCTGAAAAAAGGATTTTACGAAATCAATCGACGTGAGATTGACATACTTTTTCTAGTGAGGTAAATAATTATCTTTGCATTGTAATGTCTTACCCTCTTATAATTGTTGATTTCGAAGTAATTTTTTTTAAACCTATAGCTTAGTCTTGTGGACTCATCACCAAAAAGTTTGAGCGTATTCTATTGGAAAACAATAGAGTTATTTTATATTTAAAAATAGTTTGAATCTGGGGCTATTTGAATCACTTTTTAAGGGGCTATTTGTATCATTTTTTTCTTGCGTTTTTATTTATTTTTAGAATATACCATTAATTATTTATCTCTTTCTGACACTTCGTAGACTGTTATTTTATCATCGTGGTTGGACTTGAAAATAAAAACTTTTGAATTCAATTTTAAAAACAAAATAAACATATTAACTACTACACATTATTTCTCACTAGTTCTTAAAGCTTGAAGAATAGCGCTAGTTTATTTGGAAAGGTATTTCTGTCTCGTTTAAAATACTTAGATGTGCTATAGTTGTAAGTTGTAGATTATACAGCACTGTTAAACACTGACTTAACTGGCTAACCCTATAACGGTACTTTTGGAGGGATTGGCGAGGGGGGTGGTAAAAGGTTTCAGTATTTTGCCGGGACACCTCAGACAGTTAAGTTAAAGTTTATTTGATGGATCGGTGTGTCTCAGTTGGGTTTAGTGATAGTGTGTTTGAATGTATAAACAATTAATTGTTATTTAGTAATACTGAATCTTCGTGGGGGTAAGTCCAAATATATTAACATCTTAACCATTTTTACAAAATTTAAATACAAAATAACTTAAACTTGTAAAATTATCTAAGTTATTTTAGTATTTTGATTTAGTTTTAAAATATGATTTTAGATGGTTCTAGAGTTAAAAAAATAAGAAAAAGAAGATACCAACAATGGTCAAAAGCGGGAATGACCCAGGCCCTAAACAGTACACACGAAAACTGAAGTGTTAGAGCAGCTGCATCACATTTCAAGGTACCGTTCAGTACACTGCAAAGAAGAGTTCGGGCGGCTAGACTACTTAAAACCGCTGATGGGCACCACCAAGCTAACCCAATTATAATACAAAAGTAAATAGGCCATCCTAAAGTCCTATCTTTCAAGCAGGAGAGAGCCCTAGTAGAAAGATTAAAAGTTCTTTGTAATTGTGGTTTTGGTAATCCATAGGAAAGTGTGCGTAAATCTGCGTTCCAGTTTGCTAAGTTTCTTAAAATCAAGACCCATTGGAATGATTATGCCAAAATTGCATGCAAGGATTGGTTTATTTCTTTCATGAAATGACATTGAGATATCTCCTTAAGAAAGCCAGAAGATTTGTCAAAATCTCGCGCTGAAGGAATGAATAGAAATGCAGTAGAAGAATTTTACAAATTACTAAATGATGTCACAGTTGATCTTGGAATCCATGTTCAGCCACAATCTGTTTACAATATGGATGAAACTGGTTTTTCGATGAACAACAAACCATTTAAAATAGTAGCAGAAAAGGGAAGAAAGAGGTAATTTCATTAAAAAGCTTAGACAGAGGTGAAAACGTGACCGTTGTAGCATGCTGCAGCGCTAGTCGTGATTTTAAAGGGAAAAAGGATGATAGAGGAATTTAACATTGGAATGCCATTGTTATCATCAGTACTAATGACAGAGAGTGGGTATATGAGTGAAGAATTGTTCCTAAAATGGCTGCAACATTTTCAAAAACACCGATCTTCTAGGAAATGCCTGCTTATTTTATATGGCCACTCATCACATCACTCTCTTCAGTGTCTTGAGTTTAGTTTGCATAACGAAATAGAGCTATTGTGACTTCCACCTCACACCACACACGTTCTGCAGCCTATTGATAGGCCATTTTTTAAACCCCTAAAAGCGTTTTATCATAAAGAAACTTATTCATTCATTCACAACAACCGAAAAAGCTCAATCACCAAATTAACCTTCGGCAGACTGCTAAATGCTGCTTGGATCAAAGGAGCAACTGTTGGGAATGCGGTCAAAGAGTTTTGAATGTAGAGGGATATTCCCTTACAATTGCACTAGAAAAATTTCTTCCTTCACACACCTTTATTGCAGATATGCCTATGGGAGAACCGGGAACTCCATGTGACACTGCAGGACCATCAACCAGACAACAAACATCTACCATTACTTTTTCTCAAGTATTACCCAACACCGGTCAAAGCTTCACACACATACAAACAAAAGAGGACAAAACAAAGAGGCTGCCATCTAACATCACAAGAAAATGTTGATAAAGTAAGATCGAAAAGAGCTTTACTGTTCGAAAAAGAAACTAATACTGGTATGACCTTGAAAATACCAAGTCTCTAAAAAGCCTAAAAGACATATTTTGTCTGAGTTCGCTACACCCAGCAACTCAGATGAAGACTATAATATCGATACTATTTTTGACAATGAAGAAGAAGAAGAAGAAAATTCACCATGTGGTTTTTGTAAAATTTGACAAAAATTTAAGTGGAAAAGGAGACTGGATTAAGTGTCAAACCTGCATTGTGGTTTCATGAAGTATGTGTCGGGACCTTTGGAAATAAACAGTTTAAGTGTGTAAAATGCATACAAACATTTGGTTTGCATCTAGTAGTATACACCTTTAATAAAAAAAAAATTAAACTGGCTATACTCATGTTAAAATATAAAAATAATTATGTGATTCAAATAACCCCATCCCTGATCCAAATAACCCCACGTTTTTACTAAAATGTTATTTCCACTTGAGAATAATGTTCTTTATTATTATGTCCTACTTAGATTTTTACTTTCTCTCTATCTTACAGGTAGAGAAAGTATGGTGATCGTCAAAAAAATCGAACTCGAGATTTTGATGAATTTTGACATTTCATGACTTCCTGAATCCGAAAAAGTTGTTTTTGAATTTCCGTCTGTCTGTCTGTCTGTCTGTACCTCCAACTAGAGCCTAAACTATTTTACCGATTGAGCTGAAACTTGATATCTAGGGTTTTCATAGGGTTGCCCCGAGGGGTTTTTGGAATTGGATATCTACCCCTAAAATTAAGGGTAGTTTACTGAAGGGAAAAAAGAGAAAAAGT
>CABFWO010000074.1:116039-187137 GCA_902155825.1 Timema genevievae
TTTTAATACGAAGTGTTGACCCTTGTGGAAGACATTAAACTGTTTGAAATGCTCTTAGGTGGACAAAGATGCGCCTCTTTTCTCATTGATTATATATCATTGTATATTATTTTATGCGTGTTCTTATGTGGAGTGGTGATGATACAATGTACATTATTCCGTTCAGAAATCTTACGAGTTTATAGAAAGAGAGAGAAAGTCTGTGCGGTGTGCCGTACCATTTATTTTTCAAAAAATCTATTACTAGATATGGTTAAGAATATATGAATAAGGATATAAATAGCTCTTAAAAAAATTTCGCAAGTATTTTAAAGGTGAAAACTTAAATTAAAGTTGAAATTACCCAAATTGCCCCACCCTACCATAAGTATAGTTTCCAATTAATCTATATATCTATTTTAATATAGGGTACTTAATTATATCGTTGGTATTTATAAAATGTTTTATTTTTTTAAACATATTTCATTCTGTTACTGGTCGTTTCTACTTAGTGACATTTGCCCACTCCAACCCCAGGCTAGAGATTGATGGGAAGTACTTTTGAAAATATGGTGAAAGGCAATGGGTTCTTTTCTTTGGACTTTAATTATAAATCGAGTATGATCTAAAAAATAATAATTGCAAATTGTACAAGAACTAAGTATAAACACTGCGTCGTGCAAGTCTTTTGTCACATCCTACTTGTACATGATCCTTTTCTCTGGGCTGTTATGCCCTTCAGTCCCTAAAGGGTAGCCTGAAATCCTTAACAAGATATTCACCAACATGGGTAGCCCTGAAAAACAGCCCTATACTGTTCCCCGGGAGCGTTCAATCATGCTCTCAAATAGACTGTAACAAGACTACATCCCGACTAGATTATATCACGATATTAACATGCTATAAAAAGACTGCAAAAAGATTGTCACGTGTGCTCGTTCCTAAAAAAAAAAAAGTGCACACCCCTTTCACTACTAAAGTGCATTCCAGCCTGGGATTCATGGAGTTTACGTATGGAACAATTTCTTGCTCACTCTATAATACCTCTAAGTACTTCCGCGTTCAACTAAGACAACTTTCTTTAACTGTTGACTCTATAACTCTAAAATAATTTATTTTTTCAGTGAGTCTTACTACCCTACTGAGCTATATGCGTTTAAATTTTGCTAATAAATTAGTAAGAGTAAGGTAGAATATAGAGTAAATGAACCAACATTTACGTTGAGTGAGAGTAGTTACAGGCCAGCCGGATTATATTAGATTGACATCTAATCCACTAGTAACCTCATTAAAGATTTTTTTAACGATTAAATCTTTGGTTGCTAATCAACTTTTGAGATATTTTATTTTATGTGCGACTAAGGTATAAGAAATAATTATTGTTTTAGAAATAAGCAAGTCTTCTTCCATATATTTTTTCATATAAATATTTTATGTATCTGCTTCCATTTAAATAATGGATAGATTTAGTACGAAAGAAAAGTAAGCATTAATTAGCATTTGCCGACAAAAGGAATAAACTAAATAGTTGTTTTTCTAACCTTATGTTTGAAAATATAGAATTTGTCTTTTGGGACCAAAAGTGTCCGTTACAGCCACTTATAACATTATTTTTACTTTGAACTGAAAACTGTTTTTACATTCTTTTAGGGGATTCATCAATATTTATATTTTGTTTCATAACAGCTAAAGTTCAAATAAGCTTGATTTTATAATACATTTTAATAAGAGCTCAGTACCACCAAAAGGCTGTTCTGCCGCAATAAAAAGAGCAAAAAAACTAAATAGTTAGTCTCGATTGAAAATAAAGATAATGTTGATATTATATTGATAAATTTGTTATTAATTATTATTTTAGTTTAAGTTATTCAAAGAGCAATCAATTTAAAATAATATAAATAAACTGTGTTCAATATGTACACATTGCTTTGAGGTATTTATGAGAAAGCGTTAAGAACAATGAACCCTAACTAAACGTTAGCAATAACTGTAAATATTTAAATTATTATTAGGTCCTATAGTAAGATATATAAATTAATTATAATTCAATTTAATCTATGGAAGAGTGTGGATCGAGGGACGAAGCAGATACAAAATGGGGGCGAAACAATTAGACGATTAGTAACTTAAAAATTAACACTATTTTTTTAAGTAAATAATCACTGGCTAAATAAAAACAAAATACAATACTACACTCTTGCAAATGTTAAAGATAACTTAACTCAGGTAAACTCCACCGGGTGTCAGGCAAACCTCACTTTCCTCAACATAGATCGTCTAATTGTTTCCGTCTCACCCTGTATATGAAGGTAGAGTGTGAAAATAAAAAGGAAGGGGTAGGTCATTTAAGATGTGGATAAATGTGGTAGACAAATGTTTTAAAAAGAAAAACATTAAGAGTTTAGGAACAAACGAGCATGCTTGATTCGGTATATTAATGTTAAAGCGAAGGGAATATGAAGGATAGGGATGTGTGGATAAAGTTAGTGAGGATGGATTAAGTACGGAGATTAGATATATATGCACAGCTCCTTATCCACCCCGTAAGGGAATGGTGGAACTAGGTATGTAGGTATTTAGTTTATTAAATTTTATTCCAAATATTAATAATATAGCTATACAATAATTTTATTTTGAAATATTATATAGCTCTATTATATTTAGCTTTAATTTTAAAAGGATCATAAACATATTAAGAATTATTTATCTGGTTTTTAACTTTTTGTTTATTCATATAGAATTTAATATAGTGAATGAATCAAAATATAAAAATAATGATATTTATCTAACCAGTACACCAAATAATTAAAATATGAAAATCTATCAACAAACTATAAATACAATATTGTGTTAAAAAATTTCAAAGATGTGTCAAAACTTTTGAACTTTTCCTTGAAAAAATAAACTATACAATACTGCATTAAAATAAACTAAATATAAGTAAATCCACTATAAGTATAAGATAAATATTAGCATTTCAGTAATTTTTCTACTTGCTTATTTCAAAACTATGATATTTCATTATTTTAAATAATTTTACCATGCTATTTTTGCCAATAAATTTATTTCGTAACAAATTTAAGTAGTCCTCAGTGGTCGTGGGGTAATTGGTGCGCCTCAGGACCCAATGTTTGTGGGCTAAAACCAAGCAAGGGTTGATGGTTTTTTCTTGAACGGTTAAAATCCGTGGTACAACTTCCTTTGAAT
Source organism: Timema genevievae (assembly GCA_902155825.1). Classification (NCBI taxonomy): domain Eukaryota; kingdom Metazoa; phylum Arthropoda; class Insecta; order Phasmatodea; family Timematidae; genus Timema; species Timema genevievae. The sequence goes on from CABFWO010000074.1 coordinate 119,226, forward strand.
TGGAATTAAAGCCGTTGGTTCCATGTCGATTGTAGCGTATAAAATAATCCTACCAGGTGTGTTAAAATACCTTTCTCAGCAAAATTGGTAGACCATTTCGCAATCACCCATAGAAATTCTCGTGTGGGGATATAATCAGTTGGTTCAGAGAGTGCACGTTAAATATCTAAAAATAAATTAAATAATTAAAATGAAAAAATAAATTTAACAACAGTTCGTACGAAGTATAGTCTATAATGAATGGACATAACACTGCTCAATAAACAGATACTATTCTAGACCTTAAATAAATCATTTTTTCCACAAAGAAAAAACTAAATAACCCCATTAGAAAGCTCTGTTCCTGCCTAGTGTGGGGGATTTAGCAATTATGACGTCATGCCTGTTGCCTGGGGCTAAACCACTAGAAAAAACAGGGTCAACGCGGATGCTGATTCCCTCGCAACGATAGGAGCCAGTAAGGTTTAGGTAGAAGGGGCGGGAGGGTTATAATTCTACCTCCCACAACCCCACTCATCAATTCCCAATGCAACTGCCATCACTAATCTCGAAGAGAACATTTTTTTAAACGTTATTCTGATAAAATTATTTCCCCTCAATTTCTTGACACTCAAAATGTTTTTGGTATAAAGTTTTTGGATAATATGGTGTGTGTGTATATATATTTATTTATTTATTTATTATATATATAATAAATCTTAATCACCATATCCATCTCGGTGGTGTAGTTATCTAACGCACTACACCCGTGTTGAGATAGATTGCCGAGTACGGGGAGATCGAGGTTCAACTCTCGCTCGAGTGAACTGGGGGTGGTTTTCCACTATACCTCCAGGCAAATGTGGTTTTATTTAATCTGTATTTAACCTTACCAATTAATAACCCATTAGTGTAATTAGTACTTAAGAGTATAACTCGAACGATTAGTAAGACGCAGTGCTGAATATTATTATTATTTATTGTCATGTCTTGCCTGTTCAGGCTACACCCATATAATATAATTATTACTCTAATGGGGTAGGGATGAGGAAGGAAGCCTGTTAAAGGTAGTATACCCGAATTTGCATGGAAGGAGAGTGGGAAATAATTTAGTGAAAACCACCCTTGGTATACACGACAGGAATTTGAATCACGATGTCCCCGTCTTAACCAGGCCTATTTGAGACGAGATTGACACCTTAGACAATTCAGCCACTGGAATGGGTTAATTTTTGTTAGCAATGACAGTAAAAAATTACTTTTAACGTAAATCGAAAAATATAAATTTCTTTGTCTCTAGGGATGGACTTACTCAAATTCCTTTTTAATTATCTGAGACAACACACAAATGAACTCGATGTGCCTAAGAGCTTTCATACCTCAATAATAATAAAAAAATATTACCCACAATAGTGGGCATTCGGAATAAATATCACGCTCATCTAGTCTGGTTCACCGGTGATGGGGAGGCCGGGGTTCAAATCAAGGCCGTGAGCTTCAGGTGGGATTATTTTTTTACTAAATTGTTTCCTACTATCTTTACATGCAAATGCACGTACATTCTCTAAAAAAAATTCCACCTACCTCATTAGTAGAATTGAAAACTTTCAACCCGGACGGGTAGTGAGAGACTGGGAGAAAAACAAAACTAGGCTATAAATATAGTTATTCCTACTAGCTTACAATGGATGAGATTACGTCTTCCGATATTTTAGACATTTCCTTTTGAAACGGAAAGTTAATCCGACGCGTCTTACAGCGATGGCTATTTTAGTTAGATGCGAGTAATTCCAGATGAATTCTAAAGGTTGCGTGATATATATTGCGCGTCTAGACTACATCATTTACAAACCAGTGGTGGAAAGATTAGCCAGTACTAACGTACCGTTACCCAAAGGAGACCCGAATGTACTAATCGTACATCCTTTCTATGGAGGCGCTTTCCATGTCCCGATGAGATGAGATGATAGTGATGGTGAGTATGAGGATGGGGAACCAGTGGAAACACTTTAACCTAACTTGAGTCTAACCAATCAAACTCCGGTGACAGTTGGGGTAATTCCCCTTTCGGGAAAAATATCTGAGGTACCAGCCGGGAATCAAACCCGGGATCCCTAGGTACATAGCCAAGTGCACTGACTACTGCACCACGGGGCCAGTTTATAAAGATTGTCCCATTATTGTTTATTTACCCTGGATAACACTCGACTTAGGATGGTAAACACGAATTGTAAAGAAACTAATCCGTTCTCTGTAATCCCCTAACGGGAACTGCCAAGTCAAGTCTTGGAGTCCTAGTCTTACACTGAACTGCAGAATGGGGGGAAAAAAGTGTTTTTGTACATTTTTATTATTATAGGTATTACATTTTTCTATAAAACATTATATTTTGTTAGGTGTGATTAGGTAACTTACATAGCTAGCTAGATCTGAAAATGCATGTTAATTTTCGCCATAAAAAAGTAAATAGATATAAGAATAAATCTTTCCAAGCTTGCAGCTTGAAGTGCAACGCTGCACAAGATAAACACAATGAAAACCGTCACAAACTGTTCTGAATGATTACTGTCTTAAGGATGTTATTGTATCATTTTTAATTTTAATTTATTTAAGGTATTTAACGTGCACTCTCTAAACCGATTAATTATATAAGCACATGATTTATTAAATAACTTGAAATCTAGAACAGACCAAACATTTATCCCCCAGCCGTTTATTCACCACTGTGAAAAGGTCAACGCACATTTAATCAACGATAAATGTTCCAGTCTTGCCGGAAATCGAGCCCAAGACCCTTTTATCAGTAGACAGATAAGCTACTGAGAGAGCTAAGTTTTCAAACAACTGAAATAAAGTTGCTGTTAAAGTGGGGGTAAAGGGGACGCAAGGAAAGGTCAGTGTTTTTGTTTTGTTTTTCAGTTTTTACAGCGGAACATTATTATTTGCCAAAATAAATGAAATGTCGCTATTGTAGAAACTTAAAGTGTAATTTTCTTCCCATGGTAATATCAACAGTTGTTTAGTATCTGTAATGAGCATAGCGGCATTAGATGATAAACGTTTTAAATGGAGAGAAAAAGTTGTAATTAAATTCCTGGACAATCTTAACAGATATTCAAGAAATGTTGAGGTTACCATGTGAAGAAAATTAAAATCTATGTTTCTACTGGAGAAATAATTGATTTATTTGGACCAGAAAAATGTATTGATATAAAAAAACGAGAGCTATCTGCTAGTCAGGCGCTAGTCAGTCTGGCCATCCAGTCGCTTGCGCGATCGCTCGCACGTTTGTCGGTCTGGCCGAACACTAAGGGGGTTAGGCCTTACTTCACGATTTTATGCAGCTCAGTGGTAGAGATTAGTGTCCCTAGTTAAGGGATCGTTGACCTTTTTATGTCCAAGGGCCAAAGTTTCTGTCTCGTGTTGGCTAGTGGGCCACAACACTGTACCGACAATATTATGATTGGATCCATATATTCGTATAAGTTCATTCTTATACTCACACTAGGGATTAGACCTGTTTCCGACAGGTGAAGTTCTAGATTTCTCGTGAAGTGTGTTCTTTATTGTTTTCCCCTATTTTTATATTTCTCATAGCAGGAGGTAGCGTGATTTGTCTTGTCTACTGGTTTTGTTATTTGCTGGTTTAAAGTACATTCGTATAAAAACAAAATACTTTTCTTCGCGTAAAAAGCCAAAATCATTTATAAACTAAAGTAAAATACGTATTTATTTTATTATTTTATTATATAATATACATACAGCATATATTTATACCTGTATTTGTCATTTTTTCTTTTAAATAATTTTATAATTTCAATGAGCCAGTGGGCCGCATAAAATGTTACAATGGGCCGTAACTGCTACGTGGACCACGGGTTGAATAACCATGGCCTAGTTAGATACCTGCTAACGGGTGTAGTTTATTCTGTAATTATAGTGCACCCGAATTAGAAAGGTAATACAGTTCGAAATAGACGTTGCATAATGGTGAAGTTTCCTGTTGTTTTCTTTAGAAAACAGTGTAATGAACGAACATCAGAGAAAACGTTTTACCATATTTAAAAAATAAATACAACAAAAGGTGTTTAAAACATTAGATAGTAAAAAAACTTTTAAACTGATTCCAATGTAACTGTGTCGGTTGAAGAATGTGGATAAAATGACACATCAGTACTTTTTATGGAAAAACCTACCCTTTGTTTCTAAATTCCCGTTTAATCAGTCGTAAAACGGGCTCTTAAATGATTTTGTGGGAGTAAATAGAAGATGAAACTGAGAAAAAATAAACTACAACAGGAACCGGTAAAATTATGGAACGGACACGACACAAGTTTTAACCATATATTGTGCAACCGTCTAAAACATTTTAATTTCCGTGGATGTCATTCGAAAGGTGAGTTTCCTGCTAAATTATTTATAAATATGTGTTTATTAACATTTATAAATAAGAGTAGATGCATCAGTGTGTTTCTTTTTTCCTCGTATTTTACGGGCATATTCTGAACTGACTGTATCAGAACACGACCCACAAACTAACTTGACACCAGAACATACACAGCACCTAGTCCCTCGGTCGTAAATTCATCATTGTGAAAATGGTTCTTCAACATTAGGGTTTTTATCACCTGTGTCAGGAATTGAACCCCGGGCTACTAAGCTTGATGGGCAGATGGACCAGTGGAGATTTATTGGTCTCGGCACTGGTTTATTCTTGAAATTTATTACAAGCCTCTTGGATGGAAAGTTTCATTTTAAATATGTTTTTAAAAGTGGACCTTGAAACTTTGTGTTTATTAAGACAAATTATAAGGCCTGTTATTTAACTTTTTTTTAATTGGAAAAGTAATTTGGTTTGTTTTCTAGCACCACGTATCCCTAATCGTTCGGGCTATAAGCATATATACTAATTACACCAATAGTTGAATAAGGATTAATTTACAGAAAGTGTACCCGCATTTGAGTGGAAGTAGAGTGGAAAACCACTAAGGGAAAACCACCCTTTGTACACCCGACCGGGATTCTAGTCCTGATATTCTCATCCTTGACAGTCTAGTATATTGACTAGTATATTTAGTCTAGTATATATAAAGTGACTCCTTAGGTCATGCGACCACCAAAGTGGGTTAATCTAACTTTTTGATATGGACCAAAATCCGCATTGGTTGATTTTCTTTGTCTTACAGTTTTTGTATATATCTTTCTCAAATTATAAGAACCTTTTTATGATCCTTCACCATCTGGCCTTTAGGGTTTTCCATTTCAATTATTCGCACACTTTTGTTTTCGTTCCCAATCAATTCCTTCGTTTTCTGGTAAATGAAGTCATATCTTCCTTTTCTTTGCAGTTTGATAACTTCATCGCATGTATTATTTATATGGTATTTCCTCACCTTGTCTGTTTCTTTCCTTAACTCGTTGAGAAGCCTCATATATTCCTCTTTGTTGACTTTTTTCCCCATTTCCTTCTTGATTCAATTTTCTGAAGCATTTCTGTTGCCACCCAAGGCTTTCGTGCAGTCCTCTTCAATTTTCCAACATTGTCATTTAACATCTTCAAAAATCTATTCTTAAAACAATTCCACTTCCCTTCCTCACTTATACTCTCTTCTGTCACCTCATTTAACTTTTGTTCTATTGAATTTATCACAATGTCACTCTTGATTCTTAATATTTCTAAGCCCCACCTTAGTTTTATCACGCTCATCTTCCTGATCCTCTTCAGTCTTGTATCAATATACCAGCAGGTTTTTTTTGTCCGAATCGATGTTGGCGTCTAGCAGCCTCTTTGAATCATTCACTCCATTTCTGAACCTCTGTTTGACAAGGATGTAGTCTAGTTGGTACCTTATGATGTCTCCTGGGGTCTTCTATATGTACAGTTTAGTCTTCCCTTTCTTGAACCAGGTGTTTGTTACCAAAAGGTCATTCCGTTGACAGAATTCGATGAGCATCTGGCCTCTGTTGTTTCTCTTCCCCAATACTTTTGGAATACATAAATACTAAACAGGGCCTATCTTATGGACAGTGGCGAGGTGTCAGAGTTGTAAGGATAAGCTCAGCTATCCAAAAAGGTTTTGAAAAAGGAGAAAAAATATCCCTTTACATAAAACAGGTGTAAAATTGAAATTTTAATGGTCATATTTTAAAGCGTAGTGACATGCTAGCAAGCACGCGAAGCGAATGTGTCAGATCCTTTTGGCAAGATAAGCTGACACCTTTCCGCCTAAGGAACCAGGAGAACCAGGGCCTGCAGGGAGCTATGGAGGGTAATGCGCGCGCAACTATTCATCACAGCCACTGAAGGCTACCAGTAAGCCGGCTATCCCCGACTCGTGAGTGCTACATTCTGAACATACAGAGTGTGTTTTAAAGATTTATTTCAGTGTAGATTAGTTTATTCTTGTGATTGTGACATGGATTTTATTATTTTATTTAGTTGTTTTAAATTTTGTATTATAATATATCAGTAATGTTTTATGATTTAGTACAAAAAAGAAGGGACGCTGTAGACATCGACAATGACTCTTTTGATTCAGTTGACTTTTTGTTAACTAATTTTAATAAGGCTTTGTCTTTTGAACGAAAAGTGCATTTAAAAGGAAAAACAGTAAAACCAAAAATAGATATTTTACAGAAAAAAAATTATTAATTTTTATTTTTATAATAATAATAATTACTATTATTATTATTATTATTATTAGTAGTAGTAGTAGTAGTAGTAGTAGTAGTAGTAGTAGTAGTAGTAGTAGTAGAAATAGTAATAGTAATAGTAGAAGTAGTAGTAGTAGTTGTTGTTGTTGTTGTTGTTGTTTTTGTTGTTACAAAATCAAGAAAATGATGAATCGTTATATGCAAACATTGCTGAGATATTTAATGGAATTTATGATAGCTTCAAATATAAATAATCCTTTTGGAAAACGCTTACAAAATAAATGGATAACGCCAGATTTGGTCAGATAAATGAACCACAAAGATAAATTATTTAGTAAGTGGAAAAGTTGCCCATCTACTAATGCCTATAAAATAGAGTACCAAAGAAAAATAAATTTTGTCAATAAATTATTTTTTAGGAAAAAACAATTATATTATCAAACTGAATTAAACAAAGTGAGTAGTAATATTAAGGAAACATGGTATAAAATAAATGAAATTCAAATTAGAAAAAGTAAAATGACAATTGATGAAGTAATAAATAAACATTTAGGCAAAGTTGAGAATATTGAAAATATTGCAAATAAAGTGTGTGAGATATTCAAAAACCAAGTCATACAACTACAACATATTTTCAATATGCAACTATACAAAACGAATAATCTAAACTATTACCAAATTCAAAGTATGTTTATGCCTAGGGCTACATGTTCCAAAATAATATACATTATTGATAAATTAGATATAAATAAAAGCCAGCGAATATTATTATTATTAGCACCACGTCTTACTACCCGTTCGGTTTATACGCACTTACGCTAATGTGAAATGGTAGGGTGATTGTGAGATGAAATGGAGGACCTACAGTTTAACGTGGAATCCGAACCACGGTGGAGGCCTGGCATTCCTCACATTCACAAGTTGTGATTAATACACATCTTGTCAGAGGTGAAGTAAGGGTTTGGCAATCAGATAAATCTGTGCCGGGACCGAGGATTGAATCCCGGACCCCTAGCACAGAAGTCTGACACCTTACCCCCTAGACCACCAGGTCACCCGCCAGGGAATAGATAAGATCAGAATTAAAGACTTGAAAACTGTCAACAGCCAAATTACTCCATTGATAGCAAAACTAATTTATTTAAGTGTACAACAGGGTGTAATCCCGCAAAAACTTAACATCGAAATTAGTAGACCCATTTATAAAAAATGGAATCACTTAGATTATGGAAATTACAGACTTATAGCAATTCTACTAGTTTTAAACAAAATAATGGAAAGATACGTTGCCAACTACTTGATAAATTATTTAGATAAATATAAAATAATTGACCAAAAACAATACGGATTAAAAAAAAAGGTACGGAAATACTTTTACACACTTTTACTAATCAAGTGATAGAGAGATTAAACGAAAAACAAACACATAGCTATTGCATTTATAGACATGTTGAAAGTGTTTGATACGTTGGATAAAGATATTTTACTAGAATTACTTTATAAAATTGGTATGAATGGTTTAAAGATTACCTAACAAATAGGAAAATAATAGTTAAAATAAATAATATAGAAAGTGTATAATTGCGTATAGATATTCAACTACCACAAGGCTCTATTCTTGGGTCAATAAATAATTACTTAATCTATACAAGAACAATGTCAAACTATATTCAGAACTGCGATATATTTATTTATGCATGCTGACGTTAAAATGCTGTATGCAGTGCACAAGAATGTATATAGAGCTAAACAAATGTTACAGGAAGACTTTAATAGAATACAAAACTGGACTCACGATATTAAATTAATAATTAACATTAAAAACCCGCAAACAATGCATATCAGACTACCGTATGTTATAAAGTATAAATTAGATATAAAAGGTCATTGCTTAAATTGTTTAAATAATATAAACCCATGTAATTGTTTAACATCCACGCAAGTTAATACATATAACTATCTTGGGCTAATGATTGATTCTCATATGAAATGGAATACTCACATATAAATAATGAGTAGAAAGGTAAAAGCGGGAATGCTTCATATATGTATACTAAAACAATACGTTAAATATGATATTTTAAAAATAGTGTATCATGCGCTAATCGAATCACATCTAGGCTATGGTATTACCTCCTGGGGAATGACAAGTTATCTGTTTTTAAATCAATTAAGAAATATTCATAATAAAGTTCTTAAAATAATGAGTGAAAACAGCAATAGTACCAAAGTCATGAATAAGGATTGGAAACCATTGACAGTAAAAAACATGTACAACTATAAAATAATAATTCAGTACTACTATTCAGAAACATATAAAGTAAGACAGTCTCATAGTCACAACACCAGAAAACGGCAGTACAAAATACCTTTATATATAAATAAATACGGAAAGCGATACATGAAAATAATAAGACCAACACTTTTTAACATGATACCGGATAATCTTTTTGGAATAAATAAAATATCAAACGTTAAAAGAGGAATAAAAAATGGCTAACTGGCTCACATACTTAATGAAATAATAATATTAGAGTGACTAATATGACAAATAAGCTATGAAATGGACTCGAGATTGGTTTTCGAATATTAAATCAAATAAAAAATGTAATAGATTTAAGGAACTAAATTAAGTGTTAGAATTATGTTAGTTGTAAGAATAGACTTAAAGGAATGAAATGTATTCATTAAATATTTACACTATTACATTTCTGTATGACATTTATGGTGAGGCACCAGCTGACAGGCACATTGTGCTTAACAGGATCATGTTTAGTGATTAAAAATATGTACTCCTGATAAAATAAATAAAAAATAAAAAGTGGTAGTAGTAGTATGCCAGTACTGCATTATATAACTTCATAATAATCCCATTTTCGACACCGTTAAGTGTGCCCCTTTTGAGTGTTCATGACTCAGCTTATCCAAAATTTATCACCACGCTTCGCCACTGCCAATAGAACCTGTCTATCAATGTCAAATTGGGATAAAAATAGAATGTATGCAACAATTTTAACAGGCTTATTTTAAAAGAATGTATGTTTATTTGCAAGAAACGTTTTGTCACCTGTAGAACCTGGCATTCCCTTTATCTTGAGACTGACACAGTTCCCAGATAACCTGGTGATTTCAATTACTATTAATTAGCTACATGTCCAAACCTTGGGTGAATGTATAGCAACACTGTCCAAACTCGTTTTCAGCCATGATCAATTTTACCTGACCTTTTAGTATAGAATTTTATGATCCATGTCATAAAAATAGAATTAGCTTAGCTCACTCTAACTTTTATTCACTCTTACGTAATAATTGGCAGTAAAATACTTTAAAAGTTAGGCTTGGTTAGGTTGATAAATAATACAATCAATCTGCAGTAGACAGGCTTAAAAACTATTAATGTCATAGTAATAATTCTCAGATATATTAAATTTCGTTCAATCAGGATAAAATTTAATTTATAAACACAAATTACCTTGTAGTCCTTTAAATTTTATTTTAAGATATGTTTTGTATACTTTTATGCTTTATTATAGTAAAAAACTTTTTTTGCCAAAATAAATAATATATTTACATTGTAGGTCTACACATGTTTAGTTTAATATTTTTAAACATATTAATTTGAATAGTCATTTAATATTTGTCATTAGTAAAAGTCCATTTGAACAGAAACTTTTTAAATGAAGATAAAATGTATAGTTAAATTACGCGATGCTCATTAAAAATTAATATTCAAGACATTTTTAAATTATTATTCGCAGAAAATTAAATAAAAAGAATACACTTTTATTTGTTTTGGTGAAAAAGGTTTTCTCTCATAAAACCTAAAAAACATATTTACCTTAACTAGAGTTAATTTTTACCCCAGCTTCATGAACAAATTAATTCTAATTATATGTGTAGGGCCTAGCCAAATAATTTGTTACTTTTAAATCGCCAATTATGCCCAGGAACTTCGAACAAACCTAAAACTTAAAATTATTGGTACGATAAAAATAAATTAAGATGTCCTGCTGGAAGTGTTTTCAAATTTGGCCTCAGAACCTCAGATTTATTAATAATTCCGATAGATTTAGGTTCACGCGCGCGAACACACACACACACACACACACACACACACATACAAATGGCTACCAAGTAAATGCTATTTCCTTTATGTATGAATCTAGTAATAAAATAAAACATTGAGATAAATGTTTATTTAAATATATATTTATGTGTGTGTTTATTAATTAATAATTATAATTATTTTTGTTAATATTATTATTAATAATAATTTTATAACATACTACTACTCTCAAGTTATTTATTTATTATTTTGGTTAGCTCTCATTAATAATTATCTTCTATTTTTTGTAATTGTTCATCAGTATGTATCATTATTTAGCTATTATTGTTTATTTTATTTTGTTATTATATGTGCTTGTATGGTACTTGTGTAATTTTCAGTACTGGCTTGTCATATATCTCGGCTATAATACATGAAATTGAAATTAAAATAATAATAATAATAGTTATTATTATTATTATTAGTTAATATATTTTCATGATTGAATATTTATTTATATTTATTAATATATATTTATTAATATATAATTTATATATATTATTTATATGTTTATTAATATATATTATTTATATATATGCGTATATATATTTATATATAAATAAAAATAATAAACATGAATATATCTTATTATTTTTATATCTTATATATTCATGTTTATTATTTTTTATTTGGTAAAATTATTCCTTCTTAACACAACCAAGCATTTTATTATTTTTCTAATTTTAGGTTGAGCATTCCAATGGATTATATGCCTGAATTTCTATACTAGTGTAATCATAAGTTTACAACAAAAATCAAATGTAATTACATCAAAATGTTTCGCTTGTAAAAGGGAAATAAAATGTTTGATTCAACTCTCTGTGTATATAGTAGAATTTTTTTTAAACACACTTTTACACAATTAACGTGTTTGTTATGACAGTCTCAATTACGGCAAAGTGTTGTACAGCTTGAGGGTGAAAATTTACGGTGAAACGGGGCCTTTTGGGATTACATAGCTCCAATGTTCTGTCGGCAAATTTGTTGTGTTACATATAAATTGTTTGTTTTCTAATGGTAGTATTTTTAACCGTTATGAAGCATTTAAAAAACTATTTTACATTTCATCTGCTACAAAAAAAACTTGTTTTACTGCTATAAAAGTGTGTGTATTTAGTTTCTGAATCAATAAATATTTTTCATAGGGAATATAATTTTGATTATGTGGTATTTAAATTACAATGTATTTCCAGAGAAAAATATAAATGCACTAAATCTATTTACTAACTTATGAAGGAAACATCTTTCTATCTGTAGAAAAATTCAAAGTAAATAAAAACAAGAATAATAAAGACAAATTTGAAACAGTGTGTCAATAAATACGATTATTATTTCTAAGAATTTTTCGGTGGTAAAGATTTTCATTAAAATTATAGGTCTATCTCTCAATAAAAATATTTTAAATTTTCTTTAATATGAATGTGAAGTTAGATAGCTTGGTTGTGTGATGAATAAGTACAATTCCAGGTTCACATCCGTCTAAAAAAATTACAAGTTTATAAAATACATTATATAGCTCTTTAAATAAAATAATGCTTAAATTATGTTTATGTACACCACGTCTTACTAGTATTCCAGGATATACATATATTTACACAAATGGAGTGGAGGGCTAAATAATTAGATTGAATTGATAATAAGTGTATCCACATTTGCGTGGATATACTGGAAACACTCTTAGAAGAAAAAAAACTTTTGACTTCAGGCTAGGATTCAAACCCCGCCCTCACCATCATTGTAAATCCAAATTAATCAACAGACCAGGTTTCCAAAACTGTCAGAATCCAGGATATATTAATTGAGGTACAGCATGGTTACATCTTTGAAGTCATTTGTTCAATTTCTCTGACTTGGTCAAATTCTGGTCAATTGTAAATATATATATATACATATAAATATATTGTTTTGCTATTACAAATGAAGCAATAAAAACAAATATACTATACTTTGCTGCAATGATGGCAATCAGAAGAAATATATATATACATATATATATATATCAATTAGTAGCTAAAAATGGCCTTCAACTATATTTCAAAACAATAGAACCTGGAACCGGCCTCAGTGGTGTAGCTAGCTAACATTCTGGTTTCATGTTGAGCTAGACTGCCGAGGACGGGGAGATCGAGGTTCGAATCGCGCTCGGGTTAAATGGGGGTGGTTTTTCCTAAATGGTTCCCCACTCTCCCTTCACGCAAATGCAGGTAAATTACCTCTCATATGCTTCCTTCCTCATCCCTTCTCCATTAGAATGATTATCATATATGTGTATAGCCTGGACAGGTAGTAAAACGTGGTGATAACTTTGTCGATAAATATAATCGTGTGGTAAAATATTAACGCAGTATGTTCATCTCATATTAAAAGGGTAAATTTAATTGAGGATTAATTCAGAGGAGAATATTTCTCCGCTTAATGAAACATTTACAAATCCAATATGTATGTCAAGGCCATTTTCAAATGTATCGATCTCACCTAAAAATAGCTAGATGTCTGTGCTTGCATATTTGACCAGGGGCACAGATACCCAAACACACTTTTTAGGATTAAAATATTCAAATTTCTCCCCGCTCCCATCAAACTAAATCATCAATTTATCGTTGAGATATGCTGTTTTCTCCTATTAGCTTGTGTAAACATTCCCACGTTGGTTTTAAACACGCATATTGGTGGTCGCACAGTCTAAGGCGACAAGCTTGTATCAGGATGGATTCTCAGTGACTGACGCTTAGGTTATGGTTCGAATATACACAAGGTGCAATCGAGTGTGTTTTCAAAAAGTTATTAAATTGTACCAATTTGAGTGTTTTTTATCCATTCCACATGCTAATATGGGTGCAATTATTCTAAATAATCTTCCCTATCCTTACTTCTTAAAGTGTGATGAATGTGATCACGTTTCGTCTAGCCAGTTTCACTGGATCTAAAAAAAAATTGAATTGAGTGTTTTTAAAAATTATCTTGAGAGCCCTTGAAAAAAAAGTCTTAAAGAGCTCATGAAGAATTATTTATCTCTCTTTCTCAAACACATGATGGCAAAGATATTATTTTTTAAATACGCCATACAGGGCTGACATTCTTCCAACATTTTTATGTTTTTATTCTGAGGTTAAGGTGTTTTAAACATAAAATGTGTATGTTTATGTTAGTTATTATTCTTATAAAATATGTCACTATACAATTTATCTATATGAATAAAATGAAGAGTTTGTTTGTCATGAGTATTGCACGATATATATCACACACAGAGGTCTGACATTTTTTAATCAGTTGTCCCTGTGAGCAAACATGTTCATCTCAAAGCTGGAATTTTAAAACTTTGATTATTTTTTTTTGCACCACGTCTTACTACCCATTCGGTTTGTACACCTATGTACTAATTAGACTAATGGATTAGGGATTAAGAAGGTTTGATTTATAAGAAATGCACCTACATTTATGTAGATGGAGAGTGGAAAACATTTTGAAAACCATCCTCAGTGCATCCTACCGGTATCGAACCCCGATATCCCCGTCTTCAGCGATCTAGTCCAACACGAGTGTAGAGCGTTAGACCACGCGCCACCGAAGCGGGTTTTTAAATTCATTAAAAACTGGGTTGAAAGAAATAAAACTAAGAGATTTTTTTCTGTTTGTTTGATATAAAGAAATTTTTTGCAATGCATGGTTACCCCGGGCATCACTTGGTAATCCTATTAGTATTTACTAAACCATATCGGTGTGCGCGTGGAATAAAGCATCAACATCGCATGTTACGAATCTAAGGTGATGGAAAGGATGGGGTTCGAATCCTTGTCGATTCCCCACCATCCCTTTTAAAAATGACAGTACGCTTGCTGTAAATTCTACTTTCCTCACCTAACTGGTGTAACTATGCGGCTAGTCCAAAATGCTAATATGTGAAGTACGGAACACTAGTACAGAGTGCCACGACACAATATAATGCTGGGGAATCCTTCAAGGCTGTATAGCCAAATTGTGATCAATGTTTAAACATATTACCTCTGCAAATTAAGATTCACAAATCTTAAGCACATCAAATTTTAAAAAAAGTAGGTAAATTTGGTAAATTCATGATGAGAGTCGCTTTATCGTATATACGCCCTTTTTTATTACAAAATAGTTTTTTTAAAACTCAAGGATCACATTAAAATACTAATTAATTATTAACAAATATAGTTATGATTTTATTTTTAATTTACTAACTTATCCAACACCTTAACTCAGTTGGTAGCGTGCATGTCTACTGATATAATGGTCCTGGGTTCGATTTCCGGCGTGGTTTAATGTGGATTTACACTTTCACAGTGATAAATTAATGGCTGGTTACTGGATGTTGTGCCTGTCCTAGTCTTAAATCAGATGATAGGGCATATGAAGCTATGACAGGCCTAGCAAGCCGGTAGTGAAAAATATATGACTTGAATAAAAAAACTGACCCAGGCCATAGACTGGAAACAATATTGTATGTAGAAACATTAATAACTTAAAAAGCACTTACTAACATTATGTATTCATTTAATTCTATTAATTAATACAAGAGTCATTTCAAGAATATTTCAAAACATTTTTACTGCTGTTTGCTATTTAATCTCTCCAAATATTTTAGTTATATTCATTTTAATTGTAGTAAGGAGAAACATAAATTTATAATATAAGTAACGTACTTGGATGTAACAGCTAATTAGATTAATTGGTACAACTTATTTGGTCAACCAAGCAATATAAATTAAGAAACATAACATGAAGATTATGTATTCAAAGAGAAACTAATATATCAAGAAATTAAGTCATATAAAACAGGTATAATAACATTTCTAAAAAATCATCATTGAAATTGTTAAGTAGTAAAGTTGTGAAATTAATTAGTATAAAACAAGGAAAAAATAGAAATATGTGCAAAACACTATTTAAGTAGTAGCATATTAAAGGATTAGCTGATAAACAATGAAAGGTGTAGATCAGCAAATTGACTAGATTAGAGTTATTATTATTATAACATAAAGACTCTGCCAAGTTTTGAATAATTGAGATAAAGATTATAGGTTTTATGAAGGCTATAACTAAAAAAATAATAGGTTAATTAGTATGTCAACAATAAAGAACTTATTAGTTGAATAATTAACTATATCAGTAAATAGTTTGAAAATAAGTTGACAAGGAAGACATGTTCTCTAATGTTTAAGATATTTAAACAGTGACAATAGAAATATAAATGATAGAAAGGTCAAAATAGTTGGCAAAGTTATTATTCACGAAACTTACACATGTAAAAAAAATTATCAGTATAAAATCAACACGAAACATATTCAAATGAAAGTTAAGACGTAATAAGTAACATATTTTACAAAATTATCATAAGATTGTAAAGGATATAATGTTAAAGACTTGTTATTCGAGTCAAATGATTTATAAAATTCGCTTGTGTTAACTATCGAGACAAGATTAGTCGTAGATTTAATGGAAATCAACAGATGTGTCATCCAGGCTATGCTATAATCATCTATGATATATTATAAACACAAGATCATATAAATAAGTAATTGATTGTTATGAAAGAAGTGTAAGTAAAAAGGATTTTTTTTTTTTACATTCTGAAAAGTTTGAATGAAAGTAACGTTCCTTATCTGTGTGGTTTTAATTCCTCTCCTTATATAACATATTGTTTAACTGACCAAAGAAGTTGTACCAATTAATCAATATACCACCAAAGGGCCTTTTAATCAAAAGTGTGCCATGAACACAAATAGGTTGAGAACCACGGAAAAAGTAACTAGTGTTGTTTAGAAGGGAATTTAGGGAACGCGAGAAAAAGCCAGTGTTTTTGCAGTTTTATGGCAATTTTTTTTAACTGAAATAAACAAAATATTATTTCAGTACAATCATAGAGTTTAATTTTCTTCTAATATTGATATCAACAGCTGTCGAATATATGTCATGTGTATAGCAACATTAGATGAGAAACTTTTAAAATGAAGAGAAAAAGTTGTCATTAAATTCCAGGAGACCCTTGACAGTTATTCAAGAAATTTTGTAGTTATAATGTGATTACAATTAAATTCTCTGTTCGTACTGGAGCAATATTTTATTTATTTTAGCCAAAAATATGTTTTACCACAAAAACTGCAAAAACACTAGTTTTTTCTCGCATCCCGTTCCATCCAACCTTAAGGCGGTAGTGTAAGGTGCGTGAGCTAAAGGCAATGTTTTCGCAATTTGTATAGCAAAACCTAATTTTGGCCAAAATAGATCAAATATTGCTCCAGATAAAGTTTAATTATCTCCACACCCGCTTCGGTGGCCCCATGGTCTAAAGGGCTACTCTCGTAATAGACTAGACTGCCGATGATGGGGAGATTAAGGTTCGACTACATTTATTTGAATACAGCCGACTCTTAGTTAACCCAGTGTACACAGCCGAGATTCCAACCCAATCATCCCCGTTAAAGGCAAGCCACCAATCAGACCGTGCGATCTTTAAGTTTAAAGTGTCTCTAGGACTCATTATTTTTCTCTCGATCATTATTTATTTGACATTATTTCGTGAGACTTGGTAATTCTACATGATTTCGAGATAGATACCGCTGATAAAGATCCATGGTTGCGCATAATTCCCGCCATTTTGTGTCCTACTAATAGCGTGCTCGGAGCAAGCGACATCAACGGGCGATACGTGACTTCACATAATGTGACGTCACTCGCCACTCGCACTCCTTACATAATAATAAATACACCCTGTGCGGGATGAATCCAATTTTAGTTTTCATCAAATATCTATAGCGTACGTCCTAAATACACATATTACATCAACAGAATACCTACAAACTAGCGAGACCATCTCTCTCTCGATTAACTAGGATACTTTATACGAGATTAGGATTTAGCCACCGGCTTCGGTAGCCAAATGGTCCTACGTGCTACTCTTACGGTAGACTAGACTGTCGATCATAGGGAGATCAAGGTTCAAATCTCGGTCAGGTGTACAGAGGGTGGTTCTCCAAAATGTGTTTTCAACTCTCCCTCCACGTGAATGCTGGTACACTTCCTTTAAATATAGCCTTCCTAATCTCTAAAATCATTAGCGTAATTAGTACATAAAAGTACACAATTGAAATTAATCTATATAATCACATAAAATTAATTTTCAACTAAATTCCATCATTATAAATACAAGTTTTCGTTTGTTATTAACTTTTTATCAAAACCCCACTATATTATATCACTTGAATAACTGTATGTATATATTTAGGTTCTATATTTAAACACTTACATCAATTTATTCAAGATATCTTAGTTTCTAATATTCTGGGTTTTCAAATTACCATATGCAATTTTAATTTCTATTATAATTTTATCAAATGTAACAACATTGTAAATTGGTTCAATATACTTTAAAAAAATTGAAATATCAAAATCTTATATTTAAATATCGTTCCTTACTTTTAACTTTAGAATGTTTTCCAAAATGATAGTACATAAGCATATAATCCGAACGGGTAATAAGAAGCAGTGCTAAAAAAAAAAGATTAACCAGATATATTATGATGGTGCATTTGTATGCATTCTTTAATTGATACTAGCAAGATTGGGTTAGTTGGAACTGTTTTTTTAATTTTTCAAATAATTATTTTTCAATGCTATATTTTATTTTCAATAAGGTAAAATTATTTCACTGAAACGCCCACCAAAAATGTATGATTTAAAATTGTTATTAATGTATTTAATGATGTAAACATTTGTAAATTAAACAAAGCCATGTGTGAATTTAAATTTATAATGTGCGACTACTGTAAAATAAAAATATACTTCGAGGAAATATATGCTCATGATTGGCATTACTGGGGATTCACACTTTTGCTGAAAAACAGGCTAAGAACAAAATTATGATCACGTGACAAGCACAATACGTCACAAGATATCTGCGCAAACCGATTTTATTACTCTGCTCTGGTAGAAACAATTTCAGCTTTGTCTGTACTGTTCTATAAAATCTGCTTTGGTAAAACAAACAAAAGTTTTAACCAACCAATTCAATCTGCGCGCATGCACTTACAAAGTGAAATACTAGAAGAGAGCTCGGTTAATTGTTATGAGGATTGAATAATTTGTTAATTGGAAAGGAGGTGTGTTGTTCTTGTTTCTTGTTATTTCAATTTATTTCACGACACAACACAATAATATTAAAACTTTCATAGTTACATCATGATATTTTTATCACCACGTCTTACTACCTGTTCAGGTTATACGCATACTTACTAATTACGCTAATGAGGTAGGGATGAGGAAGGTTTAATTTAGAGGAAGTGTACCCGCATCTGCGTTGAGGGAGAGTGAAAAACCATTTTGGAAAAACCACCTTCAGTACACCTTCCCGTGATTTCTAACCCCGTTGTCTCTGTCTGTTATCAATAGTTTAATCTATACATTATTTTTAAAGAGGTATTTATCTACATTAACATAAAACATGTTGATAGTAAGAAGTTTCCAGTCTGGTCTGCAAAGCATCATGGACCAAAATATATTTCTGCTAGCGCGTAAATTACTGCGCTAGTCAACAAGATTCCAATTTTCATTTTCGGCGAAATTGTGAGCGAAGCTTTAGTTGTTAAATGAGATGTGTTGAAAAAAATATTTATATTATTTTGATTGGCTAACTTCATTTATCTAGAATTATTGAGGTAGTTAATATATTGAAAACAAATAAGTACTGAATTAAATAAAATTATTATTTTTGTCAGAATATTTACTAAAATCTCATAAGTTATTGAAATACACAATGTAATAGATTTTTTTCCAAGGAATACGTTTACACAGGGCCATACAGGTAGATATTACATGTACCTCATTATAACTAATCGTTACTATCTGATATTTTCAAATAGATATAAGATGAATATTTGCTAAGACCTGACACACAGCTTAAGTTGGATATGTTGGGAACGCTAGTAAAGGCCAGTGATTTTGCAGTTTTTATAGCTAAACATTTATTTGGACAAAACCAAAAAAATATTGCTCCAGTAGAAACATAGAGTTTTACTTTCTTCATATGATTATATCGACAGTTGTTGAATGTCTGGAGTGAGCATAACGGCATTTGACAAGAAACTTTTAAACTCAAGATAAAAAGTGGTCTTTAAATTCCAGTACACCATCGACAGATATTCAAAAAGTTTTAAGGTCACCATGTGAAGAAGATTAATTATATGTTTTTACTGAAGAAATATTTTATTTATTTTGACTAAAACAAAGTTTTTATATGAAAACTACAAACCCTGGTTTTTTTCTCGCGTCCCCTAATCCCCCACCATAGGGTTGGGTGGAATGGGGTGCGAGAAAAAAAACACAGTGTTTTTGCAGTTTTTGGCGGAAAACTTTTTTTGGCCAAAATAAATAAAATATTGCTCCAATACAAATATAGAATTTAATTTTCCTCACATGGTAACCTTAACATTTTTTTAATATCTGTCGAGGGTGTACTGGAATTTAATGACAACTTTTTCTCTTCATTTAAAAATTTGTCTTCTAACGTCTTTATGCTCATGTGAAGAAAATTAAACTTAATGTTTTTACTGAAAAAATATTTTATTTTATTTGGCCAAAAACGTTTTGCCATAAAAACAGCAAAAACTCTTCTTTGCGTTCCCTTCCATCCCACCTTAAACAAAACCAGGTTTGTAAAAAAAATTCATAAGGTGTCGTTTTCTTCATATACCATTTACAAAGAGTTTGACTAAAAGGATAACCGTCCTCACCTGAGATCATGACTGCTTCTTTTTATTCCCTCACCTATGACCTTTAATAATGTATGGTTCAAACTCACTTAAAATCCCTGTTGAGTTGAAACTTATTACTGACGTGATGTGGTGGCATGAATAAATTACTGAGTCACAGGTGTTTTACTGTCGTTTCTAAAAAGACTGTAGGATTCCATTAGAAAATTGTCATGGGTGTTGCCGAAGTTGGTCTAAGGGTTCGGCCAGACTGGCAAGCGTGCGATCGAGCGTGCAAGCGACTGGGTGGCCAGACTGGCGAGCGCCTGACTAGCAGATAGCTCTACATAGTTGTTGACGAGGAGGCTCCGAATCTTGGCTCAGTGAACTGAGGGGGGTTTTAACAAGTGATTTATTGTTGTGGTTTTCTCAACCTCTCTCCACGCTACTTTGATAATATTGAACTATTTTAACATATCAGTTTTATATACATATATATATAGGTATGGTTTATGATCTTAACAATTAAATTAGGCCGTTAGTAGCAAGTGTGCTAAACCTATCGATAGTAATAAAAATGTCAAAATGAGAAGTTTTCTTAACACTCAATGAGCCAACATACAATAATATTGGCTAGCGCCTGTAAACTAGGCTGTACCGGGTCGAGCACGCGCGCTCAGTCGCTCGCTCCAGTCTGGCCACCAATCATTACAACCAATGTGTTCTGTTTTATATTTTAGTCGCTCGCGCGCTCACTCGCCCAGTCTGGCCGTCCCCTAATGGTAAGTGGGCTTCCTCTTTAGTCAATAACCAGGAGGGTGGTTTGATGTGATTTATATCCATCCGTAGCTGATCATGCACTCAGCACCTCAGCTAGTTAGTGCTGGCTGCACCATCTGGTAGAAATATCCTGTACTAAAGGATTTCAAGATTTGTTGTGGTTCTCCATTGCCTTCAACACTGTATTTCTATGAGCGATAGCGAAAAGGCTTACCAATTTTGCCGGGAAGGATATTTTCAAATACTTTCCAGGGTTCTTTCACATGCCACTATTAACATGGGTCCGATGGCTTTACTTCCCCTCCGAAGGAAGTTGTACTGTAGATTTTTATCATTCAAGAAAAAATCCGTTGACCCCAGCTGGGTTTGAATCCACGAACATCAGGCTCAGAGGCGAGCACTTGATCCAAGACCATCGAGTTCGACAAATATGTATGTCAGCCTCTAATTTAGTATTCCAGGTACCAACAACACTTGCCTCCAAATTCCTCTAAACCACCATGGGCTTATTTATGTCTCATATTGAACCAAAATATATTAATAATTTTGGAGGAAGAAGTATGATCGAATACGAAGACATAACATCACTAATGACTAACCGGTATATTATACGACTACGCTTGAATCAGGAAACTTATATATGTGCGAATTTGTGCATTCTTAACTTGACAACAGGCAAATTTGAATCTTTTTAATAGATTTCTCGTTTTAATATTTTTATTGATTTTTATTTATTAAAAAAAATTGAATGTCTTCATTAAGATGTGTATCCTGGTTATAGTTTTATCACCTACCTAAGCCAGGTATTGTCCGAGGGGTGAGGTGGTCTCCCACCATCACCTGAAGGAGATATGATCTTCCCACTATTGCTTAGAATAAATTATCTCCTCCTCCTTTCTACACGTATCCACACACAATATATATCTACATAATACTTGCTTGTTTTTTACAAGAGAGTATTTATCTTACCGTCCAAATATGGTCCGACTGATCGTGATCCAACTGGCACACTCTATATTGCTGAGATATTTCCAGCCAGATGTTGCACTTATTTTATTATTACCTTTTTATCACAGCGTTCAGGCCATACACATATGCACTAACCACGCTATTGAGAAAGAGATGAGGGAAGATAAATTTAGAGGGAATGAACCTGCATTTGGGGGTGACCTGGTGGTCTAGGGGTAAGGTGTCAGACTTCTGTGCTGAGGGTCCGGGGTTCAATCCTTGGTCCCGGTACAGATTTATCTGATTGCCAAACCCTTCCTTCACCTCTGACGAGATGTGTATTAATCACAACTTGTGAATGTGAGGAATGCCAGGCCTCCACCGTGGTTCGGATTCCACGTTAAACTGTAGATCCTCCATTTCATCTCACAATCACCCTACCATTGAACATTAGCGTAAGTGCGTATAACCCGAACGGGTAGTAAGACGCGGTGCTGATAATAATAATAATAACCTGCGTTTGCGTAGAGGGAGAGTGGAAAATCTTTTTGGAAAAGCTACCCTCAGTACAGCACACCCAACTGGGGTTTGAACCCTGATATCTCTGTCATTGGTAGTCTAGTATAGCAAGAGAGTTACGCCTTAGACCATGTGACTACCGAAGTAGGTGAAGTTGGTTATTAATTATTGACAAAACCTTTAGTTTTCATTCCAGTAAACACTTAAACTGTTTCTTATGGCCCAATACACAATATATAGACTTGTAAAGATAGTTTAGATATTTGTTGATCGAATGATGTAATTTAACAGGGGGGGGAGGGGGGCACAGCACATATATTGTATTGGCATTTGTATTTTATTTCTAGCCTGTTAGTTCGCCTAATAATGGATAAATCTATCCAGAAATGTTATAAACCCACTTGGTTTCTGGTATTTAGGAGTTTCTGTCAAACTATTCTAGATATAATGCTGATTGAATTGAATATCTAATTGTTGTGTAGTTTTCTGTATTATACTTTATGAAAACAGTAGAATTTGAGACAGTTGTAACCATTTGATCAGATTTTAAAAAATCACTACTGTAAGGTCACTATTTTATTTGGGAGCCCGGTAGCCAACCCTAACTACAGCACTACCACGACACCGTAGGGGCTTACATGGTTGGGATGGACCCCGAGCGGTAGGGGTTGAAATGGATGGTTCGTGGGGAGTGAGACTTGAGAATGAGTCCAATAATGTATATTTATTAATCTATTCAGGTGACTAAACTACTACATAAGTAAAATCTCCAGTGAAGAGGGAGCAGGCGCAATAGTGGAGCTCGCAAACATTCCTCTAGACCCTCTGGCAGGGTGAACCACCAGATCACATTTTATTCCGTCGTTAGTCAATCGTTGCCAGATACCGACCCACATGCACACAGCATGGCTCCAAACACTCAACACAGTCTTATCCTATCACCTAAACTTGCTGATCTCAATATTTCACCAGCCAGGAAGGTTCATCGGTCACCCCGTGTTCGCTCGTCAACAGGATGCAAGCCACAGTAGCCCCATAGGCTTCTTTGGTGCTAACTGACAGTTCACAGCTGATAGCTGACGGCTTTGAAAAGCTACCGGACCAAATTATGTATCCCTACGCCGAACCATATGATCCGTAAAAAACATGTGTTTAGCAGCTGTCACTTCTGACAGTCAAAATTTAGGTATATACCTAAATGATGACTGTCATAAGTCAACTGTGAACTGTCAGTCAGCACCAAAGAAGCCATGGATCTACTGTATATGAGATATATGCTATTCTCAGCAGGATGGCAACCCAACACTCTTGATTTCCAAGGAAATAAACAAGCGTAGGTTAACATCTTGCCAGAATAAACCTTAAAATAATTATGCTCTTACATTACAATATTTAAAAATGAAAAAGAGCAACTTAACATAAGTATCTCGATTTCATTGTTGTCAAATAAAGAACATAGACACCCGCACTTGTATATGTTTTCTGGTTCGAGCGTGATCGTGTAATTAATACCCCGGATGATTGGCCATGATCTATGCTCTTAGCTTACTGCTACATTCATTTTCAGAGCGGGATGGATACCTTCTAATGACTCATACACACCATCTATATTTTCCTAACGAATTATTTTTGTTTATTATTTTAGCACTACGCTAATGTACTAGGAGGAGGGAGGTTGAATTTAGAGGAGTTGTACTCACATTTTCTTTGAAGGAGAAGGGAAGAATCACCCGATTGAGATTCGGGACCCGATCTCCCCGGCATTGAAGATCTAGCCTATTACAAAAGTGACGCCTTAGAATCTGCGTCCACCGAAGCATCTCATATTGAATTAATTACAATTACTATCATGTGTATGACCAAATATTTTGAAGAAAATAAGCAAAATGAGTAGATATTAATGAAACGCGTGCGTAATTTAGCAGGGTTTTTTTTTTCTGTTTCGGGTATTACAGGCTATATGCATTTTAACTATTCAAATGGTATAGGCATAGGACAGGTATAATTTGAAAGAATTGTACCCATATTTTAGTGAAGAAGATAATGAGAAACCATTTAATGATTGAAATGCTTGTAATTTCGTTGACTTGGTGCCAGACGACCAGATATAGCTTTGACACTTTGAATGGTATGTTCCCTATATTTAAATAATGTTTGATGAATGTATATGATTAAAGGAATATATTCATACGCAGTGACTGCTGTCATCTCTTAATATAGTATTTTATGTGGTGGATCAAAGCGGGCGTTGACAGGGTGGCGTGGGGGGATTAGGATGTAGGCGGGAGAGGTGATTTAGTACTGGATGGGTATTTTGGCTAATCAGTGCAGGAATAATGTCCCAAATCCAGCCGTGATAATATTTTACTCATGAACGATGAAGGATGAAATTTCGGGGTGTTTATCAATAGACTGAAATGAAAATACAAAATATTAACATGGTTGGTGAACGTATATTAAAAAACGTTAAGCCAAACTTGCATGTCAAAACTTTTTGATTTAATCTTTTTTATCATTCATTTTTTTTAAAGTTTTCAAACCATACAATATTTTTATTAAGTAGTCTATTCATAGTTAGTTAGTAAATATGGTTGGGGAAACCCGCATTGATGGGCACAAGGACTAAGGAGTCAGACACGTACACTATTTTTGCAGGTGATGGAGAAGTCATTCGTATGTGAAATTGGAAAAGGATCCCAAATTAACATGTTTAACACACAAAAATATGTGAATGCCTTCTAATTCATACATGTTTGTTTTAATAACAGGTGTAAATCAATTATATGTTAAACTACCAATGATGAAGAAGGTTTAAGAAAAGAAAGATCAACGATGGCAAAGAAAAGAAAAGATCTCATTGATGTAGATATTAAAGTTAATTAAATGAATGAATAAAATAAATGCTTATAGCATTATATTGTTTATTACCCACCTAGGTGGCGTAATTAGCTAAAGCGCTAGTTTCGTGTTGAGCTAGAGTGCCGAGGACGCGAAGATTGAGGTTCGATTCTCGCTCGGGTGAGCCGGAGAGGTTTTTCATAAATGATTTTCCACTTTCCTTCCATAAAAATGGGGGTTCCCTTCCCCTATATTCAACATTCCCAATTCCTAACCAATTAGTGTAATTATTACTTAAGCGTATAACCCGAACGGGTAGTAAGACGTGGTGCTAAGTAAAACTAGCATTTTTTTTAATATTATTTTTATTTTAAGTGTGGCCCTTGGAAAATTGTAGTTCGTCAAGGTGCAGAACGATTTGTGAAAGCCAGACTTGATCTAGATTATACATTTCTCATCGTTACCTCATAATCTTTATTATTATTATAAATTTAGAGTACTTAACGTGCACTTTCCCAAAAGTCATATTATATAATCACATGGCTTGTAAGCTAAATTGACTCTACAACATATATAACAACCAATCCCTAGGCCACATATTTACTTCTGTTAAAGAGCCAGGCCCAATTTCACTTTTTACTTTCTCGCTATCGTACAGATAGAGAAATTATTGCGACTGTAAAAAAATCTAACCTGAAATTTTTATGGATGTCGACGTCTCATTACCCCCCCAAACCCTAAATAGTCGTTTTAATGCCGTCTGTCTGTGTGTCTGTTTAAACTTAAATTTAAGAGTAGTTTAATAAAGAGCGAAAAGAGAAAAGAATCGATTTTCTCATAATCGGCTCTAAGTATTTTGATTCAAATTCGTATCTAGGCGTTGATTTAGATTATAAATAAACTAAATATTTTCATTTACCATAAAAATTATTTTTGGTAATTTACAGAAGTAGAAATTTCCGTATCTCCGCAAATATTTGAGTTACTATATAACTCATCATTGCAAAATTGTAGTACTATTAAAAAAAGTATATGAAATATATTTTTATAAAACCAACCGTTTCTGAGATATTGGTAAATATATTAATACAATTTAGTGAGCGTTAGTTCTAAAGAGATACTACTTAAATTTTAACGCAATCATTTTCCAATGCCATAGAGTAATTAAATATTAGTAAGTCTATCAAAAGGTTTATGTTATTTTTCCTTAAACCTCTTAGGAGAAATGTTAGTACAACAATGAGCTATCTCCATTTTAGACTCAATAGTTAATATTTTAATGTTTTATTGGTCAAAATATATAAATGAGGAATTTAATAGCAATGCGATGACATGAAGATGTGCAACACCTAATAAAATGTCGAAAATTTTAACCGAAAGTCGAAATATTAATACGAAGTGTTGACCCTTTTGGACTCAATATTGATCTTTTTAATCGGTCCAAACAGACAAACGAGGACATTAATTATTTAAAAATAAAATTATAAAATTTAAAACCGGGACTCAAATTTATTTACATAAATATAGTGCAATTTATGCTTGGGTTTGCTAGTGTATATTATTTCGTTTCACATATATTACGAGTTTTGAGTAAATATCTCCATTTTTAGAAAATAGAGCGAGAAAGTCCGTGCGGAGTTCCGTACCATTTATTTATATCGTACCATGCCACAATGGTTTGTCGGTTGGACATCCCTGGCTTTCTACTGGCATTGGTGGGGGTGTAACCATCTTTTTTGGTCGGGACACCATGTAGGTGAAATTTCTTCGATACGATGTAATGAGATGATGATGATGATGATGATGATGATGATGATGATGATGATGATGATGATGATGATGATGTGGTGCCAGTAGATGATGATGTGGTGCCAGTAGATGATGATGTGGTGCCAGTAGAAGTCTTAAACCTAACTTAAGCCCAATTAACCAGACCATGACAACCATAGGAACAATTCCCCTACAGACATTATGCCAGGAATACAACCCGAAGCCTCTAAGTAGTAGCCAGGAATTCTGACCAATAGTCCAAAAACTAGGCCGACCCAATTTCACAACAACAACAAAAATCTTTTTCGCTCTGCCATGCCTGGAATCAATCAAGGGACCCTTGAGTTCAGTAGAAAGATGCACTATCAACAGATCTACGGCGATGTGCATTAGCCTAATTAAAATACGTACATCCCGGACAGGTAGGAAGACGCGATACAAGAACTCACACAAAAGATAATATTTTAGACTAACCCAACTTGTATTTTACGACCGTCCTTATCTCCTACGCAAGCTATTTCTGAAAGATATGGAGTGAGTGTGACGTCGAGTGAAGCATCCTCAAACTCCTGAGGGTGTATACAAGGAAGCGAGAAGAAGAGCTTGTTAAGATTACACCTCTCATTAGGTTTACTACTCTAGTTAGTAGAGATATGTCACGCTTTGATTGCTGCGATGATAGCGTCTTTTGTAAGATTGCGGCTCAGGCTATTCTTAAAGGAAGACCATTATATTTTAGGGTGTGCGAAGCTTCAAAATATAGAGGTCAAAGTCAAAGTTCAAATCTTCGACACCCACAATAAGAATTATTATTATTATTAGCACCGCGTCTTACTACCCGTTCGGGTTATACGCACTTACGCTAATGTGCAATGGTTGTGATATGAAATGGAGGACCTACAGTTTAACGTAGAATCTGAACCACGGTGGAGGCCTGGCATTCCTCACATTCATAAGTTGTGACTAATAACACGTCTTGTCAGAGGTGAAGGAAGGGTTTGGCAATTAGATAAATCTGTGCCGGGGCCTAGGATTGAACCCCGGACCCCCAGCAAATAAGTTCGACACCATACTCCTAGACCACTATGTCACCCCCCACAATAAACTTCGCATCTTTGAAACATTTATAAGTAAGAAGTAAATTTCGATATATAGATATTGAAAGGATTTTAAATATCTCACAAAAATACGACATGTATAATAATGATTTTTAGAAAAGCTATACTTTTACACCCACTTCGGGAGCCACTTGGCTACTCTCCTGTCAATACTAGACTGTCGATGACGAGGAGATTGAGGCTTGAATCTCGGTCGGGTGTACTAAAGGTGTTTTTTTCCAAGATGTTTATCGATTCTCCTTCACACAAATTCAGGTACACTTCCTCTAAATATAACCTTCCTCATTTCTATAACCATTAGCTTCGTTAGTACATAAGCGTATGACCTGAATAGATAGTAGACGCGGGGATAAATAAATATATCTATATATAGGTGTATATGACATCGGTTCATGGTCTAATGGCTTTCATGAAGTAGGCATAAATTTATGCAGATGTATAGGCATAAAATAATAGATGTGCTCTTATTATTTTTTTAATCTATCGACCCCTCGTAGAAAGAAGTATTGAGACCGTAGAAAAAACTGGACTTGAAATTTTGATAAATGTCGACGCTTCATGCCTTAAAAAGCGATTTTCGCGATGTCGTCTGTTTATGTGTTTGGATCTTTGCCTAGAGCTGAGCCCATTTTATCAATCGGTCTAAAACTTGCTATCTATGGCTATTCAACCCTAAAATTAAGGGTAGTTTACTGAAGGTCAAAACAAAAAAAACTATTTTCACAAAATCAGCTGTAACGATTTTGATCCAAAAACATTTGTATAGGCACTGTTCAACATTAAAAATAAAATGGTAGCTCTCACTTTACCGTGAAAATGACTTAGAGGGTACTTTACACTATCCAATATTTCCAATTTTGATCATTTCTCCTCAATTATTTGAGATACGAAATAACATATATTTATAATATTTATAAATGTTTAGAAATGAAATTTAATCAAAATCGTTAAAACCTATTTTGAGAAGATCGAGTTTTTCTCTTTTTGCCCTTCAGTAAACTACCCTTAATTTTAGTGTTAGATATCCAATTCCAAAAACCCCTTGGAGCAACCCTATAAAAACCCTAGATACCAAGTTTTAGCCCAATCGGTAAAATAGTTTAGGTATTTAATAATATTTAAAGCCAAAAATATTTTATTTGAAATGAATTTTTATAAAACCAATAGTTTATGAGCGTTAAGAAACTATATATATAATATTATAATGGAGGTATTTTAAAATTTAAATAGATTGTTAGCTCTTTGGTGAACAGAAATGTCCCCTTCTCTCAATGTTTCT
Organism: Timema genevievae; assembly: GCA_902155825.1. Taxonomy (NCBI): domain Eukaryota; kingdom Metazoa; phylum Arthropoda; class Insecta; order Phasmatodea; family Timematidae; genus Timema; species Timema genevievae. The sequence goes on from CABFWO010000074.1 coordinate 148,926, forward strand.
GTAACATTTTATGTTATTTAACTTTTGCTCTTTGGTGCATTAAGTATATTTCGTTTCCTAAATTTTACGAGGTTTTTTAAGTAAATGTTTATATTTTAATAAAAAAGGAAAAGTATGTACTTTACAGCGTACCGTTTATTATTTTTTACTTTTCTTCACATTTTTAAAGCTTATTTTCACCTTTAAAAATGACCTTCGTATACCCCTAATAATTACAGTATGCTTTTCATATAAAGAGTCTTTTTTAAAAAATCAACTTTTTTCGGTCAAAATTGATAATATTTTACTATTATATTAGTGTTATTTTATAGGTATTGATAATATCTATACAAAGAGATAGCAGTAGATGACATAATGTGATGTATTAATACGTAAAAGTAGATCTAGTAGCTTTTCCAACTGTACGAAAAGGTTCATCCTAATAAAATTAGTATATATCTACGTTAATCAGTTTTACTCATTGAATAATTTAACTAAATGACACTATTAAAATGTTACGTAAAGTTATTACTTTTAAGCTAGCGTGCAAGTGTAATAACTTTTTTACTAAGGTATAAAACGTGCACTTTCAGAGAATATATCATCATATCACTAAAGCCTGGTTCACAAGCTCACCAAAAAATAGAGAGTAGAATCTGCTTGCGTGGCGCAGCGATTTAACACGCTAGAAAAGTATGTTGGTCCGTGACGATTTGCGACGCAAATTTAAAACCGCTAAATCATGCAAAACATGCAACGTTAATGGGAGAATCTAGAACCTTGTTCAGGGTGTTAAATGGCAGACCCAATGGGAAGAGATCATTGGGAAGACCTAGATGCAGATGGGAAGATAACATTAGAATGAACCTGAAAGATATTGGATGTAATGAGGTGCGGCAATACATTTTTCTAGTTTTTAATGCTTAAGTAAGTAAATTATATTTAACTTTATAGTGGATAAAATAAATGGTACGGCGCACCGCACAGACTTTCTCTCTCTTTCTATAAACTCGTAAGATTTCTGAACAGAATAATGTACATTGTATCATCACCACTCCACATAAGAACACTCATAAAATAATATACAATGATATAGAATCAATGAGAAAAGAGGCGCATCTTTGTCCACCTAAGAGCATTTCAAACAGTTTAATGTCTTCCATAAGGGTCAACACTTCGTATTAAAATTTCGACTTTTGGTTAAAATCTTAACATTTTATAAGGTGTTGCACATCTTAAAGTCATTGATATTTAATTATTCACTTATACATTTTGACCAATGAAAAATGTAAATATTGACTATTGAGTCTAAAATGGAGATAGATCATTGCTATGCAAACATTTCTCCTAAGAGCTTTAAGGAAAAATAACATACTTTTTTAGATACTTATATTTAATTACTCTATGGCATTGGAGAATTATTGCGTTAAGATTTAAGTAGTATATGTTTACAACTAACGCTCACAAAATTGTATTAATATATTTGCAAATATCTCAGAAACTGTTGCTTTTATAAAAATATATGTCAAATAAAAGTTTTTTATTTCTAATAGTCCTACAATTTTGCAATGATAAGTTGTTTAGTTTCTCAAATAGTTGTGGAGATACGGAAATTAACGCTTCTGTAAAGTACCCTAAAAATCATTTTCATAGGAAAATGAAAATAGCCAGTTTATTTATAATCTTAATCAACGCCTAGATACGAATTTTAATCAAAATCGTTTGAGCAGATTTTGAGAAAACAAAATTTTTCTCTTTTCGCCCTTCAGTAAACTACCCTTAATTTTAAGTTTTTATAGACACACAGACAGACGGCATTGCAAAGACTATTTTTTAGGGTTCGGGGGGTCATGAGACGTCGACATCCATCAACATTTCAGGTTAGTTTTTTTTTACGGTCGCAATACTTAAACTTTAATGTCCAAAAAGTTAAAAAAATTATATAATTGCGTATAGATTGAAAGTTATTGATTTTATAAAAATATGTTTCGGATAAAATATCTGTATTATAAATATATATACATATTTGTAATGCTAAGTAATTTCATATCTCAAATAGTTTCGGAGCTATTATAAAAAATGTTAATTTACGCATCAGACCGGAGCCCTTAAAGCCATTTTGCCGAAATATTGAGAGTAGCCATTTTGTTTGGAATATTTATTAATGTTCATAAATGAAATTTAATCAAAATCGTTAGAGCCGATTTTGAGAAAATCGACTTTTTCTCTTTTTTCCCTTCAGTAAACTACCCTTAATTTTAGGGGTAGATATCCAATTCCAAAAACCCCTCGGGGCAACCCTATGAAAACCCTAGATATCAAGTTTCAGCTCAATCGGTAAAATAGTTTAGGCTCTAGTTGGAGGTACAGACAGACAGACAGACAGACAGACAGAAAGACGGAAATTCAAAAACCACTTTTTCGGATTCAGGAAGTCATGAAACGTCAAAATTCATCAAAATCTCGAGTTCGATTTTTTTGACGATCACCATACTTTCTCTACCTGTAAGATAGAGAGAAAGTAAAAATAGTTTAGATCATTGACACGATGGATGTTTTTAAGATATTTATGTGGACTTCAGTGGCCGAATGGTCTAAGGCATCTCTTGTAAAACTGACCTGCTGATGACGGGGAAATAGATGTTCAAATTCCGGTCGGGTCTATGAAGGTTGGTATTTCCTAAATGGTTTTTCACTCTCCCTCCATACAAATATGAGTATATTACCTCTAAAATGCTTCCTTCCTCATCCCTACCCCATTAGAGTAACTATCATACATGCGCATAACCTGAACAGGTGGTAAGATGCGGTTATAAAAAACTATCTTATAAACCTTCTTCGGGGCTAAAAGGGTATATGGCTTCACACTTTCTATATATTGGACTGCCGATAATGGTGAGATCGGGGTTCAAATCTTGGTTGAGTTTAATGAGTGTTGTATTGCCTAAAGGTCCTACTACACGCATATGTGGGTACTTTTCGTCTAAATTCAACCTTCCTTGTCCCTAACACATTATTATTGGCCAACTTACTACGTATGCATATAGCCCAAGCGGGTAGTGGCCTTATTTCAGAGATATAGTTATGTTTTTACTCCAGTTATGGGGATCTGCTTAACATTATAAGAAGAGCCCAAAATGGCAACCTGCTGCCAGGATGTAAGCTTGCAGTCGTCGTGTCGTAGCAAGCCGGTAGTGGAAAATATATGGCTGGAATAAAAAATAGACCCAGGCCACAGGCTGGAAACAGTAATGGATGTAGAAAAATAAACGGTACGGAACTCCGCACGGACTTTCTCGCTCTATTGTTTAAAAATGGAGCTATTTATTCAAAACTCGTAATATATGCGAAAAGAAATAATACACACTGGAAAACCCAAACACAAATTGCACTATATTTATGTAAAACATTTTTTGATTCCCGGTTTTGAATTTTATAATTTTATTTTTAAAGAATTAATATCCTCATTTGTATGTTTGGACCTATAAAAAAGATCAATATTGAGTCAACAAGGGTCAACACTTCGTATTAAAATTTCAAATTCCGGTTAAAATTTTGAACATTTTATTAGGTGTTTTACATCTTCATGTCATCGCATTGCTATTAAATTCCTCATTTATAAATTTTGACCATTAAAAAATGTAAATATTGACTATTGAGTCTAAAATGGAGATAGATCATTGCTGTACAAAAATTTCTCCTAAGAGGCTTAAGGAAAAATTACAAACTTTTTGAGTGACTTAATTATATTTAATTATTCTATGGCATTGGAGAATTATTGCGTTAAAATTTAAGTAGTATCGCTTTACAACTAAATCTCACAAAATTGTATTAATATATTTGCCAATATCTCAGAAACTGTTAGTTTTGTAAAAATATATTTCATATAAAAGTTATTTTATTTTTAATAGTACTACTATTTCGCAATGATAAGTTATTTAGTATCTCAAATAATTGCGGAGATTTGGAAATTTCAGCTTCTGTAAATTATCCTAAAATTCATTTTCATGGGAAAATGAAAATATCCTATTTATAATCTTAATCAACGCAGAGATACGAATTTTAATCAAAATCATTAAAGCCGATTTTGAGAAAATTGATTTTTTATCTTTTCACCCTATATTAAACTACTTTTAAACTTAATTTTAAACAGACAGATGGCATTGCAAAGAGCACTTTTTAGGGTTCGGGGGTCATGAGACGTCGATATTTATCAACATTTAAGGCTAGGTTTTTTTTACGGTCGCAATACTTCACCTTATGAGTTCGAAAAGTTAAAAAAAATGTAAATATTTTCGTATGGCTTGGATGTTATTGGTTTTATAAAAATACGCTTCGAATAAAATATTTGTAATATAAATATATCTACATATTTGTAATGATAAGTAATTTCATATCTCAAATAGTTTCGTAGATACGATAAAAAATGCTAATTTACGCATCAGACCGGAGTCCTTAAAGTCATTTTGCTGAAACATTGAGAGCAGCCATTTTGTTTGGAATATTTATAAATGTTTAGAAATGAAATTTAATCAAAATCGTTAGCGCAGATTTTGAGAAAATCGATTTTTTCTCTTTTTCCCTTCAGTAAACTATTCTTAATTTTAGGGTTAGATATCCAATTCCAAAAACCCCTTGGGGCAACCCTATAAAAACCCTAGTTACCAAGTTTTAGCCCAATCGGTAAAATAGTTTAGGCTCTAGTTGGAGGTACAGACAGACAAACAGATGGATGGAAATTCAAAAACACCTTTTTTCGGATTCGGGGGAGTCATTAAGCGTCGAGAATCATCAAAATCTCGAGTTCAATTTTTTTGACGATCACAATGCATTCTCTACCTCTAAAATAGCGATAAAGTAAAAAGGAATAACCGATAAAACATACCTAGTCAACAGGTTGAGAGATATCGAGTATGGACCAACAATTTAGTGTAATCTCTTTTCTCTAACTAGGAAACAAGGTCAAATGGGACATATGCGTTTATGAAATCTTCAATGTTTTTGTGTCTCCTGCTCACCGTTGAAGTGGGACCCACATGTTACGGTACACACACGCCGTGTGTGTGTGTGTGTGTATTAAAACTAAACAAAAAAGGAATTATGGTTGTCTGCAAGAAATGAGTATTTTGCCCGCATTAGTAGGCACACAGACTATATCAAAGCAGACTCATCTAATCCAATTTTGTGCTATCGAGGAGGTCGGAATTTGAATCCCAGCTTGATATATTGAGGGTGTATTTCACTTAATGCTTTATGGCCCTCCCTCCAAACAAATTAGGGTACAGTTCCTCTAAAATCTTACCTTCTACATACCTGCGCTATTAGCATAATTGGATGACGCAATGAGGATGAAAAGCGGTGCTCTTAAAGTGGGGACGCAAGAAAAGGTTTCGGCAGTTTATATGTCAAAACTTTTTTTTTGCCAAAATAAATAAAATATTTCCTTCAGTACAAACATAGCTTGATTTTTTTCACATGGTGATATCAACGGTTGTTGAATATCTGCAATGGGCATGATGGCATTAGATGACACTCATTTATATGAAGATTAAAAGTCGCCATTAAATTTCAGGACACCCTTGAAAGATATTCAAGAATTGTTGATATCACCATGTTAAGAAAATTAAGCTTTTATGTTTCTACTGGAGAAATATGTTATTTATTTTGGCAACAAAAATATTTTGTCATAAAAACTGCAAAAAAAACCGACCTTTCATGCGTACCCTACATTCCCACCTTAAGACCACCACCTCATTTTATCTATCAGGGAAGTCCTAACACAAACAAACACATATATATATATATATGGAATAGGAATGAGGAAGGTAGAATTTAGATAGTGAGTACACGCATTTGCATAAAGGGTAAGTGGGAAACAATTTTGGAAAGACCACCTAAATACAACAGGTTGGAATCTGATCTACTTTCTTGGACCCGTAAGCCAAGTAAGATGACTCTGACTTCTTTGTTCTCATTCACACCGGTACGGTTCTATATGGCATTAAAGTGCACTAGCCAAGCCTTATCATTTTCCATATATAAATCTTTTTAAGGATTGTGATTGTTAAATAAATTTACCTCAAGATTATGATGGATATTGGTGTATTATATACGCCTGAACATAAAAGGATCTTAAAATTATGTTTGTCCTCATTCAAACTTGATATTTGGATACCATATGAACATACCTTAGGGGATTTTTTAAAATTCTGATGTTATCCTTCAAATTAGGAATAGTTTCTGCTGAAGACGAGAAAATCCTGGTTTGAATCTCGATCGGGTGAGCTGGGGGTGGTTTTCCTAAATTGTTCTCCACTCTCTCTCCACGCAAATGCGGGTTCACTTCCACTAAATTCAAACTTCCCAATTCCTAACCCATTAGTTTGATTAGTACTTAGGCGTATAATCCGAACGGGTAGTAAGGCGCAATGATAAATTCAATTAAAAAAGATTAGTTTACTGATGACTAGATAGTTTGGGAAAATTTGGATTTTAATGAAAATGGCTTGGATGAGTTTTTAAAATGGGTGTATTGGGGTGTTCTACATGATTAATAAAAATGTATTTTCCTCTATAAAATAAAAATTATCTGGTACACTAATTTGATAGCATTATTAATTATTTTAGTTGCTAAATAAGTGTTATTCCGATGTTATAAATGAATAATGTTTCATATAATTATCAAAATAATATCACAAACTATGCATGCACGATTGTATATTGCCATTTATTTATATAGAATCTAGTTTTAAAGTTAACATTTAACTTTTGTCTTTCCACAAATTGCTTGAAATGTTACAAACGTTGTATTTTTTCAACCCTTCATCAAGACATATGTGTATCTTAACAAATCTTATTTCCATCTCCCAGACATATATATCAACTCCCTCTCTGTCTTCCAGAAAGTTCCCATAAAGGAAAATAAAGTCCTTTGGAGTAAAAAAAACACAAGGATTTTCTTTTGTGTCTTCTGCTCAAGCCCAGTGGCATGCCGTTCTTTTCATTCCCTTTGTGCTGCGTTTATCTTATGTCTACTTCAGAAGTATTCACTACAACATCAAGAATATTTCGAGTTGAGAAAAGGGTTAAAAGAAGAAAATATATATGACGTCAAGTCAACTTAATAAAGTCTAAAAAAATAACACATATTTAGAAAGACCTATCCGACCTTCTTCGAATCCATCAGATGCTGTCTGCATCTACCAGACGTTATTCAAGTACCAGGGGCAGCAACAGTCCTACTATTTCCGTAGGAATAACCCTCCCCGAACACTATAAAAGCTACTAGATCTACTTTTCCGTGTTCATACGCGTAGGCGTACCCGGATTTAAGAGAGGGCGACCAGGGATAACGAACGCGTCAAGGCCTCCAAAAACAGTTGCAATAAAAAATAATTCCATTGGTAATATAGATTGCAGTCGTAGTAAGATCTGAAAAAAATAGTTATACATTACTTTATCAATTTGTATTTATTTCTGACAAAATGTTACTTACTTACTAATGGTACATGCTGCAAACAATCATTTCCATTTCGATAAATAAACAACATTCCTAGATCGCAAAGAATATAGTGGCTATACATGGAATTATACATCTAATTAATTGTAATGACAATTATGTTCTTATTTAAATAATATATTTATCATTGAGCTCTTAACAGTTAGTTTTGTAAAGAAAAAAGTATAATGTTAAAACATTGAAAAGAAAAATATTTGTTTAGTGCTGTGACCTCCAGCACTGGGGCCTCACACAGCTATAAAAATCCAGTACTGCGCGTATGACACGTGATCTGCAGCTCTCAATCTAGATAGATAATATCAACACTTATTAAATAGAATTAATTGTTCGGCTTTCTATTGATCTTGTCCTCGTGCCCTAAATTTAATGTGTACTCGTATGGAAGGTTAAGTAAATGGTTGAGCATGTTCAACAGGCTAATGAACCTCTAAGAAAGCTACTCCCAAATGTTGTAAAATATTTTCATGGATACATTCCTAAAGTTAGTATTATATTACTGACTTCCATACAGTCCACTTGTTTTGATTATTGCTGGCTATCAGATTATTACTATTACCAAAAGGTCTTCGGTATTTCAACAGGTCCATTGCCTGGTCTAAATTGAATCCTCCAACATGACCTATCTGCCACTCAATTTGTATATCTTGAAATCTCATCTTTTTTACTTGATTGAGTTAATCCATCAGTTGCATTTGTGGCCATACTGCTCCCCTTATCCCTTACATCTTGCCTATTCGACACCACTCATTAAGGACATTTATTGTCATTATGTGACTCAATTAGCTGTCCTTTCTTCATAGAATCACCTGCCTAGTGGCTATATCTTTATTTACTCTTCTTAGATCGTCTTAATTAGTCTATAGCTCTATTCTTTCTATCGCTTGTGAATGATTTTGTATATATGAGCAGAATGTTCTGTAAAAATGGAAGTGTAAATAGTAAAATCGACAGACGGGTGAGTGCATCTTGTAGAGTAGTTGAATGTATGTGTACTGTTGCAAAGAATGAAGTAGTACTATAGAAAGATTTCAAGTTTGCAATATATAAAATGTGTTAGTGCTAAGATTGTGCTATGAAAGTGAATCATGGGTTTGTCAGGAGAAACACAAGCGCAAGATGATCGCAGTTGGAATGAGATATATAAGAAATATATGTAGAAAAATCGTATGAACAGATTCATGAATGGGTGCTGAAGAAGTACGGTTTGAAAGGGAATCCAATAGGTCAATGGGAAAGAAGCGTGTTACGTTGGTTTGGGAATGTTGAGAGAATGAGTGTGGATCGAGTGACGAAGCAAATATATGAAGGTGGAGTGTGTGGATCAAAAGGAAGGGGTAGGTCATGTAAGACGTGGCTAAATGTTGTAGAATGAATGTGTGAAAAATAGAAACATTAAAAACTTTAAGAATAAAAAAGCATATTTGACTCGCTGTGTAGAAGTTGTTGAATCGAAGGAAGGGTGGAAGGATGAGGAAGTGTGGACAAAGTTAGTAAGGATGGATTAAGCTCTGAGTTATTGGGGGATTTATTTTTTTAGATATGTGCACATTTTCTTGCCTACCCCGTAAAGGAACGGCGTGATAAGGTATGTATGTATCCTCCTCTAGCATCACATCTCAAACCTTTTCAAATATTTCTTATCCCCTTTCTTTAGGGTCCTTATTTCAACCCCATACAAAACGATGCATCATATGAAACATTTCACACATTTCCTCTTTATCTCCAGGTCTAGTTTTATAGCCACCAGATTAATCTGCTTGATGAAAGCAACCTTGGTCATTGCTATTTTTGAATGTATCTATACTATACACTGCGCGTTTGTCGCAATTAAACTTCTTCAGTGTTTGAAATGTTTCACATTTCCCAGCTGTGGATTTACCACTGTAATGTTCAGATTATTTTCTCATATTGTAGTAACATGTTTTAAATGTTTACCACAAAAGAATATGTCTTTCTAAAAAAAAGTTTATACAATCCTAGTGTATCCATACTTATATCCATACTCAATGCTTATATTGCAGTCAACAATAAATCCATAGCGTGAGTAATACATGTGCTGCAGAGCTTGTTTTATATATTTGCCCTAAGGCTGGCATCACACCGGATAAGACAGGACTATGTCAGTCAAAAATTCTTAGATGAATACATACTGTCTCAGATAGAATGAGACCTCCTGCGCATCAGATCAGCCATTTTGAATATGGTTCCTTAGTCAACTCCAATATGCAGTGGAACTAGGAGGTAAAAATTTTGTATTGGAATTTTTTTTATGTTGGAAGGAAACATGAGTAGAGGTTGATGAGTTCATTATATAAATATAATAGCCGGTCTTTCCTCTACCAACACTGTAACATTTCAAATAAAATGGAACAACACTCACCCTCTTAACCGTTGGACTGCAACTTCGACACACGCTTGGCCGCACCTCCTCCCTCTAACACACTATATGGCTGACTGTTGGGAGGCGGAAATCAGCACGGTCCAAGAAAAAAGGCCACACCCATGGCAAACAAATGAAGGCTACGTTGCGCGCCTAGTTGTTACTTCCTCGGCCTGACTTGTCCGAGCGCATGTGCTGTTGTCGTCATGCCAAAAAAGCTTCGGTAAGCTTCCACAGGCTTCTGCACACTTCGAGGTCTCGTCCCTTCCACTCCCCTCTCTCCCTTGTCACCCCTACTCTTTGCGAACATGTGGTTTGGTGAGCTTGCTATATATGGTGGTGTTTTGTATATATCATCGCTCATTGTATCGTAGGCTTACTAAAAGTGAGAGCGGCAAATTAAGCTGAGACTTAATTCTATCCTTCAAAATTCTCTTTCGGCTATATGTGTGGGAGTCTTTTCAAAATTATTGGTTTGGTCTTGTAAATTTAAATTTTCATTTATGGGATGGGTTTTTTGGTATCAACGTGGTTAATTTGCAACCACTTTCTCATTTTATTTAACCTTTTGGGGAAACTTAATCTTTGCTCCAATGCATACGTACTTTCGGTTATCGCCGCCAGGTGACTAGCTTTTAAAATTGCTCTTACCGACTTCCTGATTAATTGTTGACATCGTTCGCTGGAGAAAAATATTAGGGAAAATTAACTTTGATATCACCTATTAACTTTTATTAGTATGCGGGAAATGAACACTTAGTATTCTATAGTAATAATTGTAACTTCTACAGCCTTGGACTGCCTTAGGTGGTTAAAGGGGAAGCTGACCAACCTTGATTTACATAATACCTTATGACTCTATCTCTTTGGGATTAATTGTTAGCCAGGACACCTATATTTAACGTTGTGCAACTAATATTAAGGTGCGCGCGAACTTATTTGTTGTAAGATATCTTCTAAATGCCCTTCTTTATATCACGTGTCTTTGTTACGTCATTGGACGGATTGTTAGCACGGGAGGCGTGGGAACTTTATAATGAATTTGCTTAGTAATCTTGGACTCTTTAATTATTGTAATTCTCAGAATATTGATGCCATTATAAGTGAGCTTGTTTTATATTTGAGTCTTTTGACTTTGGTCACTCTAGTCAATCTTTATACATTTATGAAATATTCTTGTTTAATATTAAAGTCTTTGACTTTGGACACTCTAGTCGATATTTATATATTTATAAAATATTTTCGACTAATTTTAAAGTCTTTGACTTTGTACACACTAGTTAATATTTATATATTTATGAATTGTTATTGTAAATCGAATGTTTCCTGTCTGATCCGGTGTGATGCTGGTCTAAAAGGTAACAAGCCTACCTTCTTTGTTCCGGTAGCTTATTAGATAGGGGCCTATCTCTACAGATTAGTCTACCCTATAGCCCTAACTGATAAGTTACACCATATGAACAATGCAAGGTAAGTTTGCCAACTTTCAAGCTGTATGGAGTGTACTTAAACTTTTTTTTTAATATTCCACTTCTTATTCGTTTGGGATACCCGCATTAATAAAAAATTGTTGTAGAAATTAAATAATTATAGAGTGTAAGACTTGGTGCTGTGTTTGTTCTATAGTTATTTAGCTAGTTTGTAAGTCAAGTACCATTTGGTTAAGAAAGTGCACGTTAAACACTACTAATAAAAAAATCAATTATTATATTTAGCACCACGTCTTACTTACTACCTGTTCAGGTTATACACATATGTATTAATTACGCTAGTTAGTTATGGATGAGGAAGGTTGAATTTATGAGAAGTGTAATCACATTTGCGTGGAAAGAGTAAGAGCTACTAGAAACCCATTTAGAGAAAACCACCCTCAGCATACCCGACCGAGATTCTAACCCCGATCGCCCTGTATGTTGTAGTATAGTTTAGTGTAGTTTACGCCTTAGACCATGCTGCCACCGAAGCAGGTAAAATTCAAATTTAAAATGTAGAAAGTCACATCGGCGGGTCCACGGACTAGATATTAATCTCAACTAGTTTAGTTTATCGATGAATAAGGGGATTTATTTGGTTTCGAACCCCAACTGAGTGTAGATACTGTTCCTTCCTCACCCCTACTCTCATGAATAAATTATCCTATTTTTCCATGCAAATTAGGACACATTTACGCTAAATTCTACCTTTTTATCTCCACCCTACTACTGTAGATGAATACGGATAGCTCGGCCTGGTGATAAGACTTTGTATAAAAAGACTCAACCAAGTAACGAACCTATTTAATGGGAGTCATATTCTTGCCATGATCAACCATCAACAATCTATTTACAAAAAATTATTATTATTATTTTAATCCAAACAAAAACACCGATAGTTATATCTCTCTGTTGTAGTGTGATTCTGATAGGCCAGCTCTTGGAGCATTAATACAAACGTTATGTATTTCTAATCAGCGTTGGGGAGAGAGTTGCGTGGTTTCAAAATAATGGGGAAAGGAGAAAAGTTATGTTCAAGGACCCACATTTTCCTGGACAGAAAATTTTATATTTCAAATCCCATAAGGAGCCTAACAATTTTTTTAATTAATTTAATATGACATAGATCTATTTTAACCATAATATAAAATTATAAAGTTATCATGATTGTTTCTAACAGATGGAAGAACTAACGCAATTTGAATTAAAATTTAATTTTCCCCCTTGTGTTTCTGTACCTTTCAACTTTTAATATAACTTATAGGTTCATTTTAACAAACACTTCAGTCATTTATGCACATTCCTCGTTACCGATCCAGCGCTTTTATGTGATTGGCATCATTCACGTTTGAGGACTCTGGTTTAACTGCGGGCCAGAGAGTAATGAGCTGTAGATGTTCGTAAATTGTTATAATATTCTTTACTTTCACTCGTCACCTTGAATAGAAGGTATTATGATCGTAAAAAAATAATTAAACGCGAGATTTTGATAAATGTCGATATTTCATGACCCCAAGAAACAAAAAAAAAGTTGTTTACGCAATGCTGTCTGCCTGTACCTCGGGCTATAGCGGAAACTATTAACCGATTGGGCTAAAACTTGGTATTTAGGGTTTTCATAAGGTTCCCCCCCCCTCCTTACCCAAGGGTTCTTTGGAATTAGACATCTAACCTCAAAATTAATGGTAGTTTACTGAAGGGCAAAACCAGAACAACTCGATTTTCACAAAATATTCTCTAATGATTTTGGTTAAATTTTATATCTAGACACTGTTCATTATTAAAAACAAGATGGCAATTCTCATTTTCTCATGAAAACTAATTTAAGGTCACTTTATATGAAGAAATTGTTCCCATTTTCATCATTTCTCCACAACTATTTGAGATATGAAATAACTTATTATTGTAAAGTTGTAGTACTACTTAATATATATACATTCATCTTTTATTTGAAATATATTTTAATAGAACCAATAGTTTCTGAGTTATAATCAAATATACATACTTTTTTTAATTCAGGTCTTTGAAAATGAATTTGATTATTACGCTCTTTGGTGGTCAAAGATGTTTCTATTTCTCACTTTTTCTGCAGCAGTGTTCCTGGTTCCTAACGCCATAAAGTAAGTAATTAACAGGGTTTATTATTTTATTTATGATCTTTGGTGTAATATTTCTGCAAAAATTATTTAATTTCACAAATCTAACGAGTTTTTAATAAATGTCTATTTTAAGATAAAAGCCTATAGAAAGTCTGTGCGGTGCGTCGTACCATTTCTTTATTAGAAAGGTTCACTTAAGAAACTTTTTAGCCTGTGTGTGTCATTTTTAATATCTATTGAAATAGTTTATTAATTAAAAATAACCAAAGAATATTGACTTCACATAAATGTTTGCGTAGGTGCTATTTAGCATTCGAATTAGGTTTTTTTAATCGAATCAGCATCAAGGTTTGTTTTTATGACGATCACACTAGTTGCTCTACCTGTAAGGTAGCGAGAAATTAAAAATATTGATATTGGGTACCCAAAGATCAACATTTCGTATTAAAATGTTGATTTCCGGTTTAAAATATTTCGACTTTTGTTAGGGGTTGCACATCTTATGGTTGCATTGCTATTAAATTCCTCATTTATAAATTTTGACCAATAAAAAATATAAATATTGACTATTGAGTTCTAAATGAAGGAGATAGATCATTGTTGTACAAAGATTTCTCCTAAGAGGTTTAAGGGAAAATAACATAAACTGTTTGAGAGACTTACTTATATTTAATTACTCTATGACATTGGAGAGTTATTGCGTTAAAATGTAAGTAGTATCTCTTTACAACTAAAGCTCACAAAATTGTATTAATATATTTGCCATTATCTCAGAAACTGATGGTTTTATAAAAATGTATTTCATATAAAAGTTTTAATTTTTAATAGTACTACAATTTTGCAATGATAAGTTATTTAGTATCTCAAATATTTTCAGAGATACGGAAATTTCAGCTTCTGCAAAGTACTCTAAAATTCATTTTATTGTGAAAATGAATATATACAGTTTATTTATAATCTTAGCCAACGCCTAGACACGAATTTTAATCCAAATCGTTAGAGCCAATTTTGAGAAAATAGATTTTTTCTTTTTTCGCTTTTTACTAAACTACTGTTCATTTTGGGGTTAAAAAGACACAGAGACAGACGACATTGCAAAGACCACTTTTTAGGGTTCGGGGGGGTTATGAGACGTCGACATTGATCAACATTTCATATTAGATTTTTTTACGGTTGCAATACTTTCTTTACCTTAAGTGTTCATAAAGTTAAAAAATATATATATTTACGTATAGCTTGAAAGTTATTGGATTTATAAAAATATGTTGCGAATAAAATATTTGTATTATAAATAGATCTACATATTTTCAATGATAAGAAATTTCATATCTCCAATAGTTTCGGAGATATGATAAAAAATGAGAATTTACTCATCTGACCGGAGCCCTTAAATTCATTTTGCCGAAATATTGAGAGTAGCCATTTTTTTTGGTAATATTTATTAATGTTTATAAATGAAATTTAATCAAAATCGTTAAAGCTAATTTTTTTCTCTTTTTTCCCTTCAATAAATTAACCTTAATTTTAGGTTAAATATCTAATTCCAAAAATCCCACAAGGAAATCCTATTAAAACCCTAGATACCAAGTTTTAGCCCAATCAGTAAAATAGTTTAGGCTCTAGTCAGAGGTAAAGACAGACAAACAGACTGACGGAAATTCAAATACCACTTTTTCGGATTCGGGGGTTCATGAAATGTCTAAATTTATCAAAATCTCTAGTTCAAATTTTTTGACGATCACAATACTTTCTCTACTTGTAAGATAGCGAGAAAGTAAAAACTATGTTTCGTTATCAAACGTAGGTTACTTTGATTAATTATTTGGAATTTGATCTTGATTTATTTTTGTAGTAAACCTTAAAGCCCTAATTTAAATTAAATATTTCCAAATGGATAGTTCTGTTTAGATATGTTTAGCTGAAACAATACTGTATAATGTAATTAATTTTAAAAAAAGCAATACATAGGAGATAAAATTATTTCTATAAAATAATCGTATTAAATACAAATCCTTTTTAATCTGTGCACCCGTCAGCCCCAAATGCTTACACTAGGTTTGACGTGAGGGTGGAAAACCATTTAGGAAAACTATATCGATACACCCGGTCGGGATTCAAACCCCTACCTTTCCTTCAACACCAATTCAATATATTGCCAGAGGGACGCCTTTTGCGATTACTGATTACTTACTTACTTACTTACTTACTTACTTACTCTATTATATAAGGAGCTCCAGAATTAATTGATTCACTTCTATCCAGTCCACCTCATTACACCCTATCCCTATCTTGAACTATTTCTATCCAGTCCCCTCATTACACTCTATCCCTATCTTGAGCTAGTTCTCTCTAACCAGTCCCCCTCATTACACCCTATCTCTATCCTGAGATAATTCTATCCAGTCCACCTCATTACACTCTATCTCTTTCAGGTCCATTTTAATAGTATCCTCCCATATGTGTCAAGGTCTTCCAAATGGCCTCTTCCCATTGGGTTTACCAGTAAATACCCTGAACAAGGTTCTAGACTCTTCAGTTTGCGCTGCATGTCCTGCCCACTGTAATATATGAGTCTTGATTGTATTAAAAATAATAACATTATAGTGATAAAAGTGTATAATTTAAAAAGTATCATAATAATGAAATGTTTTCATAAATTATTATATTGCTAAGAAAAACTATAATAAATCATATATATCAAGTGACTAGAGTAGCTATCTCATTAAAAAAAACTGAGATATTGACAAGATTCATGAAAAAAATCTCTTAATGTGTGTATTTAGCGACATGAAAGTGGGGTTGAGTGAAGATAAACTCTTCCAAATGATGACTTACGCTATAGTTGATTTTACAGCTATTGGGACATATTTTACAATCATAAAAATTCCTCTCCAAGGCGTCAGCCCGCAATCGAGCTATATCGACCTAGTGGTTGTCGCATTTTGGTGAATATTGTGGCAATATTTGTGGATAGAGGCACAGTGAAACCCCAGTACGTTAATCTCAGTTTTTTAGACTGGATCTATTACTTCTTTATTCAGAGCTCCTCAATTGTCTTCACGAGGCTGAGTTGACCCCCGTTCCAGATCAGAAATGTCTGGAAGCACTGGGGATTGAACCTGGGACGTCTGGATCTATAGCTAGGAACTTTAACTACTAGCTCACATAGTATACTTAATATATCATAGCCAAATAATGTGTGCTAAAGATTCCAAAATTAGCAGTTGTGCAAAACACGTATCCGCGATAAATACATGAAAGTAAATATATTCACATATATATAGTCACCGTGTCTTACTACCTGTTCATGCTATGAGCATATCTGATTATTACTCTAATGGTTTAGGGATGAGGAAGGAAACATTTTAGATGTAATCCAACCACATTTGCATGGGAGAAGAGTGAAAACCATTTAGGAATAATATCCTCAATAGACCCCACCAAGATTCGAACCCCGATCTCCTCATCATCAGCAGTCCAGTCTAACATGAGAGTGACGCCTTAGACCATTTGGTTACTGTAGCAGGTTATATATATTATGATTTTTTTAGGAAAAACAGAAGAAGTTACTAAAATTACTAAAACAATTTTAATATATTGATACATCAAGTAAGGCTTGTCACTTTTGATAGATATTCTCACTACCTATAGAATAACATAAATAATATAGTAAAATCTTATCAATTTTGGCCGCAAAGAAAGATGTTTAATTTTTTCTACTGTTCTTTTAACCAAATTCAGGGTAGGCCTATAACCGAGTGTGTCCGATTATTTGGTAAATCATTTATACCAATCCAACACACTGTCATGCAATTAGCTTGTGGAATTCAGTCTATTATCAAATTACTTAGACTAATTGACAATTCAACCTGAACAATGTATGGAAAATGTAGAGGAATAAAAAAGAGCCAGTTATTTTTGTACATTTATAGTAACCAAAAAAATTGTATTACTGATGTGACACTTCTTTGTTTCATTACAAAGTTGATTATTTATTTATGCTACAAATTCAATTGACTTATGGTATGATGAAACATATGAATATTAATTTATGTGATTTAATAGAAAGCTCAACCTAGAATTTTTTTAATATAAATTTTCCAAAAAATAGTAATAATTGTTGAAGGTAATCCTTCGTTGGCGTTTATAATCTGCTTTAAATAATTATAGCTCATTCTGTAAACAACAGAAACTGTTTATCGACTGTGAAATGTAGTTTATAACTATAACTTCATTTCTAATGATGACTCATTCGATTAGTGTAATTAATACATTATAGTTTATAGCTGAGTAACAATACACTTAAACATTTAGGATTTAAATATTTAACAAGGAGTAAATGTACAATAACTTACAGCTTATTTAAATTATTTCTGCTACAGAGCAACGCCATATAAAACCATATTTACAGATCCAAAATGCTAATGGAACATTGTAAACTAAACTAATTATGAATTCTACTATAAGACACCCGCTTCGCTAGTCGAATAGTCTAAAGATTCACTCTCGCAATAGACTGAACTGCCGATGATGGAGAGGTCGGGATTCGAATATCGGTTAGGTATACTGAGGGTGGTGTTTCCTAATTGGTTTTCCACTCTTCCTCCACGCATATACGGGCACATTTCCTCTAAATTCAACCAGCCCTCATCTCTAATACACTATCGTAATTAGTACATATGTTTTAACACAGACGGGTAGTAAGACGCGGTGCTAAAAATAAAAATAATATTATAATATTATAGGACGAAATATTCTGAAAATAACGGCCAGAGTGTTCGTTGTATTCACCACATGGCGCTCTCTATCTCTAAATATTGGCACTAACTTCGCCAACATGCGGCGGTCGCCGGTCGGTATAGCTCGCTTGCAGGCTGACCCTATGGAGTGGTTTTTAAATTGCCAATTACTTATAAGTAGCGCTAATTTATTTCAAACAATTAATAATAAAAATATACATATTTCAAGAACTATTGAAAATGACACGTTGAGATTGAAACCGTCCGTTAAATCATTCAAAATGAAGTTTTTTGGAAGCTTAAAATAGGCATTATTTTCAATACAATGTTCAATACAATTCATTGATCCAAATTTTAGGGATGAATTACATTAAAATATATATTCCAAATTTAATATATCTTTAAAACATTTAAATTGTTAAAATAATAAGTAATAAGATTATCATCATGAATAAGAAAAATAATTGAATATGAAATATTTTTTTTCAGGGTGAAATTTATTTTTACAATATTTCAGTTTGACATTGTACCCTTCATCTACCCCGTAAGGTAGCAAGCCTATCTTACGTTATTAACCTTTGGCGTAGTTCCATAGTGTGATTCGTCAAGGTAAGACTAGTACCTTTCAGTGTGAATGGAGTGCACTTGCAAGAACGTCATAGAAATAGAAAATCAATCTTGTTGAATCATATTTTATTTCAAACTCATTCTCTATGAGGGATTAATTTGGTTCAAACTCTATGAGATTTAATTTGAAAATATTAGGAAATATAAAATTGTGATGAATACTAATTTCGATAAAACTACTGTTGTTATTTTATGTTGTCTGAAACTATGTATAAATTCATTCTTTTCACACATAAATAATTACTTATCAAATGTAATCAGCACATTACAAAGTTATAGATGTAATCTAGACTAATACTTAGAGTAAATAAACATCCCTAGCATCGAAACAATAACTAGCCCAATGGTTCTCACTCAGCCTGTGTGCCCCGAGCCCTTCATAGGTGTGCCATCAAATTTTGATCAATGTTTAAACTTTAAACATATTATCTCTCTAAATTAACATTCACAACTCTATAGGACATCAAATTGAAAACCCGTGGGTAAACTTGGTGGATTCATACATAAAATAAGAGTCGCCTTATCGTTTGTATATCATAGTTTATTGCAAAATCACTTTTAAAAAAAGGCTCAAGCCTCACATTAAAGGCTCTGGTCTCGCATTAAAACACTAATTAGTAGGGTTTTTTTTTTAGTGTATGCCATCAAAGTTTGTTGGCTAGTTATTCCTGGAAGTGACAGATATGTAATCATGTTCTGAGGTTAGAACCCCGTGTAGGTGCAGTTACTTCATCCCAATGAGATAATGTGATGATGATGATGATGATTATGTGGTAGCAGAAAAGTAAGTATACATAACTTAAGCTATAATTATCCAGACCATGGCAACCATACGAACGAGATAACTAAACAAAGAGGCCGGTCGCTAATTAGTTAATGATAATAGCTTTAGTTATTATTAATATAGTTTATAATTTTATGTTTCTTTAATATCTTAATAAGCATTAGTAGTACTTTTTTAATATCTTTATTTAATTTTACTAACTAATCAAAGAGGTTTTTTTTCAAACCTTTTTTTTACTGGTGTTTGCTCTATGAGTTGGGGATCTAGTGAACGCGAAAAAAGGCTAGCGTTTTTGCATTTTTATAGCAACATTTTGTTCTGCCAAAATAAATAAAATATTGCGTCAGTACGAACATAGTTTAATTATCTTCATATTTTGATATGAAAATTTGTCAAATATATGTCATGAGCATAACAGCATTAGAGGAAATACTTTTGAGGAAAAATTGTCGTTAAATTCTAGGACATCTTTGACAGATATTCAAGAACTATTGAGGTCACCATGTGAAGAAGAATAAACTCTTTAGGCCAATTTGTACTGAAGCAATATTTGATTTATTTTGACCAAAAAAAGTTTGTAGACAAAAACTAAAAAAACACTTTTCTTGCGTCTCGTACATCCTCTACTTCAAGTATGATGCCAGAGGTGCTTTTTATTTGAAAGTGTGCCGTGAAAACAAAAGGGTCTTGATTCGCTGGTTTAGGACTATGGCTGAGCAACTCGATACAAAAGTATCATTGATTACAAAAATATTTAAAACATTCACTAAAAATTTGCATGCCATCATTTTTTTACTTGGGTATAATTTGTAAGCTCTAACAACATTAATATATAATTAACTAAGAACAATCACACTCTAGTAATTTACACACTCAACCAAAAGAAAATTGGAAGAAGTGGAAGATTCTGCTAATTACTCTATTTCTAGAGAGATTGTTTTCCTTTATTTTTTTTTCTGGACTGCTTTCCACAAATCTTCATTATAAAATTAGTTTTCTCAGATGCCGTTTATATATACATATAAATTGTAAATAAGTTCTGAAGGAACAAAGTAATTAGAAGGTTTTGGTATGTTTTATGGTTTCAAATTAATAAATATTACTCTTGTATACCTCTTACATTATAAAAATATACATATTTTTATATTTTATTATAATAATTTAAGAAATATATAGTACACCAAGGAAATATAAAGAAAATGCGTATGTTTCGATAAAGTAACAGATATTATTTAGAATACATAATTTAAATTAGCTGATTTAAAAACAATTAATATAGCAAATTGTATGTATTATCTGAATTAAAGGATTTTAGAAAATGTCACAAATATGATTTAAAAGTTCCATTCAGTTCCATTTTAATGTTATCGTCGACATCAGTGAGCTTGGGGTAAAGTGCTTGCCTCATAACCCAATGCTCGTGGGTTCAGACCCAGTCGGGGCTGATGGATTTTTCTTGAGTGATAAAAATACATAGCACAATTTCCTTCAGATGGGGAGTAAAGCTGTTAGTCCTAAGTCGATTGTGGCATGTAAAAGAATTCTGGAATGTATGTGAAAATACCTTTGCCAGCAAGATTGGTAGCCCCTTTCGCTATCTCTCATAGACATTATCGTGTGTTGATATACTCCGTAGATTCAGAGAGTTCACGTTAAATACCTAAAATAAACAATGAATACAAAATTCAATATTATCCTCCCATCTCCGTCTAGGTCTGTCCATTTATCCCTCTCCTCCCATTTGGTATTCCAGTCAACAACCTGAACACGGTTCTAGATATTTCGATTCGTGCTGCATGTCATGGCCACCATAATCTATGAGAATTTTCTATCCCGACAGTGTCTTGTTATGAATACAGGGTATGTAGCTCATAATTATGTAACCTCCTTCACTTTCCAGTATCTTTACCCCTTTTTTTTGATAAAATTTCTTCTTAAGGACCATGTTTTCGAACACTCTACTTCATTTTTTAAATTAGGCTGAAGTTACTCACACAAGTGGTATACAAATGCCAATCTCAATTAGTTTGGTTAGGCTATAATGGAGAGGTTAGAATTTGAATATCAGCTGGGTGTACTGAGTATGTTTTCCCTAAATATATTCATAATATTATTGCAAGCAAATGTGATTACATTTCCTCTCAATTGTATGTTCCTCGTTTCTGCTAAAGTGACGTAATTAATGTCCCGAGAGGGTAGTGAGATGTGACGAGAATCAATATTATTAATTTAATTCAAATAAAGATAAAATGTAGTGAATAATTGATTATTAAAAAGAAGAATATAAGTACAATATACCGTTGTGTGACAAATTATAGCTATAATGCAATTAATTACTAAGAAAGCGTAATGGTTTCAGTATGTTAAAAATGTTGTACCTAAGAAATATACTTGGGCAAGGATTCAAAACCCGAACCTTTGGTTTAGCGAGATAGTGCTTTAGCCCAAATAGCTCAGATCGTATATAAGTGGTGCGTAGGGAAGCGAAAAAAGTATCGATACTTAATAATATTGATATTTTTCTTTCGATACTAGTATTTTTATTCGATACTTTTTTCCGATACTTTTAGCGATATTAGTACTCACATTCCGGTATCGGATCGGTATCGAAAGAAACAACTTTTTCGTTATCTTCACTCATGATTGGATTAAATGTTAATATGGCTAAAGAAGGGTAAAAAATAGTTTTAAAAATGTATTACTAATTATATTTAGCTATTAAATAACTTTACATCAGCTACATTTTCATGGACATTTGAAATCTGGTCTGGTAAAACCTTTTATAATATCCATCATACAATACTATCATACTTTCCAAGTTCCAACACATAATATAGACGCAATAGACCTAAATATAATATAATATGGTTAAATCATTATAATTATCAGTGTTTAAATAAATATGAATATACAACTATTATCATCCAAAAGTTGAGATTATTACTTGATAAAAAAACATTTTTTCCTGGTTAAAATTTCGATACCGATACTTACTGTTATCGATATTTTCTTTTGATACAATACGGTATCGATATTTTTATTCCGATACTTTAAATGAGTACGGTATCGATACTTTTCTTTCGATATCATATCACTAGTGGTGCGTTGATCAAGGATTCGACTCCCTGTTCAGCCATATTCCCTTTAATATACATCGGAAAGGAAACTAACAAAATATAACAGACAAATAATAGACAACCAAATTCTAAAAGGAGATATGGTTGAGAAAGCTTAGGACTTCGTAAACTAAATAATGTGAAAAACTTTATACAAACGTAATTACAGCAAACATAAAAGTAACAGAGAAGATAGGATTACTGAGGCAACATTTTGAACCCAGAAACGTCTAAAACTTGTTTTACCGTTTTAAAATAGGTATTATTATTCTGTTAAGATATCTTCCAGACACGTCTCACCATGACTTAGAGATATGAATAAGACTTACTTGAAAATATATTTAATATTCCATCCATAGAACTGTTTTTTACGTTTAATTTAAGTTTTAAAATTATTTCAAGGTACAAGTTGCTATACTTAGGTAGCTTGTGTTTTATAAAATTAATAACTTATTAAATTATGAATTTGAAAGTAAAACTTTGAGTTTAGCTAGCCACATTAAAATTTATTTGGTTGTCTTTATAAATGTACAACTCAAAACACAAATTTGCCAGTGTGTAAGCAAAACAAAAAAAATGCCACTTTTATTTTAAATTAATAACTAAATAAAACCAATTTAATTGTCAATTAATGAACTCATACTATTGTATTATAAAATGAACTGACCAAAATCAGTCAAAGGTTTAGTGAAATAATATCAATCAAAAATATTAGTTTATATTTTCAAATTAATTATTGGAATTTAAATGAAAACCAACACAAGAACTTTTTAAATAAATTTAATAAAGCAGGTGCAGCTATGTTATAAGGACTCAATAAAAAAATCACCAAATTTTTCAAGGTATAAGATTTTACGCCTCAGTGACTGCATGGTCTAAGGCGTTTCTCTCACCATAGACTGTACTGCCGATGACGGGGAGATGATGGTAGATCCCAGTTGGATGTACTGAGAGTGGTTTTTTCCTAAATGGTTGACACACTCTCTTTCTCTCTCTCTTTATCTCCACGCCAATTTGGAGACACTTCCTCTAAATTCAACCTTCCTCATTCCTAACCCATTAGCGTAATTATTACACATGCGTATAACTGAATGGGTAGTAAGACGCGGTGTTAAAAACATTTTATGAAACTTATTCAAGTTTTATTAATTACTATACTATGGCTCCGAGACCGTTTATAAACAATATTTGGAAAGCAAAATAAGCCATTGTCCATGTGATACAATTTAAACTCATGATCCTCTTAAACCTAAACATGTTAAATATATTTAACTTCATGAAACAATAATACTTAATGAGCCAATCAAACAATAGAAATTAAATCAAATTACTTATTTATAATTGGCTTAGCATTTATTCTATAATGAATACATAGTAATGAATATTGAATATAAATTATGAAAGGCCTATCAATTAATAGTTTATATTAGTTACGCCCCTTCCTATCTACTACCCTACATGATATTAGCAGTTCCTATCACACGGCTCGGTGGCGTAGTTGGCTAACGCGCCAGTCCTGTTGAGTCAGACCACCGAGGACGGGGAGATCGAGGTTCAAATCTCGGTCGGGTGAACTGGGGGTGTTTTTTCCTAAATGGTTTTTCACTCTCCCTCCACGCAAATGCGGGTTCACTTCCTCTAAATTCAATCTTCCCAATTCCTAATTCATTAGTGTAATTAGTACTTAAGCGTATAACCCAAACGGGTAGTAAGACGCGGTGCTAAAAAAAACAGTTCCTATCAAAAAAGCTTCCTCTACGATCTACATAAAATTAAATTATATTTATTTTAATCATTAGTGAAATGGTTTAGTTAAAATATCAGATTATGTTAATATTTGTTTGTTTGTATGGTTTTATTTTGTTTGAACATCCAATTGTGGTACATGAAACAGGAAGCACATAGAAGGACAGTAGACACCAGCCTCGAAGGGCTCTCGAAGACTAACGATACATAGAACATATACTTAAAAATCTAAACGAGATATTATGCCTCCCAGACGGGATGATTACTTGCCTTCATTAGGATATGGGCGGGAAAAATATTACAGAACCCGGCCGTCACACTTACTGTGTCGACTGAGACCTTAACAATATACATGGTACAAATATGAATGAAGGAAAGAGAAGGAAACTGTAGAAAGAAAGAACTAATCTGGATAAAACAAGAGAAAAATAAAGTTCACATGACCCCGGTCGAGCGAGCCGCCGGAGTCGGTTGGAATAAATAATAGTACACTACCAGGGCTACAATGATATTTCCATACGTAACCCTGGCGTGAAAAGAAAATAAACTTTCCCCAGTGGGTGATTTCTGCCCATCTGGTGTAGTGAAGCTGAAGGTGCATATGAATAAAAATTATTAGTGCAATTGGCAGACTTTGAAAATGTGAATTGTGTAGTATGGGGTAACGAGATAATTATAAATAACATAAACGGGATTGGGGAGACATCAGGAGGACATAAAAATGCAACAAAAAAGGACCGAACATTGAACAACCCAACCCCGGTTCGACGACCAGCTGGTGCAAATCTAATGTGGTGGTCCGATCGACGGAGACTCCGGGGTTGGTCTGGGGGACGAATTGTACTCCACCAGGGCTATGTGAACATTACCACACGTAGCCCTGGTGGGAAATGAAAATAAAAGTTTTGCCAGTGGGCATATTAGCCTATCTTGCGTAGACATATCGTAAGAGGGGTGCAAATAAAAATGTTGGGTTTGAATTTGGAATTAAAATTGCTGCCCACCCCTTGTGGGCAGACTAAAGAAAGTTTATGGGGTACTATTGCTTGGGTTGGTACTGAAGTTGGAGGATCTGACTGTACAGAGTATAGAAGGGAACGGGAAACATAAGGAAGACACAGTTTACAATAACGAGGAACTAGAAAGGGATACACCCGCCCCCAGGACGAGGGCCGGATAGGACACATTTATGATCTTTATTGAGAGGACGGACACTCACAAACACGACACAGAGATTCACATATTACATATACTTAAATGCGAATACATTGAACCTCGCCTCATCTCTTGCTTCTGAGTGAGGCGGGTGTTAAAACCGACTAAGCCACTATAGTGGCATGGTTAGCGTATCTGTTTGTATTGTATTTTACATATTGTGTATGATTGTCTTTGTTATATTGTTCTGATTTTACATGCACTACAGTAGCATTTGAAAGGAAAGAAAGAAGACCGTACATGAAATAACTGACCAACCCGCACCGGCTGTTTGGAGGGTTTGGTGACAAACACATGACACAAAATACACACACGCATGAAAGTTGACCGCCTGACTGAGCGCCAGCCGGGAGATCTCGTGGGACGCCGGAGCCGAGTCTCGGTGAAGTCGGCCTCGGGCTTGCTCAGGAGCGTTCGCTCCTCGTCGCCACAGACTACCTCCCGGGTCATCCGTGTCCATCAGGGGTGCCCACTACGCCGTCTCTGATGCGTCTGTGAACAAGATCTGGGGCGTCGTAATCGCCTATGCCCCGTACGATAGTATTAGGACTAGCCAGTGATCGTGAAAAGAAACTCACTGCCAACCTGCGGATGATCACGTCCAGGGGTTTGAGGCCAGACAAGTCTAGCAGAACTCAGGTTCGGGTTCTGGGTGGGAATCCGAGCATCAAACTTAAAATTGGTGATACAAAGCTCGGAGCGGGGAGTATCGGTAACGGGGGAGGTAAGCCCAGGCAGGGGCGGCATACAGTAAGAGGGACACGACCACTCTGAAGGAGTGATCCTGGAGGAAAGACAGAAGGAGATGGAGCAGAGGAGGGGGGAAAGGCGGAAGCTCTGGCCTCTGCAAGTCCCGTGAGCAGTCCTCGGTGGCTCGCACTATTGAACGCCCCCTTCACGTCCAACATCACGAAACCAGAATGGCGTCGCTTGTTGAACGCTTCCGTCACCAAATCAACCACCTTGGCGACGGCGTGGGTAATCGACAGGCCCTTCCGGAAACCAAACTGGTTATCCGGCAGGAGGGGGTACACCTCCGTTCAGGCCTCCAGTCTGTCCAAGATCAATCTCTCGGCCACTTTGTCGACGTGGAAGAGAAGAGAGATAGGACGAGGGATATCCGGGCGGTTTCCAGGGCTTGTGGGTGGGAATGACAGTCACCACCCACCACTGTGCGGGAAAATACAACAATATATACATTGCGTTCAGGATGCGGAGTAGAAGGACGAAGGCTTTACGAGGTATGTGAGCCAGAAGGAGGGGGGATATCTGGTCCAAACCCGGAGCAGACGCGGCGCGAAGCTTCGCCACAGTCCTGGTCAGCTCGAAGGGGGTTACCAGCCGCAGGTCGGGGTACGGGGGTTGACATACTACCGGGGGAAGGAAGTGTCCGGGAGGATCCGCTTGCTCTCTCTCCGTTGATCCCAGTCACCTCGCGAAGCTAGCCTGGAATCCTACCGCCAGAGCCTCTGACCGGTCTGTGGCGGTGGACGCCAATCCGCCGGCCACGCGGAGCTCGGGGATCAGAACCTTCTTGTGACGTATCCCCTTCAGATGACGCCACAGAGAGAGATCTTTTATTTCGACAGCGGCAAGTCTTGGCCTCCCTCTGCCACTGTCTGAGCTTGCACCGACATTGAGAGCGGAGCGCGACGTTTATCTCCCGGACACGGGGAAGACGACCTCTCTGACACAGAGCACGCACTCTATCACGGAGACGCATGTCGTCGATTAGGTCGGGGGCGAGGGGGGCCCAAGTAAGGTGGGACGACGGATTGGAATTGATTATCCGCCGCCGACATGAAGGAGGCGGTGAAGAATTGAACTTGACGATCCAACTCCCCGACGTCAGGTATAAGGACGGCTGGGGCCACAATAACGGTTCAATCTAGCCTGGAATCTAGGCCAATCTGACCCGCCTCGGTGGCGTAGTTAACTAACGCGCTAGTCGTGCTGAGCTCAACTGCCGAGGACGGGGATATCGAGGTTTGACTCTCGGTCGGGTGAAGTGGGGGTAGTGTTTCCTAAATGGTTTTCCACTCTCCCTCCACGCAAATGCTGGTTCACCTCCCCTTTATTCAGCTTTTCCAATTCCTAACCCTTTAGCGTAATTAGTACTTAAGCGTATAACCCGAACGGGTAGTAAGACGCGTTGCAAAAAAGAATTCAATCCGTGCGTCGGTAGTTGAACAGTGGCGGCGCATCTGTCTGGAGGGGAAGAAATCGCATAACGCCAGTCACAGGATTGTGATCGGAAGAATGGGAGAGATGGGTGACCAGAGGTGTCAGAAACGGTCATATCGTGGTCAGGATCAGGTCCAGGTAGCTGGGATGGTGTCGAGGGTGGTCGGGTAAGTAGGTGGGGAGATGAGGACGTTGGATACAAAAGGCAGGTCCTGTCGACGAACCTCCTCAGAACCGTACCACGCGCCTAAGACGCCACGCACCCCCAAGAGACGTGCCTGGCGTTAAAATCGCCCGCTAGCACAACGCTACCGTCGAGAGCACGCAATACGGCCAAATCAGCCACTGGCAAGACCACCGTAGGCGGACCGTAGACGCAAGCGAGAGTGACGGAGTACGTGGCACCCAGCAACCTCACAGTGACCGCCTCCAGGGACACGAGCCCCGAAATAGCCGTATGGTGGTGCTGGAAGCAGGACCGTATCAACAGGGCCACGCCATCACCCATCCGATGACCACCTCGATCCACCCGGAAGACGGAGAAGCCCAGCACCTGGAAGACGGTGTCTGCTTTGAACCACGTCTCCATTAGAAACGCCACGTCCACTTCCATGTCGGTCATCATCTGTATAAGTTTGGAAATACTGGGAACTAGCGATTTACAATTCCAGAGAAGGAGTTTGATCTCATCAATCAAATAACGTCTTACAAACTTCGGATAGGATTTGAATCTTGCCCCCCCCCCTCCCCCCCAGTCCGGGGCTGCCACGAAGTGTGTCAAACACTCCCTGAGGTAGGGGAATTTCTCACAGATACGGAGGGGGCGCAGAGTGTGGTTCAGGAACTTGAGATCAGCGGTCCCTGCTGAAGGATGGGGTGGTGGGGGACGGCGGACAGAACCTTGGGGGAGAGTGACAGGCTGCCACGCCGCTGGTTGGACTCCCAGCCCTTCCTCTGGGAAGATGGGAAAAGTCCCATGCATTGACAAGAGGGAGCGCCGGGCGATACGCAGGTCTGGACTGCGGCTGTGCGCTGACGGGCGTCGAGTACTTGCGCGAGTCGACAACCCGTTTGCGCACCTCGCAGATGCCGGTGTTTGCGGAGTGAGGGCCCACGCAATTCGTGCATCTGGCGGGTTCCGAGCGTGGGCGCTCGCAGGCCGCTGACGTGTGTGCGCCGCCACATTTGACGCACTTATCCTTCCTGAGCCAGGATACCAGCCAGGATACCAAGGAGTGTCCAAACCCCTGTCAACGGTGGCACTGCTGTGCCAGGTTCTTTCTGCGGAAAGACTCTAAAGTGACTCCTTTGAAAGTCCTTGTAACTGCTGGCGTCCAACCAGAGTCACGAGGAACAGAGGGAACGGCTTTTCCGGCTAATCCTGGCCGGCAGCGCGCGCACTCAAGCGTGTGACACTCCTCACCGCGTATCCCATATCAGTAAGTTCTGAGTCTTCTGCGGGGGTCCACAATGGGAGATCATGGACCACGAGCCGCCCGTCTCTCTCGCTATCCAGGGGGAAAGTATAAGGCTAATATCCCTCATAATCGACTGGTGTAAGTAATTATGTACGCTATTTCAAACATAAAAATATGTAAACTATAATGTATAGTGGTTGAATGGTTCAAAAATTTAATATAAAACTTTTTTACCCTTATACATCAGTCACTGGATCTATACTAATCCTATCAACATGGCCAGACGTTTTTTTCACATTGACCTACTATATGGCTCTTCCAAACAGCACTCCTTTCGCACCCATACACTGCTGACTTTGTCCATACGTGTTTTCCCACATACATTTCTTAGAAATCTCATTCTAACCGCATTCACCTTGCTCTTGTGTTTCTTCTGACAAATCCACGCTTCACATCCATAAAATGATGTTGGCATTAACACACTTTTACATACTGCAATTTTTGCCTCTTTCGATACTACTTCATTCTTTGCAATAGTCCACATGCATCCAACTATTCTCCAAGATGCATTAACTCCTATGTTGATTTCACCATCTATCTTTCCACTTCTACTAAACATTTTTCCCAGATACATAAACACATCCCCTCGTTCTCAGTTTTCCATTTATACTAAGATGACAATCACTTCCTGATTCATCCTTATCAAAATCTATTACATTGGTTTCGGAGACATTTATACGAAGCTCCATTCTGCCTGTTACCACATTCTATTAATCTAATGCAATCAGCAAGTCACTTTCATTCTCAGCCATTAATACGGAATCATCTGCATATAGTAACACTCTCAGTTTAACATTGTTCATTTCTACACCAACCAGGTCCTCACAAGCTTCCCTCGTACACTTATTCATGAAAACATTAAACAATCATGGAAACATCACAACCTTGTATAACACCCTGTTCAATGTCAAACAATTCGCTCAAAGCTCTATCCACCCTAACACACGCTTTATTTCTATCACACACCGCCATAATTACATTTACTAACCATGCAGACACACCATACTCTCTCAGAACATTCCATAACATATTCCATCCTATTCACACGATCGTACGCTTTATCCAGATCAACAAATGCACAATAAACTTTCTTTCGTACTGCCATAAATTTCTAAATCACTTGATGCAATGCAAACATCTGGTCCATGCAAACTCAACCTGGCATGAAACCACATTGCACACCTCAAATATTGTTTGCAGTTTTTTCACGCACCCTCTCAATTAATATTCTCTAAACAATTTTGCCTGGGACACTCAACAAACTAATTGTTCTATGCTTCTGACATTCATTCTTACTGCCTCAAAATTGACTCTCTGTATTTATTATATGCACAAATCTAAAATATTTTGGTTTAACATTATTAATAAGATTTGTCAACAATAATAGTTGTAGATAATATAATGACGTGACATATTAATATATACAAGTAGTATTTTTATTATTTATGACTTTAAGATACTCGGCGTGTTAGCACCACGATTTCACTGTAAATAAAGCTGGTGTCAATAGTTTTAGATTGAATTGAATTTGTAGAAATTGGTGTTGTTGATTAGAAACGTATATAGCACCTTTAAGCATAAAGGTATTCAAGGACTGTGTTCATAGTATCTATAAAGTTTTATCAAGTACATGTCACTAAAACGTTCACCACAGCAATTCCAAACGTTTATTACCAACATTTAAACTCACTATTCTTGTCAAACGGGTAGTTTCAGTGGAGATGTTGGTACCAACAAATATAGTTCAAACGACATGGGAAGAAAATTATCAAATCGTTCAAAATGTCATGTCAAAGTCAACTCATTTATTAATTAGAAATTCTCGGTGTTCTGTATTTGGAACTTTTATAAAGATAGGGACTATTTTCACAACCTTGTTTTTTTCAACTGCGCCTCACTAATACGAAAGGGGCTTTACGCATGTTTTTTTTATCACCGTGTCTTATTTATTACCTGTTCAGGTTGTAATCTTAAATGAGAATTACTACAATAGGGTAGGGATGAGGAAGGAAGCATTTTAGAGATAATCTTCTTGCATTTGTGGGGAAGGAAAGTGGGAAAGCATCTGTGGAAAACCACCCTCAGTAGACCCGACCGGTATTCAAACCCCGGTCTCCCCGTCATCAGTAGGCAAGTCTAACTCGAGAGTGTCACCTTAGATGATTAAGCCACTGAAGCATGTTGCATTTATATTAATTACGCTGATATGGTAGGTATGAGAAAGCTACAACTTTAGAGTAAATATACTTGTATTTGCGTGTAGGTAGAGTAGGAAACACTTTATAAATAAGCACCCTCAGTACACTTTGCTGAGATTCAAGCCTTGATCTAGCCCTCACCGGAACACAAGACTAAATTATCTTGTCAGCGCGGGTTCAATTCTCACTAGAATATTGTATATTATCTCGAACCCCGGGAGCATTTAGGGTCGTTTTACACATTTTCTTTCCACTGACGTCTTCAAATCCTCTTGCCATGATAATTCGGGTGCATTTAATTTAGGCTACCTCTCTTATCTCTACCACTTAGATTAAGACGTTAACAACCCTGTTGATGCTTATACTATTTAAATAAACAAACAGATAACTAATGATTGCCAAAAAAAATTATGCCAACTTTTTATTTGTCCCGCACCTGACTACGGTGGTATGGAACGCCAGTGTGTTTGCAGTTTTTATGGCAAAGCAATTTTTTGGTCAAAATAAATTAAATATTCCTTCAATCTAAACATAGAATTTAATTTTCTTCACATGGTGACCTCACAATTTCTTGAATATTTGTCAAGGGTGTCTTGAGATTTTAAAAAAACTTTTTCTCTTCATTTAAAAAAAATTTCTCATCTAATGCCGCTATGCTCTTAACAGATATTCAAGAATGTTTGAGGCCACCATCTGAATAATACGAAACGCTCTGTTTCTACTTGAGCAATATTTTTTTATATATTTTTGCCAAGATAATTTTTTGCTATAAATACTATAGAAACAAACACCTTTTCTCGCGTCCCCTACACTCCCAACTTAACCATTAAAATGAAGAATTAAGCTATTTGATGCCTCAGCCACTATGCTGGGCTCGTTGCCCAAGCGTTATCCTCATCTAGCCTGGTTTGTCGATTACGGAAAGTCAGAATTTTAATCCTAGCCAGATATATTGTTAGTATATTTTTCCTTAATGTTTCACCACTCCCACTACACATGCAAACGCGTTTATATTCATTCTAAATTATAACTTAATCTTAATTTTACCATTTGTGTAGTTAGAATGTGTATACGCTTGACATGAGACGCGATAAGAAAAATGTTATCAACACGTCTTACTACCTGTTTAGGTTGTACTCAATATAATTACTTTTTTTTTATTTAGCACCGCGTCTTACTACCCGTTCGGGTTATACGCTTAAGTACTAATTACACTAATGGATTAGGAAATGGGAAGGTTGAACCCAGAGGAAGTGAACCCGCATTTGCGTGGAAGGAGAGTGGAAAACCATTTAGGAAAAACCACCCCCAGTTCACCCGACCGAGATTCGAACCTCGATCTCCCCGTCCTCAGTGGTCTGACTCAACACGACTGGCGCGTTAGCCAACTACGCCACCGAGGCGGGTAATATATTTACTCTATGATTGGGGACAATCGTGTCCCGTCAGGGTAAGCAAGGTAAGCACTGCTTGCCTTTGATTGAAGATATGTAATTATTTTATTTAATCTTTGCAAAAAATATTCTCCTGGTAATCATTTAAATGTAATTCAAGCATCAGTGGATCTGAAAAAAAATCCCATACATGGCATTGACCGTAATATGCATGCAAGACGTGTACTAATCCATTTAATGGTGGTTGAAAGTCGGTATTTGTACGACTTTCATCCCATTGCTTTAGCTAGTGTATTTCTTATTTGTGACGTCATAGATTTCGGAGGGATGAAAAGGGGAAGAGCTGCGGATATCAGGTAAAAATGCAAACAGTTTAACTAAGACTTCTCTTGCCCGAAAGGTGACGACAAGAACCGAAGTCACTACCCCTCTCCTCCCCTTCAAAAAACATAAAGGGATGGTATGGCATAAAAGGGGAAATTAATATTGTCAAGGTACTGACCCCCGTGCCTATAAATCTTTAAGCCCGGTACACACGACACAACTTCCTGTACATAAAGTAGTACAAGAAGTTTTAGCCTGAAGATGGCGTCGTGTGAACACCAAAACTTGTACAAGAACTGCTTTGCACAATTTAATGTATTCAATTTCAAGAAATAGAACGCGTCCTATATCAGCCATTTTTCTTTTACAACTTTTAAGCTGTAAACATGAAAACTTCATCTGCTGGACAGTTACTAGAGTGAATGTAAGAAAAACAGCCAAATGCTTGAACACAAACAATTAATTATAATTGAAGGAGGTTAAACCCCCAACTGTTTTAAAAAATATTAAGAAATTGAAAAAAAAAAATCATAATATTTAGGAATGATTAAGAAGTTATTTACATTAAATACCAATATTTTCCAAATCATTCAATCATTATTTTTTCATAAAAAGAGCAAAAACGCCTTTTTATTTTCAAAAATTGTATGCAATCATAAAAGCCGTGTGAACAGTGACTGGCTAAAATTTGTATACAATCCATGTGACCAAGATATTGTACAATTTCGTGTACAACTTTTTGTACAAGAAGTTGTGTCTTGTGTACGGGGCTTTAGATTTTTGTGGCAGGTGGAAGCTAACAAACGAAAGTTTATAAGTATATGTATGTAATAAGTAATAACACAATAATGTAAATCACAGAACAGAAAGACGCACAAAGCCACAACTATCATAAAAAAAACTCCAAATAGCTTCTTGAAGCAAAATAATATTTTTTTTTTTAATCCGGGACCTCCCCTTTTAAGCTTGGGGGCACCCCTTTCAAGCTTACCTAAGAATTTTGGTCACGAGACGCCACTGATGAGGAAAGAAGTATTTTAGAGGTAATCTACCGCTTTTGCGTGGAAGGAGAGTGGGAAACCATTTAGGGAAAACCAGCCTTTACAGATCCGACAAGGGATTGAACCCGGATCTCCCGTCTTTGTCAGGCCAGTCTTAACACGAGAGTGACACATTGGCCACTGAAGTGAGTAAAAAACTAATAATAATAATAATAATAAAATTGGACGCATCGAGCAACTATATAATTTAGAGTATACAATAAATAATATAGCAATGGGGGTACACGTAATCAGTTTAATTTGTTCCTATTAAAGGGTTGTCTGACATTTATTTTTGAAGGGCCACCGTATATATAGTCTAGTCTCGGGGCTCAACCAATCTCCCGCTATATGAATAACAAACGATTTAGGTTGGACCAGAGAATGTCGACTTTATATGTGAGGGTTTCCAATTCTGAAACGTTATTTCATGCTTTGACAACTCTTTTCT
Source organism: Timema genevievae (assembly GCA_902155825.1). NCBI lineage: Eukaryota > Metazoa > Arthropoda > Insecta > Phasmatodea > Timematidae > Timema > Timema genevievae. Next base: position 183,671 of record CABFWO010000074.1, read on the forward strand.
TTGTTTTATTCGTGTTCAGAATTGATTATCAGATATAGCCGCAAATATATCGTGGGAGGTAGATATTTTTGTTAGCTGAAACAAATCATGGTTTGGATGAGAAGGGATAAAGTTGACAAGTTTCTTTATTTAATCTCTTTCAGACGTGTCGTATTTTTCTAACAAGAATTCTAGTTTGTTTTTCATCACCGCTTTATACTATACGCATATTAAATAATTACGCTAATATAGGCTAAGTAAGTTGATATTAAAGGAGGTATAAACAGAATTTGCCTGGAGAAAGAGTGGAAAACCATTTAGTAAAAACCACCCTCAACACACCAGATTGAGATTCAAACCCCTATCTTCCCGTCATCGGCAGTCTATTCTATTGCGGGAGAGACGCCGTAGACCGTGCGGCCACCGAAGCGGATTTTGGGGGCAATAAGTTGAAGATAAATAAAATCTGGGCGTACGCGAACAAAACACGGTTTAAATACCTCTTGATCTAAGACAATGATCCCCAAGCTCTGGAAAGGGTGCCCACAGGGGTACGCGGTGGATCTTAGGGGGGAACACACGACGCACCCCTGAGTTTTATGAAAAATACAATTTTTTTTTGTAATATTAAGTATAATAAACAGATTAACAGAGATTTTGTTCGTACTATCGTGCTATCACATGCTATGCGCCATTATTTCCCTCTGTCGCGTATTTGTTTAGCTTATATCTTAAGCTTTATTACATTTTATACTTCACAAGATTGCAGGTATATGATTCCTCTTTTTAATGAAGAATCTTAAGAAGCACGTTGGTTAAGCTATGTCCTTGAAAGGCGTAAGCGACTGGCGTAAGTTTGGCAAACACGGATTAAGACGTATTCTATTGCAACAGGCTGGATTGGCGTAGAGATAAATATTTTTAATTCCGGCAGGCAGGGTCATTAGGCGAACCTTGGTAGTCGCGAGCGTCCTTAGGGTAGCATTCCAAGAAAACGTAACTATTTTATTGTTTAAATATTATTATTATTTAAATTAAATAATCAAATAATTATGAATACATAAATAACATCTTATAATTTTATCTAATATCAAGAGAATATATATATTTCAAATATTGATTGACAACATAATCACTTTTATAGTTTTATGAAAAACGGTGCTGCTTTGCCGGCGAATCACTTGGATATTTAATTCAAAGTTTCGGGAAATATTAAGAAGAAATGTGGAAATATTCATATGTCTGTACACATTTATTAAGAGGGAAGGAGAAGAACCAAAACTTATTTTTTTAAATTTTTTAGGTATTTTGGCATCTTGTTTCTATAATTTTTCTGGGTGTTGTTTAGTTATTTTATAAAGAATTCAACCCACGCGCCAATATTAAGTCTCAACCAAGATCCTTGCGCCGGCCCTGCCAGCAGGGTCTACTTGAGAATAGTTTGTCCTAAATTAGGGGTCCTAAACCCGTGGACCCCGATAACATTTTGTGCGACCCGCTGGCTAATGAACAAAATGAAAATTATTTCAAAAGAAAAAACGACGAATACAAATATATATTTTATATAATCAACTAATAAAATACATTTGTATTTCATTTACGTAATTTATAAACTATTTTTGCTTTTTAAATGAAGAAAAGTAACTTGATAAATTTTTATACAAATGTACTTTGAACCGTCAAGTGACAACACAACTCTAGTAGACAAGACAAATCGCGCTATCTCCTGCTACGAAACCACAGAGAACCTTCTTCACGAGAAACCTTAATCCCTAGTGTGAGTATAAGTGTGTAAGATTGAACCTATACACATATTTTAATATGGATTCAATCCTAATATTGTTGGTGGCAGTATTGTGGCCCGCGAACCAACAAGAGACAGAAACTTTGGCCCTTGGACATAAAAATGTTGAATACTCCTGTCCTAAACGATGTTCTATTACCTTTCTTCACACAATTCGGGTACACCTACCTTTGAGTTATACCTTAATTATGCTTACCCCCTTTGTGATAATATTATGTTTACTTGTACCGTTAGTAAGATGTGGTGCACAAAAATAAATACCCGTAACCTTTTTGGAAATAATTTATCCGCAGAAAAAAACACTGAGATTTGGTCTCCATTTTATAAAATAGACATAGCTCTTTACCCGCTTTGACCTCCACATGATCTTAAGTCAACATACTCGCAATAGATTAAACTGCTAATGATGGGGAGCTATGGGGTTCAATTCCCTGATGGGTGTACTGAGGGTGGTACCTACTAAATGGTTTTCCACTCATATTTCACACAAATATAGCTACACATACTCTAAATTCAAACTTCCTAATCTTCAACACATTAACGTGATCGATGCTATAAAAAAAAAAAAACACACACACACACACATACAGCTCTGTATACCCTTGAATAATCTAAAGAAGATAATGTGAAGACACGTGGTTTATCGTATTGCGCTCAAAATATTTACGAAATGCACCTTCTATTGTTTTATATGTCTATCTATTTTTTGACACGTTTGTGATATATTATTATTTCAAACGTACTGAACATGATGGTAGAAGGGATTTGTTTTTCACTGCGTCTAAGAACACGTTCGGGTAACATTCAAATATATTAATTACGCTATTTGGGGAATTGATGATAGTGGAATAGTTTTGAAGAAATGTGCCTGAATCTACTATAAGAAAGAGTGGGAAACAGTTTAGGGGATTCTTCCACCCTCAGTACACCCAACTGGGATTCAAACCCCCATCTAAATGCTGGACAGTCCAGAATAAACTAGCTTGATATAATATAGACATTACACCCACAGATGTGGGTGAAGAATGGTAAAAATACTCTTTCAACAATCGACCAACCTGCTTTGGTGGCCGCATGGTCTAAGGTGTCACTCTCGTGTTACACTAGACTGTTGATGGCAGGGAGATCTGACTTATAATCCCGGTCCGGTGTATTGAGAGTGGTTTTCCTATCTTTCTCCACGTAAATGCGGGTACACGTCCTCTAAATTCATCCATCCTCATCCTTAACTCATTAGCGTAATTAGTACATACGCGTATAAACTGGGCAGGTAGCAGTCCACGGTAATCAAAAAATAAGCTAATGGGCTACGGAATAAAAAGTTCAAATTTAAAAGAGGGTGTATCTGTATTTGATTGAAAAATGTTTGAGAAACTATTTTAGGATTCATTTCAGGATTCAAACCTTTATCTCCCAATAGATGAGCCTGACATTCACTTAATTAGTGTGATTAAATGTGGATGGATAGTAAAATAATTGTAACTAAAGAGTATTAGTTAAATAATAATAAAATACAATTAAAAAACATTGAGCTATATTAATTTATACAAAACGTACATCATATATTACCATCAGCCCGGGCTTTATGCATAACACTCATGAATTAAGGTTGAGTAATATAAAGTGTTGATGAAATGTAGCCAAATTTACGTACAGGGAGAGTGGGAAACTAATTGGGGGGGGG
>CABFWO010000074.1:187266-227969 GCA_902155825.1 Timema genevievae
GGGGGGATGGCCCCTCACGGTACACTTGATCGGAATTCTAATCCAGACCATCCTGAGACAGGAAATTGATGCAATACGAGATTTACGCCTTTGTCTGTGTCCCTTACACCAACATTTTCTTTATGATACATATATTTTTTAGCACCGCGTCTTACTACCCATTCGGTTAATACGTCTATGTACTACTTAAGCTAATTGTTTTATAAATTAAGAAGGATATATTTAGAGGCAGTGTACCCACATTCATGGGAAGAGAAAGAGTTGCATTTTTTTAAAACTACCTTCAGTACACCCGATCGAGATTCGAACCTCAATCTCCCCTTCATCAGCGGTCTAGTCTATTGTGAGAGTAGTGCCTTAAACCAAGTTGTCGCCGAAGCGGGTTTTTGTAATAATTGCACAATATTTTGTTGTTCTGTTTTGTTTTGTTAAAGAGATGAACCCATCTAAATACATTATCATAATTGCTGACGCTTTCCAAATGTCAGCAGTTTTTTTTTCATGCAAACAAATTCCATGGTATTATTAGAATTGGATGTAGAGAGAAGGACGTTGGCGTTATTAAATCATCAGACGGTGCGATCCCACGCACACAAAACATTTGATCATTTTGAGTGTAATCAACTTTGAAATAATTGATGCGTGTTTATATCGAGTTAAGCGTCCGGAGAGGACGGTAATTATATTCCGCTTTGAAACAAGCGTTTGAGATATTTAAACAGTGCAATATTAAATTATTCTCAATATTGTAAAGGACATACAGTCATAATAGACCCGAAAGGGAAGGAACAGGGGGAGGGGGGGGAGGGTGATTGAAGGAATGACTATAGAATTAAAATAACAACATGATTAAATAATTTAAGTTTTTATCCCTAGATTAACTTATTAAACTTGTATATGAAATAGAGCTCAACGGATCTATTGTTTTGATTTTTAGCACCACGTCTTACTACCCGTTCAAGTGATACGCATTATGTAGACCCACTAATACACTACTGGCATGTAGATGAGTAAGGTTGAATTTAGAGAAATTTTACCCTCATTGGGGTGTAGGGAGAGTGTAAAACTGTTTTGGAAACAAAACACCCTTATTACACCCGACCGGTAATTTAAATCTAATCTACCCATCATCGGCAGTTGAGTCTATTGTGAGACTGACACCTTAGACCATTCGATCACCGAAGCGGGTGCGCTGGTGGCCTGTTGACGCATCATTTGTTAGTTTCGAAACGACCTCTCTTAACTTAAAACTTTATGGATTAAAAATGTAAATGGTAAATTATCCGATTCGTTGATCGAATATTATTGCGTATAATGTGTTACTCTTTCAATAGAGTGAACTGCCAATGACGGTGAGATCGGGGTTTGAATCCTGTAAGGGCATACTGAGAGCGTTTTTTTTACTAAATTGTTTCCCACTTTCCTTCCAAAAAATTCGGGTACACCTCTTCTAAAGTTCACTTTACTTATCGCTAACACATTAGCGTAATTAGTAGGCCTGCATATTAATATAACCTGAACGGGTAGTAAAATTTGCTGGTAAAAACAAATTGAGAATTCAATTAATCTAGGTAAAATGAATGTATATTCCTATTTCTAATTTTAAAGCCAAATTAAATATTTTGTTTTTAAATTTAAAAAAATTAGTCTCACTCTTGATGAAGGAGGCTTCGAATTTTTAATATATATATATATATATATGTGTGTGTGTGTTGGTTTTAACTCCCAATATAATTGTACAAATAAATCACTCCGCGGTTTAAATCTATAGATAGTTAAATAAAATATATGTACTTATATGATATTTTAGTATGATAAAACAAGTTATTTGCATAATTGTTGCAAATGACCAAGACTCGAACCGAAACATGACTCCCTGGATAATAGGCAAGCATGTCAGCACGTCAGCATTCTATGGAACTGAGCCAGCCCTTACTGTGATTTATTTGTTGATTTTTATTTAATAGATTCGTAAGTATATTGCTGAAGACTTTAAAAAATATAGAATGTTTGATGTCCGGACTAAAATGTAATTGGAACATAAGGGAAATTGCATTAACGTGGAGATAGAGGATGAAAAAAAAATACAGAGAGAAATTCTACGTGAAAAACAATTTTCCAGTGCACCTGGCACAAATTCGAATAACTGACATAAATTAGCTTGTTTTTTTTTAACGTGTTTTATTACTTACCACAAATAGTAGAGAAGAATGAATGTACAGGACTGATGACACCAAAATTTAAACAATTAAAAATAATTTAGTGTTTAAATGCGTTGGTTAAAATATAAACTACAATCACGTAGCACACAATAGATCTAAAATTATCACTTTAAAAAAAATTGAAGCACTAACACTAACGATTTCCGCATACACAAAATGAAAAATAATTATACCAGAGTTAATTAACACAGTATGCCGAACGTATTTATTTAATTAACACGCGGTTTCACCCAGAGTATACCAGACGAACCACTGGTAAGCGAACCTGCAATAATAATAATAGTAATAATAAAACTCGTATCGGTGAGAAGGCCGCATTCAACTGATTGCTTAGACGCGTGTAGGCTTCGTAGAGGCGTGCCGCTACTACAGATACCCGGACTCTGAACGAACGAGACAAATAAGTCGCCTCGAGTCACGTAATGACCATCCCACACCAAATGCAGGCTAATACAACACCACTAGGTGCTTGATAAGTTGAGAAGGATGGAACTTCTCCACACTTATGAGAATACAAACAGAAACACCACCCCGTGCTAGATAGGTTGAGGGGGAAGGCAATTCTACAAGTTCACACTAAGATTTAAAAAAAACACCACGTGCTAGTTAGTTTGAGAGGGGAGGCACTTCTACAAGTTCACACTAAGATATTAAAAAAAACACCACGTGCTAGATATTTTGAGAGGGGAGGCACTTCTACAAGTTCACACTAAGATTTTAAAAAAAACACCACGTGCTAGATATTTTGAGAGGGGAGGCAATTCTACAAGCTTACAACAAGACAAAAAGAAACACCACCACGTGCTAGATAAATTGAGAGGGGAGGCACTTCTACAAGCTCACAATAAGACAAAAAGAAACACCACCACGTGCTAGATAGTTTGAGAGGGGAGGCACTTCTACAAGCTCACAATAAGACAAAAAGAAACACCACCACGTTCTAGATAGTTTGAGAGGAGAGGCACTTCTACAAGCTCACAATAAGACAAAAAGAAACACCACCACGTGCTAGATAGTTTGAGAGGGAAGGCAATTCTACAATCTTACAATAAGACAAAAAGAAACACCACCACGTTCTAGATAGTTTGAGAGGGGAGGCACTTCTACAAGCTTACAAAAAGAAACACCACTACGTTCTAAATAGTTTGAGAGGGGAGGCACTTCTACAAGCTTACAATAAGACAAAAAGAAACACCACCACGTGCTAGATAGTTTGAGAGGGGAGGCACTTCTACAAGCTTACAATAAGACAAAACGAAACACCACCACGTGCTAGATAGTTTGAGAGGGAAAGGCACTTCTACAAGCTCACAACAAGACAAAAAGAAACACCACCACGTGCTAGATATTTTGAGAGGGAAGGCACTTCTACAAGCTCACAACAAGACAAAAGGAAACACCACCACGTGCTAGATAGTTTGAGAGGGAAGGCACTTCTACAAGCTCACAATAAGACAAAAATAAACACCACCCCGTGCTAGACAAGTTGAGAGGGGAGGAAATTCTACAAGCTCACAAGGGGACCTCCAAAATACCCATTGCAAACCGAGTACATTACATGAATATGGATGCCAAAGACTAGTATTCTATCTCAGCGTGTTGCAGTTTTCGTAATTTCTTTCAGATGAGTTATTTAATATCCTTTCATATGGTTTGCTTTTCAGTTATTTGTTTGTTCGTTTTATATTTCAATATCCAATTTGTACTAGTACTGCTTATTTAAAGCAGGGGCCCCAAACCAAATGCTCGTGGGTGCCATGGCGCCCGCCAAACCTTTTGCATCTGCCCACTACTTTTTTACCACAGCTGAAAAGTTCTTGACTAATAATTTTAATTTGTCACTTTTCCGACAAAAATCAAGTTTGTGATTATCTCCAGGTATGCTGTTCTCAAGAAGTTGGTGATTGAAAGCCCCCCTTATTCCATTCTATCCCTTTCATTTCTCTTTCTTTTCCGGCTCATTTTCAAAGTGTACTTTATTACTCGGAAATATCATTCTACTCATTAAAACCATGCTAATACTTCCTATTTCCTTTGTAAATATCTTGGCATGTGTCTACCCAGCTTCGTTGCCTGAATAAACACAGAATAAATATATATTTTAAAAATATACCTAAGAACCAAAATGGTGGTGAGTAGTTAAATATTTCCTTGTTTATTTATTTTGGTCTTGTTAAAATCTTAAATAAAGCAGTGTTTTTTTATTTATAGACATTGATTTTTGGTTTGGTGAAAATTATTTCAACTGGTTCTATACTAACTTTTCGTGTGTACCATTTGCGTTATATTATATGCGAATTAAAAAATATATATTCTTAAAAATTTTAAACTCTCAATTTTTTTAGTAATATGTATTTTTGTGTGTCTGTTATTCGCATTATGAATTATGTTCGGCTATAAATTTAGTTGAAAAATGATTGGTGCCCGCCGCACTACCGTTAGTTTTGAATGTGCTCTAGGGTACAAAAGGGTTGGGGACCTCTGATTTAAGGTAATTAACTGGCACTTTCTAAACCTACTGATCATATAAGCACACGAGACTATTATATTAGGTAGAGACAAAGGGCCTACTAATTTTGCCGGTAAAGTTATTTTCTCATACCTCCCGGGGTTCTTTTAAACACGCAACAATCGTTATGGGACCGAAGGCTTTACTTCCCCTTCAAAAAAAGGTGTGCTATGGATTTTTATCTCTCTCTCAAGAAAAACCCGTTGACCCCGGCTGGTTTTGAACCCAAGAACATCGGGTCATGAAGCGAGAACCTTACCCTAAGACCACTGAGATCGACAAAGTCAGTTAACAACATAATTTAGGGTCAAGGTACGGGGAGAACAGCTTGGAGAAAATACACTCGCATAGTACACCCGGCTCGGACTCAAACCTTGACGTCCTCATTTGAAACCAAGATTTGTACACCACTCTTCTTCCTGGTGAAATAGTAACCTAGTCTTAAACTAGAGTCACTACAAAAGACAGTGCCATATTTTGCTGAATTATTTGTCACACGTTCGATTCCAAGCAGTTCTTTTTAATACAATAGATATTGGTCGAACCACTGAGAAATTCTAGCAGTTAGTATAATTTTATTAATATTGGCCAGGCGTAACGAGGTCCTGTTTTATCTTGAACATTTGCCATTTCAACTCTCCATCTGTCAGTCCATCCAATTATTTGTTCCGCGATAACTGTCAAATGTTATGACCGATTTTAATGAAAATTGTTAGGAACATTCTTTGAAAATAAGCCTAAAAACGTTTGCACATGGTTTCCCGATTTGTTTATCCGTTTCAATAAATTGGCCACTCAAAAGGTTTTTCGTTTAAAATCTCATCTTATGTAATTTTTATTTTAAATTCTAAGCATTAGATCAAGCACCTAGGGCATTTAAAATAAAAAATGACATCTGTTACGAGAATGACGTCTTAAACCACGTTAACGACAGTTTAATATATTTTATAATGTAGTATTGAGTATAATATTAATGCATTTTCTCTCTAACTTGAGCACCGAGGGATAATATCAACTTCATATTCAAGGAGAGACTATGGAAGATATTTAAACTTTAAATTCAAAGAAAAATATAAAGATTGTAGTAACAATAATAACATAGAGGGATCGAGGTCTACTGTTCACAGAGCTACTAGTAAGAATGTAGTAACAATAATAACATGGGGGGAGTGAGGTCTACTGTTCACAGAACTACTAGTAATACTGTAGTAACGATAGTAACATGGAGGGAGTGAGGTTTACAGCTCATAGAACTACTAGTAAGACTCTAGTAACGATAATAACATGAAGGGAGTGAGGTCTACTGTTCACAGAACTACTAGTAAGACTGTAGTAACGATAATAACATAGCGAGGTCTACTGCTCACAGAACTACTAGTTAGACTGTAGTAACGATAGTAACATGGAGGCAGGTAGTTCTACTGTTCACAGAACTACTATCAAGACTGCAGTAACGAAAAGAACACGGTAAGAGCGAGGCATACTGTTCACAGAACAAGCTTCTAAGTTTAACACAGTGGTATTAATGACTTAATCTAAGTGTTACAAAATACGGAGAAGCTAGATTAGAATGCATGTCTCTACATTAGGACGAAGAAAGGATGGGCAACTGACATTCAAACTCCTTGTTCCACCCGGTTGAATTTCCATTTACGACATCGAAATTATTTTCTTAAACATTTGAGTATTTCTAATTGATATGGGTAGCTAGGTGTAGGATTTAGACCATCCCACTTGAAGTGCCAAACGTAATTATAGTACAATAAATTAATAATTCTTAGAAATTGTGTAGCACTTAGAACTTGAAACAATAACAATTATAAATAGAACGTCGTTCCTAATTAGGACTGGTGGCTAGAACTTCACTTCGATTAGAATATTCCATTTTGAACAATACAAACTCGATTCAAGTTAGTTAAACTCCCGCAACTTCATATTATGTAGAAGTTTATACATCATTGTAACTAAACAATATAATTACTAAAGCCAATTACTATCCATATATTGTCTCTGTTTTAAAACTTTAATTTCATTCCGACTTTAAGTTTGCATGAAATGTTGTCCTTTATAGTAGTATAAAGGAGAAGCAATTAATGGTAAATATTTTTTCAGTAACTATTATAAAAAAAAATTCTTGTTGAAATAGATAAAATATTTCTCGACTAGATACGGTTGAGTTTAATTTTATACGCATAGTAATATCAACAATTCTTGAATATTTGTCAAGGGCAATGAGAAATATTTGACCCGGATTTTTTTCTCTTAATTTAAATAAATGGTAGGTGCACCGTACAGATGATCTCGTGATCACGAGCAACAGGGATTAAAGGCACAATTTCTAAAGTTACCTTCCACGTACAGTCATTAAGAGCGTACCAATCAGTTCTGTGATAGTCGGCTCAAAATAGTAAATTTACACCAACACTATTGCTTGTGGATCATTTATGATTAAACATTAATAGAGATAAAGAGTTAATAGATGTTCCAATACAGAACATTGTTGAAATATTAAATGATATTTGGATTTTTTTAAAACTACAGTTAAAAGGCCGTTCTTGACCATTTTAAATTGTCTTTATAGTTAAGCATTTTACACAAATCTTCATTCTGTCGTAATAGGGATATACTGTTGTTATTTACAGTAAATTTTGTCGCTTTATCCCCCATCGTCACCGTGGAAAATCTCGAGTATTCATTTAAATACGAGCGCACTGCACTCATTCCTGGAATATCTTGGTATTTTCTTTTCCCTAACTTCCATACCTCACGCGAACATGGAGTTGAGTTGGTCCTGTTATGAAGCAACATTTCTCACGAGCAAAGCCGGGTATTTCAGCTAGTGACCAATACCTAATAACCGTTTTGATTTCCACGTGTATAAAATTAAAATAAACGTATTTACTGAAGCTTTTTTTTTACAAAATAGTTTTTAGGTTTAAAAACCGTACGGGTAAGGACCCTAATTCACTTTCTCTTCCATCCCATTCTAACACATCAAGTTTATCCAAACTTGTTAGGACACAAAGAAAACCACCAAGGGGTTCCTGACTTATGTATTTTATTGCCGAATCCCCTCCAGATGTATAAGCTTTCAAAAATTAAAACTTCCAATAAATTTTAAAACTCACAATCAATATATAGACATACCCCACACTTACGACAGGCTAGGTTTGAGACCACTGACGTAGTTTGAAAACCGTCGCAACTTAAAATATTGCATTTCTTCATTTAAAAAAAAATATATATATATATGCATGTTCTGCACTGCAGTGGTCATATACGGACCAAGCTCTCGTAAATAAATAACACATTTATAACTAAAATAAACAAGGTAGGTTTTTATATTTAAAAAAAGAGTGACCAAACAAATCACTTGACACTGATGTAATGTCGCTCAAGGTGTCGTATCTGTGAAGCAAGCGCCCTAAGTTTGGTGGCAGTTTAAAAGCGTCCGTAAGTGCGACGAGTCGTAAATCTTAAACTGGAAGCAGACGAAGTGGTTTACGTCCACTCGACTGAATATTCTACTTAATCATTTAGTCATCGAAAAAATGACACCTGGATACGGGAATCGAACCTACCGGAATTCGAACCCCAAACTCCCCATCATCAGCACAGTATATTGCAAGAGTTATGTTTTAAGCCATGCAACCACCAAAGTGGGTAATAGTTTATTCTCTGTATCAAATTGCATGACATTAACATTGTATAAAAAAAAATTAGCCCTCAACTTTATTATTATATAATGGAATAAATAGCAAAGTTTTTATTTTTTTAATTACGTTTATAACCGTATCTATATTCGTTCTTTAAATTGAAAAATCAAATTGAAGTAAACACATTACGACAGTCGACTGGTCACATGATTTCCTCACTACAAACGGTCCACACACGCAAGGGTGGCAGTTCAGACATATAAAAGAGATTGTTCAGGCGTAACGGTTGCTCTCAGCTATGCAAGAAAAAGTTATGTGAAAAGTTACATTAGGTAGAGCGTTGTTTCCCAACCTGGGCGGCACCACCCTCCAGGGGGAAGTATGGGAGGCTATGTTTTAATGAATATATATTTTATTTAGCACCGCGTCTTAATATCCATTCGGGTTATACGCTTATATACTAATTACGCTAATAGTTTAAAGGATTGGGAGGACTATATTAAGAGGAAGTTTATCCGTATTTGCGTGGAGAGATTGGAAACTTATTTAGAAAAAACCACCCTCAGTAAACCTGCTCGATATATAAATCTCGATCTTCCCGTCATCGGCAGTCTAGTCTAGCACTAGAGTAGCGCGTTAGACCATGTGACAATTAAAGCGGTTAGTAAATTCTCAATGTTGACCGAACAAAGAGTTTGTATTTTTTTTTAATTCCTTCATGTCAGAATCCTCCTATAGACCCATAGGAACTATAAAACAAGCATCATTCAGTCCAAATGACGCGATTAATCGATAAAACTGGTGATCCCATGTTTCAGGGATGTAGTCAGATGGGGGAGTGGGGGGTTGTATCTAGGTCATCTGTTGGCTGACAGGAAAAAAGGAGACAGTTTGCAAACTTTTATAGGAAGTAAAACTCATTTAAATGCTGCACGTTGTAGGTTGACATAGTCTGCTACCATAAACTATTGTTTGAAAACTAAATAAAAAAATAAACCTCCATTTCCAAGCACCAGAAAACAAACAAAAAACTATCTTAACATATATACCGGGAACCCATTGGCGGGCGTGTGTGACGTCACTTTGAAAGTAATGAAGTATGTGTTTCAGGTTTAACGTCTTACTTATCCACTTCGGTGGTCGAGTGGTCTAGGGCGTTTTTCTCTCTCAATATACCGTACTTCCGATGACGGGAGTTTGGGGAATGAATACCGGTTGGGTGTGCTGATGGTGTTTTAACTGAATGATTTTACACTCTCCTTTCACTCAAAACAAGGTACACTTCCTATAAGCTTAACCTTCCCCACCCTTAACACATTTGTGTAAATTAATAATTAATACGTAACCAAAACAATATTAAGACCAATATATTATTTTTTTAGCACCGTCTCTTACCACCCATTCGTATTAAACGCTTACGTACTAATTACATAAATGGTTTTTAGGTAGGAGGAATTTTATATTTAGAGGAAGTGTACCCACACTTGCGTGGAGGTAGAGTAGAAAATCATTTTGAAAAAACCACCCTCAGTAAACCCGACCGAGATTCGAGCCTCAATTTCCCCATCATCGCCATTCTAGTCTACTGGTTTAAGTGACTCCTTATACCATGCGGCCACCGAAGTGGGTCTCATATATATATATATTAGAAATCCCGGTAATTATATACTAATAAATTCTAAGTACTTTTTAGCTCTTCTCAATGCCCATTCGGTCTAGCCGCATTTTAATACGCTAGTTAGTAAGAGCTGAGGAGGATATAGCTTAGAATAAATGTACCAGAATTTTCTCAGAGGGAAAGTGTAAAACTATTTAGGAAAATACTCTCTCATCATACCCGATTGAAATACAAACCCCAACCTTCTCATAATAGCTTAGCCAGACTATTAGATATTGATGGCTTACCTAGAGCGTTTGCCTGCTGATGCTGGTTTGAAACTAAGCATATTATTAGCACCGCGTCTTACTACCCGTTCGGGCTATACGCACTTATAATGTGTAATGGTAGGCTGATGGCGAGGTGAAGGAAGGGTTTGGCAATCAGATAAGTCTGTGCCAGGACTGAGGATTGAACCCCGGATCCCCAGCACAGAGGTCCGAAACCTTACCCCTAGACCACCAGGTCACCTATCAATCACATGTTGCTTTGTTAAATTAAGAATATTGAATTTCTCTTATAGGAAGTAATTACTATGTTTTAAATTTATAATTTGATTAACAATCCTGAAACCCGCTACGGTGGCCGCATGGTCTAACTCACTACTCTCGTAGTAGACTAGACTGACGATTACGGGGAGATTGAAGTTCTAATCTCGGTCGGCCATGCCAAGGGTGTTTTTTCCAAAAGGGTTTTCCGATCTTCATCCACGCAAATGTGGGTACACTTCCTAAATATACAGTCTCCCTTATCCCTAAAAAGCCATTAGCGTAATTAGTACATAAGCGTTTAAACCGAACGGGTAGTAACACGTGATGCTAAAAAAAATCTTAAAAATAACTATGACTAATCCTTTTCACATTAACATTATATTCATGAATTTTTCTTAAAATATCAATCCTTAAATTACTTATTTTCTGTCTTTGAGAAGTAATATCACAAAATCGTTTTTTAAACTCATTATTTTTTTTTAAAGTTGATCCCGTTGATATTTCACTTCCCTTTCTGTTGATCACGTGGCTGTCTAGTTCCAAGCATCAACTGCGAGCTAAACCCTACAGAGATTTCAACGAGTAAACAATACTGATAGAGGACCTGTTTGGTTAAATTATACTGTCCAATTGGGGCCTTAATGAATTTCTAATGGAACAAGCGTTTGAATTAGATTACAAACTCTATGTAGGTTAACATACCGTGGGCTTATATGGTAATGCTAGGTAATTAATTATATTTATAGCAACTTGCCTTACCATATAAGAAATTTAAAAAAAAAAGTATTTCCAGATGTTAATACCTACCCGTTCGTGATATAAATATTTAATTACACTAATGGGCTGTGGCGGGAGAAATTTTAAAGTGTTATATCCAACTAATAAAACTCTATAAAATGTTTGTGATAAAAAATATTGTACTAAGGGGAGGTGGGGTGAGGGGGGGGATGTGGGTATGTCTCTTAGCAGAGGTCTTCAGGTGTGTTACTTTATTTTTTTCAGTACGTCGTATTTTTGGTCAGCGCTTTGTCGGTTGATACTTAAAAGTTAATGTTTAAATATGTTGAAATTTGATAAAATAAAATGAACACAAAACATGGATAGTCACCGAAACATGTCGGAATTCCACTTTCTGACTAAGAAGAAGCGATTTTAACTAACTCATAGGATTTAAATTTTGAATAAATATTCACTACACTATTAATTAATTTTATTCTACCAAATTTCAACATGCTTATACGATTATTAAAAAAAATTACATGTGTATGAACTTCAACTAATTTAACCTCACTTTTATCATTATCTATTTTGTTTCATATTTATCTCTAATAATGTTTCTTTGTATTTATGTTTAGCACCGCATCTAGCTACCCGTTTGGGTTATAGACTTATCTACTAACTAAACATAATGGTTTAATGATGAGTAAGGTTGATTTTGTAGGAAATGTACCCGTATTAGTGTGGAGGAGGAGTGGAAACAATTTTGGAAAAAACACCCTCAGTACACTGAACCGGAATTCTAACTCTGATCTCCCCGTCATCGGATGTACAATATATTTCAAGAGGGACGCCTTAAGCCATGAAACCACCGAAGATGCGGGTAATGTTTTATTCTCTATATCAACTTACATGATATTAACATTGTATCCAAAAAAATTAAACTTCAAGTTTAATTATATATAATTAAACTCTTTACTAAATACCAAATAATTTTGTCACTAATGTATTATATTTAGTTTGTAAAACCATACAATTTTTATCTTATTTTCTTGAATATGATATCCTTGACATTTTTTTTGGCTGGAGGGATCGAGGTCTACTCTTCACAGAATTATTACTAGTTTACATCGAAACAAATGAACCAGACAACTCAAGCTTTGGGGAGGAGTGCTCGAGTGGAAAGGGAGGACAGTTCGTATCTTCTGTAGTTGAGGTACCACGCCCAAGAGATCCGGACAGTTGGCGGTAGCTTCCATATGTCAGTGTCAACTTGAAGAGAAAGGAGGTAGAAAAAAAATGGTGGTGTTCACACCACCATCGCACTCTGTCCATCCCATCTAACTCGGGACAGGATTTCCTGCAACAAATCTCAACGAAAAAAGAACTTACCCATCAGCTAGCTGCTACCATCCTTTTTTTACCCTCACACTCTTAACCATTATTCCAACCCTTTTGGCACTTTGTTCACCCTTTCGGGGGTGGGGGGTCTCACTTTGTCTTCATGAGCTCTGGATCATTTTGGACTTCTTCAAGTCAACGACGTGGTATTACTTAAATCCGCCGCCTTCAATTTCTTTGGAAAATACACGATAAATCACCTAGGCGTAGCTCGTAGACATTAGAAGAAGAAAAGATCAACGTTTTGAAAGAAAGCGGTGTTTTTAGTTGACAGCAACTCTAGTTCGTGCTCAACTTGCAGTTCAATTTTATTTAGTTACGTAGCAGGACACACCCAAGAACTCTATTCATTTTATTTAGGTACCTATTTAAAACAAAGATTATTCCAGCAGATGGTTTATAAACTAACAAACTATTATAGCATGTATTTGTAAGGAAGAAACTTTTAGAAAATACATTTTTTTTCAGGCAGCCTTGATAACATTTTACTATATTAATAGTGCAATTTTATAGATATTGATAACATATATTTACAGTGACATCTACAGATTACATGACCTGACGTTTGGATACGTGAAAGTAGATCTAGTAGCTTCACTGGCTGTCAGATAAATTCCTCCCTATGAACGAACCCGTATAAGAAAGGGAAAGAGACCCGCGCTCGGTGGCCGCGTGGTCAAACGCGCTAATCTCGCGTTGGACTAGACTGTCGAAGACGGGGATATTGGGGTTCGATCACGGTCTAGTGCACTGAGGGTGGTTTTTCCTAAATGGTTTTCCACTCTCCATCGTGGGTACACTTACTATAAATTAAGCCATCCTAATCCCTGCCCATTAGTGTAATTAGTACATAGGCATATAATCTGAACAGGTGATAAGACACGGTGTTTAAAATAAAAATATATTTTTTTAGCACTTAGGTGAATCGAAATAGAATCATCTACTCTTGGTTCCCTTAGGCCCAGATAGGGGCCTTAATATAAATAATTCATTTAATTTAATTTAATTTAATTTACAAGAGCCGTACCATAATGTAGCCTATTATATGTAAAAGTTTGCAAACCATCCTCAGTGGTCTAAGGCAGGAATCGTCGACCTTTTTATGTCCAAGGGTCAAAGTTTCTGTCTCTTGTTGGTTCGCGGGCCATAATACTGCCACCAACAATAATATTAGGATTGAATCCATATTAAAATATGTGTATAGGTTCAATCTTACACACTTATACTCACACTAGGGATTAAGGTTTCTCGTGAAGAAGGTTCTCTGTGGTTTCGTAGCAGGAGATAGCGCGATTTGTCTTGTCTACAAGAGTTGTGTTGTCACTTGACGGTTCAAAGTACATTTGTATAGAAACGTAATACTTTTATTAATAATATTATTTCTTAGTTGTTTATATTACCAATGAAAGGGGTTAGCTTCAACTCACATGACACGACTTAATAATTATTGGTAACTGTAAAAAATGTTACTTACTAGTTCCTAGCTATTTAGTAGACTACATAACATTTTAGAAACGTGACAACATATTTACTGACACACAAACAAAGGCATCAGTCTCGTTCTGTCTGGTTTTAGGGTGACGTCGATAGGAGTTCAAAACTGGAATGGCAGCAGGGTGTACTGAAGATGGGTTTTCCTAAATAGTTTCTGTTTCACTATAAGAAAATGCAGTTACACTTCCTATAAATTCTACCCTATACATCCCCACTCCATTTTTGTAAATATTCAAATGTATTACTTTTCACTGCCTATGAGGTAAGTATGAGGTGGTAGAATTAAGATAAAATGTACCCACATTTTCGTGGAGTGAGAGTGGGAGAAAATTTAGGAAAATCACGTTCAGTACCTCCAGCAGGGATTCGAACTTTAATTTTCCCGCTACCAGCAAACTACGTTAGATGATTCTGACATTTGTTCCACGTGACCAACAACGTGGGGAAGAAAATGATATTACTATAACTGAAATTGTTTGATATATTTTAAATTAGTTTATTTTAACGAATTTATTTCATTGACAATTTCATAAATCATCTACCTGCTTTTGGGGCCACGGATTAGCCAATTCTTCAGAAAAAATCAAATAAAAATATATCATCTTTTAAAGCATACATTTTTGTCCCAAATTTAATAAAGCCTTAGTAGTAAGCCATGATATGCTTTAATTTGTTTATAAAAATTACTATTACTTAAAAAAATGTGTTATTAATAAAACTAAGTGTTACGTACTCTTTGAAATTCTTCACGTATGCTTGGGGGTACAAGTACAACAGTGTTGAGAACACTGTGCTATACAAATTTACACAATATAACTTGAAAAATCTGAAACTCTTAAGACCTATAATTATATTTATATTATATTTATACCATTTGTGGGCTAAAACAAAAATTAAATTCTAGAAGTAAACAAACTCTACTCCAGATAGAATTTTTGGAGAGTAAGGCTTTTGTTTTCGAATATTAGATGGTTTAGGAGGGGGAGGAGAATAAGTATATATTGGTTCCCAGATCCACCACTAAGTGTTTGGAGCGGGTGCGACTGAACAAACAGATATGATTGTTCTACTCCCGTGATGCCCTTCGCTTCATTCATGAGGTACAAATTACTCTTGGCGCCATAGTCTAATGAGGGCGCTAATTACCCTCAGTTATAAACAATGGCGAACCGTTGATGGGACATTAACGGGTCGGGATGTTCAAGAGGGTGCGGGGAGGGAACCGGGGATTCTGAGGGAGGGAAGTGTAAAGGGGGGGACGTCACTATTGTTTGGTCGCGTGGAAGACCGCCAGATGGAATTGCTCTCACACACCCCTCAACCCACTCACACGCGCGCACATTTAAACGAGATTCGAATCAAATAGGTGTCACTTTACACTTTTTGAGGGAAGAACCTCTGCTTTTTATTTTTAATATTATAAATGACTTACTGGTAGAGATAGGGTAAAATAGCATTAATTTTCAGTTTTTTTTAGCATTAATTATTGGAAATTTAGCGTTTTATGACATAATTTAGCATTTTGTAGCAAAATAGGTAAAAATGTATTTCGTCAATGTTTTTAGGGCATATACAAAGGATTTATGATAAAATTCATGTATGCATTAATACGAAGGGTATTTTAACCTTCGTTTGCAATTATTTTCATGAGAGAGATTATAATTATAAATAATTAATATTAAATTAATAAGCAAGGAAACTGGAAGATAGTGTCAAACACAAACAGAAGAATGCAGAATGACTTCAATTGGCAAAATTTATTTTACACCTATGTGTAACGTCAAAAAATCATTGTAGCCTACAGTACAAAAATAAAAATAGTTTAGTAAATAGCTGGTATCGTAAATGGTTGGTGTCGTTGAATCAGTTCAAACAAATGTGCAAGTCAAAGATAGTAAATATTGGCAAAGAAATTCTCAGCATTTTATTTAAATGCACAGCATTTTCAGGGAATTCGCGTCTATTTCGCTAAATAGAATAATTTAGCTAAAATACTCTCAAAATCACGTTTTTAGCGTTAATTCGCGAAATAAAAATCGCTTTAAACACTTTCAAATGCCATGAAACGCAAAGAAAACTTATAAATATCCTATTTTTGACCCTTTTTTTTCTTTTCGCGTTTTTCGCAAAAGCGAATTTACCCTATCTCTACTTACTGGCTCTAGTTTAATAATAACTTTAGTTCTTATATGCGCCTCAATGGTGGTAGCATGGTCTAAAGCTTAACTTTCGTGATGGACTTGATTGCCAATGACGGGGAGATCCAGGTTCGAATCCCTGTTGGGTCTATCTCGAGTGTGTTATTAAAATGATTGCCCCTCAACTTACACGCCAATTTAGGTAAAGGCCCTCTGAAATTCAACCTTCCTCATTCCTATTCAACTAGCGCAATTAATATATGTGTATAACATGAATGGGTAATAAGACTCTGAGGTAAAAAAGCTTACAGTGTTTAGGAATACAGAGTATTCAGAGAGCATGAGGCTATGTAATGTAGAGGGTTCCCTTTTACATCGAAATAATTAGCTTAATTTATGGTTTATTTTTTATTTTTAGCACAACATTTTTAAATATGCACCTAAAAAATAATTAAAAGTTTCCTTCACTTACCAAGCTACATTATACTTATGGCTGGGTTCTAAAACTCTGTAAAAAAAAAGGGTGAAATAACCTTTTATACGAATATTTATATCCAAGCCATACATTTTCCTCTACTAGCTTGTTAGGCCTGTCGTAGTTTCATTTGCCTTATAATATATCTTAAAACTAGGAAGAGCACAACATCCAATCTCCAACCATTAATTTAGCAATGTGAAAGGGTTTTTCATAAAGAAGTGTTTTGATATTAAAGGAGGGATTCAGATTTAATACTTGTTAAAATCCTTTTTAAATCCTGATTATAAATTATTTCAGAGAGTATTATTATTATTTATACAGACATAAAGACGTCAAGCTCTAATTTCTCAAGTTCACGAGGAAAAACCTCTCTTATAGTTATGTTCGATGTCAGATTTGCGATCTGAGTAAGAGCCAGATGGCACTACTATGTGCTGAGTAGGATGGCCCTCTTCTGTAGTGGCGCTACATGATGATGTTAAAGTGCCCACATCAGATGCTTGACGCTGGGGGAAGACATCTTTCTTAATATTGGGCACTTTTATTATAGCCATATTGTCTTCATATAGAAAGCTATTTAAAAAATTCTAGGCATACAACTTTTCTAAAATTATATTTTGGATTAATCTACTTTACTTTACTTTTACTTTAGTTAACTTTTAAATACCTAGACTCATGTTTTGTTCCAACATCGATTCTGGATCCTGGCTTTACTCTCGAAAATGACTATATGGCCAATGAAGCAGAGATTGGGGTTCGAATACCTGTCGGGTATACTCAAAGTGGCTTTTTCTAAATGGTTTTAAAATATATCTCCATGTTAGTGAAGGTAGATTACCTCTAAAATTCTACCTCCATCATTTATACTCCATTAGATAAATATAATAAAAATAACTAAAATAACTACGAATCGACTATACCACCCTACAAAATGTATACTAAAAAGAAAGAATTTTAAAGAAAATCTACCAGCATTTGCATGAAGGGAGAGCGGGAAACCATTTAGGAAAAGTAACCCTCAGTAGATCTGACTGGTAATCGAATCCCATCCCCCCAACATCAGCCTTAGTCTACTGAGAGAATGAAAATTTAGACAATGCGGCCACCATAGCGGGTGTATAATAGTTTCATTTATATACATACACACTAATTTATCAGAAGGGAAAAGGTATAGGCTTAAATACACCAACCTTTTGAAAATAATTAATGATATTTGAAGCTTTACTTTTTATAACATGCTGCTGGTATGAAGAAATAACACTATTGATGGACTCCTCAAACTTGACTAGAGATAAATTATGTACTTTTGCTTCTTTCTATTTCACTACATTTTTTTGAAACTCCTACACTGTTTTTTTATATCACTTTCTATACGCAAGCAATGAACACGTCTCCTCTTTTTGAAGAAAATATCTTTGTTTTTGTATAAATACAAGTGATTATTCACGGCCTATTTAAAAGAATGAGCATTAGGAATCTAAATTATACTCAAACTCAACTATACTTATAAATTAAGGCCGCTTTGACTGACAGCTGTTATCTAACTAAAAGCACGTGGGGGGAGGGGGGGGTTAGTAGATTGGACAAATTTAAACAAATGCGGTGAGTATAAACATGTCACTGTCATGCGTATGAAAATATGTGTTTTCGAATGTGCTTGGTGTTCGTAGTCTCGGGCAGACAAGCGCACTTGAATTATTAAAAGTAAGTGCTAAACTTGCATTTTCAATGCCACAGATATTCGGAAGTTCTCTATAAGTATGTTTATCAAAGGTGAAAACATGAACAATAATATTATTTTTGAACATTAAAATGTGAGTATAAGATCTGTGTTACGTAACACTTTGATGTACCCCACCATCCCCCCCATGTAACAGCGTGTATACATTAGAGCTCCCCCCTCCTTCTTCAAAGTGTTACATGGTTTAGGGATGACCCCTTATTCTATATAGGTTGTTTGACCGCTTCTCGTACACCAAAACGCTGTGGCCTTTTCTTACATTTTATTTTGTAGATCTTGTAAGTATTTATTTACTTTATTTTTATCACTGCGCCTTAATACACGTTCAAATTATAGGCATATGGAAGGTCTACTAACTACGCTAATTATTATTATTACTATTACTGCCCGTTCGGGTTATACGCACTTACGCTAATGTATTATGATAGGGTGATTGTGAGATGAAATGGAGGACCTACAGTTTAACGTGGAATCCGAACCACGGTGGAAGCCTGGCATTCCTCACATTCACAAAATTGTGATTAATACACGTCTTGTCAGAAGTGAAGGAAGGGTTTGACAATCAGATAAATCTGTGCTGGGACCGAGGATTGAACCCCGGACCCCCAGCACAGAAGTATGTCACCTTACCCCTAGACCGCTACGCTATTGTGTTAGGGATGACTAAGGTTGAATTTAGAGGAGGTGTACCCGCATTTTCGTGAAGCGAAAGCTGAAAGCCATTTAGGAAATACCACCCTCAGTACACCCGTCTAGAATTCGAACCCCGATCTCGCCATCAATGTCAGGTTGGTATATTAAGAGTATGATGACTTATACCATGTGACCATTGAAGTGGGTCAAGTTTCTATTAGGTGACCTGGTGGTCTAGGGGTAAGGTGTCAGATTTCTGTGCTGAGGGTCCGGGGTTCAATTCTCGGTCCCGGAACAGATTTACCTGATTGCCAAACTCTTCCTTCACCTCTGACAAGACGTGTATTAATCACAACTTGTGAATGTGTGGAATGCCAGGCCTCCACCGTGGTTCGGATTCCACGTTAAACTGTAGGTCCTCCATTTCATCTCACAATCATCCTACCATTGCACATTAGCGTAAGTGCATATAACCCGAACGGGTAGTAAGACGCGGTGCTAATAATAATAAATAATAATAAGTTTCTATTATTGAAATTACTTTTAGACTAATAACCCTTTACTCCTCGCCTTCCATTTTAACGAACAATTTGTTTTCAAAAGGTTCAAATTCATTAGTTGTGTTTTGCTCGTGTTGCATATTTACGTCACGTTAATTTGATCGTCATCCTAACATTAAATGTTTAGGCGTTTGTGGGCCCATGGAGTCGGGGTCTGGGGCAAACTGACCCATCTGTTTTCCCACATGGGTGATCCTGCATATTATGCGATTCTAGCAGTAAACAAATGTTGTTAGAAATTGGGGGGATGGGGAGGAGTATGTTAAAATATCAACGTGGTGCTTTGTTTTGTTTTTGTTTATTTAGCACAGCGTCTTACTAACCATTCGAGATATACACTTATATACCGATTATGCTAATTGTTTTGAGAATTAGGACGGTTATATATACAGGAAGTGTAACCGCATTTGCTTGTAGGAAAAGTGTAAAACAGTTTTTTGGGAAAAAAACTTCAGTAAACCCGATCGAGATTCGAACCTCGATCTCCCTGTCAATCGGCAAACTAGTCTACTGTGAGAGTAGCGCCATAGACCATGCGGTCACTGAAGTGGGTTGCTTTGTTTTAAACATTTAGAGATGAATGAACATTGTAATTGTAATGCACGTGTCACATGCTGATTTAATAACGAAACACACTCGAAAATATAAACAATTGAGCTAGCTTTGTTCACCTTAGAGTTAAATGGGCTATAATATTCAGTGGCGCAAGTATGAATTTAATTTAAGGTAGGTGGGAAGGGGGAGACACAAATGTATCAGTGTTATTATTTTTGTAATTTTTTCTAATTGGGAATTTTAAGGGTATTTTTAATGTGATTAACGGTACACTTTTTTTAGTATTAAGTCGTAAACTTGGTCTTAAATGTATCCTATACAGTCGATATTATCTCCAGTGCTATATATTTTAGTTTCTATTGATTTTTTTTTTAGATATCATTAAAACTATTTGTGGTTTTGAGGGGTCGGTCGAGAGATCTTGGTTCTAATCCTGGTGTTTTGAGGGTGTATTTTTCTAAAAGATTCCCCACTCTTCCGTAACACAAATTCGGGTATATTTAATTTCACCCTTCTAATCCTACACAATCAGTGTATATATAAATGTAGCTCGAATTGCAGGTAAAACGCAATAAGTAAGTAATTATTTTAAAACAAATAAAGCATTCCCTAAATGTACCCAACCGGGATTCGATCCCCAATCTCACCATCACCGGAAATATTTAAAAATATATATGTTAACGCTTATTACGTATGTCCAGGAATGTGGATAAAACTAAATTAAAAAATCAAATAGCATGTTTTTGCAATAAAACCATAACCAATGTCAATAATAATTTGGTTAGACCTCATAGTTAGTCGGTATCGCTTCCACCTACTGAGGAAAAAGTGTATGGTCTGATTCCTGGTACAAATGGTTAACCCAGGAGAGGGGGGAGGGTAATATGCAAATAATGTTAATAAAAACATGAATTATAGAAAGTTTAACTCAAGAAAATGTATAGGTTACATTTTAAGAAGAGGCTTACGACTTGATAGTTAGAAAGTGTTGCGTTACGCACATTAAAATTACCCCCTAAATGAGAAAAAGAGCTAAATTTAGAAGCTCCAAAAAAAGTATATTTTTAAAAATTGTTAATTTCTTATTTACCATCCAAACAATATCGAAATATATTCAGCTAGTAGGCGAGCCACCATTTTAATGTCTAACCACATATTGTTTTTAGTTACTAAAACTCTAAATAGCTTATAGAACCATTTGGTAATCGAAAAATATGTTGGTCTCAAGAGGTTTAGGGGACTGTCCTCCCTAAGCCCCCCCCCCTAACAAAATTTAGCCATGTTTGAAACCTTGATTGTTAAGCCCCTCCCGTTAAACTAAATTTCCAGGTACGACACTACACAAAGTTTCGTTTAGTAAACTGGTGCATCCCCTTTCACAAAAATGAATTTATTTTCCTGGGATTGGGTGTTGAGTCTTTTCTAAATTGATTTGTAGGTTTTATGTTAATCGGTGGGTTCAAAAAGGGTACGGACGTAGTTGGACCGGACATTATTTTTGACCCCAACATATCACCAATATTTTCTCCCCAAGGTGTATTAGATATTTATACCTTGCAGTACGATTCCTTCACAAAGTATATTGGGCAAAGCTAACCTAATCTAACCTAACCTAAGCTAGCCTTGCTCCCCCTCACATTAAGAATTAATTTTACCTCCGGCATACTGTATGGAATAGCTGACGTTCAGCTGGCTGGCTTAAAATGAACCAGTGAAAATTAGGAAGAGAACATATTATGGAAATGCATGCTATTACAAGGGTCAATAAGTTAACCTCTCACCTACCGTAAAGGAATGTTAAACTAAGAATATACGAAACATTAGTTTTACTGGTTGTTTTCTATGGTTGTGTAATGTGGTCTCTTACCGTACATGTCGGAAAGAAATTTAGGTGTTCGAAAACAAGGTGCCTAAGAGGTTGTTTGTTCTAAAAAGGTATGAAGATACTGAGAAGGGGATGAGGTTAAATAATGATGAGTTACATAACCTGTATTCATCACAAGACATTATTAGGATTAAAAAATCTCGCAGATTACGGTGGGTGGAACATGCAGCGCGAATGGAATAATCTAGAACCGCGTTCAGCGTATTGATTGGTAAACCCAATGGGAAAAGACCGTTGGGAAGACCTAAACGCAGATGGTAGGACAACATTAGAAGGTTGGATAAAATTAACTCAAGTTAGGGATAGGCTGTAATGATATGTAATGGATGGAACTAGCTCAAGATAGACTTAGGTAGATTTCTTTTTGTAAGTGTGGCAATGAACTTTCACGTTCCTAATGGCATAGAGTAAGTAAATCTGTTGGCAATATATTGTATTTATTTCTAATTAATATTCTACTCTTTATCCCAATTTGGGGACCTGGTGGTCTAGGGATAAGGTGTCATACTCCTGAGTTATGGGTCCAGGACTCTAATCCCAGTCCCAACACAGATCTATTTGATTACCAAACCCTTCATCTGATTACCAAACCCTTCCCTCACCTCTGGCAAAGAGTGTGCTTTCACGCTTTGTGAATGTGTGTAATGCGAGGGCCTCCACCGTAGTTCGGAACCCACGTTAAACTGTAGGTCCCCTCTGCTTTCCACCATTATCATTCTCGTGTACCATCCTACCATCTGGGGTTAATGGAATTCACTTTAATGGTGTCCTCCTCAGAAGTTAATTCCTCCATAAGCCAGGAGAGCAGAGGTAAGATAAAGTCAAATGACCAAGATCTAGAGCATTAACTCCACCCACTTATCCCTACTTACTATGAAGGGACAAAGCCATCTGTTAATAATTATTTATAATCCAATCGATGGTATCCAATCCACCACCACCACCTTAAATACCCCTGGTTATTTTTAAAGTAAAAAAAAAAGTATTTCTGTTCAAATCTTTAATTCTGTTAGCAAAAGAATAGGACTATATAACCTATGTATTATTTTATCGAGACAATCTCCGTATTCCCTGTGTTGTTGTTTTTTCCATGCTAAGGTATGTTTTATTAGATTGTGGACGACCCTTCGGCCTTCTTACTTCCCACGTCCATTATGCTCTGTAAACAGTGAACCTCTCTTCTCTCGTTGGTATTCTCGCTGTAACTTCGAGTTAATGGCTTTCTGGACTTGCAAGGGGCCAGCGAATCATCCTCCTCGTTCTAAGCCCTCTCCCACACTCCCTCAGAAGAAAACAAGAGAGAAGCGAACTCTTGTCATCTGGCCTTCACATGACCCACAATCTAGAGAGAGGATTTACTGGACGAAACGTTGAGGGATAATGCGGAGGAACTCGCGGGATAATTTGTCTTACTGCTTGAAAGAATGGTGAATCTGGTTTTTAGAAGTTTTTTCTGAAGAGTTTATGTTTTTATATTAAACAAAAATTACGATTGAACGGAGGATACTAATTACTAGCTTTCGTACCCACGTTAAAAAAAAAGTCAACTTTCTTGTGTTTTTTTTAAATCACCCTACGTAAATTAAATACAGAATGAAACGTAACATGTGGAACCCACTTCAACGATGAACAGGAGACACAAAAAACAAAAATAAAAGTTCATATAAGCATGTGTTCCATTTCACCTTGTTTCCGAGTTATAATCATGTGTGTACGCCAGTAATATGGAGCTGCCTAGCATTATAGGAAGTGCTCGGCCTGAATGCAAGCCAACAGTCTTCATGTCGTAGAATGCCGCACTCTTTCAAAAATACACTGCATTGCAATGCTTGCATTCAGGCCGTGGTTGTCCATTCTGAGCACTTCCCATTATGGTAACGAGCTCCACATATTGTAATACAAACAAGTTCGGAAACAAAGTAAAATTGGACACATGTTTATAGGGATTTTTAGTAATTTTTTTGTCTCCTGTTCACTACTTAAGTCTTTCACACATGTAACGATACATTATATATAGACTGGTCATCATATCCCCATCCCCCATCCTCAAAAAAAGCACCCAAATCAACTTGTTTGTCCAAAATCGTAGGGATTTTTTTTAGAAAAAACTAAGTGACAGTTCAGAGAAAATTCATCCTCACTACACTGACCACCACGTTAACGGATAATCAAACCAAACCACGTCGACACCCCATCCCGCGTGACCATCAAAGCATGCTATTGAGTAGTTAAATTGCCCACACGCTAAATATAATTTCGCTGTAAAACTCCTGTAGAAATATTTAACAAGCCATTATTCTTACACCTTAGCGCATTTGGAAGAGGATCTGATTGCTTATCTTAAGTGATCTGGGTTCATTTTCTGGTTAGTGCTTAAAATGAATACATGTAAACTGTATTTGTCCTACTATATTCATCCCACCTCAGTGGCGTGGTTAGCTAACGCGCTAGATTCGTGTTGAGCTAGACTGCCGAGGATGGGGAGATCGAGGTTTGAATCTTGCTCGGGCAAACTGGGGTGGTTTTTCGTAAATAGTTTTCCACTCTCCTTCCACGTGATTTTGTGGGTTCACTTCCTCTCTATTCTACCTTCCCAATTTCTAACCCATTGGTGTAATTAGTACTTGGGCGTGTAACCCGAACGGGTAGTAAGGCACTGTGCAAAACAAAAATAAAATAACACTATATAGTAGATGATTAATTGATGTTTTGGGGTTTTATGAAGTGTTAATCCTAGAACTAAGCTATAAAAAGCAATATGGACTGTTAAAAGACCATAAGTGCATGAAAACTCATCACAGTATTTTTTTGTTTTGTTACGTGCAACACTAATATTACTAGGCCTAACGACTTAACCTAAGAGTTAAAATGAGAAGGGAAGGATAGAGAAAATGTCTTCCATATAAGTGTGTAATGGAGAAATAAAATCATATGCTGTAAACCCTCATCAAGTGATCTCGACAAAGATTTGAAATTTTACCTCTCCATCAATCTAGTATATTGAGAATTTAACGCTTTATACCACATGGTCAACGGTGAAAGTCCATGATTTTCATAATACTAAAAACAACAATTTGATGAGTTTATTAGCAAATTAATGTTTCATCGCTCTAATCTATGTTGCCGACAAGTTTGCTGTAGTGCAGTGTTTCCCCAACTGTGGCAAGTGTACCACCGGAGGTACACCGAGGATTTTAGTAGGTACGTGACCTAATACTGATATTTACTAATCATTAATTTTGAGCACTTTTAAAAGTAATAAATTATTTTAAAATGTGTAAAGAGATATTGAAATATAAAATTAGACTTTTAAGTTAGCACTTTAAAGAATTAGTTTGATTACTATAAATATATGATAGATTGCAATAATATATTGGATAGATAAACAGAGATAAATAAGGAACAAAATTGCTATAGATGGATAGATAGAGAGATAGATAGATAGTAATGATGGGGTGTATACAAAGATAGATAGAGCTATTTATATACGTACATCATTTAGATAGGATATTTAGGATATATGGATAGGATGGATAATAATATAATATTGCGGGTCTGGGCTACATCATTCGTAGCCCATTTTGTGTAAATATTAGCTAGTGCTAATGTACCGTTGACCAGGGGATACCTGAATGTACCAATAAGATGAGGTGATGCTCATAGTGAGTATGAGAGTGTGGAGCTAAAGGAAACACTTAAACCCAGCTTAAGACTAATTAACCAAATCTTAGTGACCGTTGGGGTGATTCTCATATCGGGAGGTACCAACCAAGAATCGAACCCGGTACCCCCAGGCTCGTAGCCAGGTGCACTGACCATGACAACAACATCACAGGGCTGGTTAATAGTGTAGATATATATATATATATGATAAATACATACATAGGATTTATAGATAGACACACAGATAGATAATTAGATAGATATACAGGATGTTCGGAAACCCATAGCCCAAACTGCATATATAGATTGCTTGAACCAAAAGTAATACAAAATCCTTAAACACTTACATCCAGAAAGCTATGCTAACATTATTAAATTGTGTCCAAAGCTTCGGCGTACAGTGTCGGCATATCAAAGTTGTTCAATCATGTGTATACAACAGGCTGCTAGGCGCGTGGCACTACACACCTCGACATCTTGGAGCATGGCAGCAGAACATACCACAATAATTAATAGTAAACAACACACCAGTTCATCTAGAAATTCGAATATGTGCTGAGGGTCATTTTTAACGGTCCTACAACACAGAAAGTGCTGGCCATTATTACATGTGCAGTGCCGCACGCTTAACTCCTATGCAACCTGTTGTACACGCATGCTTGAAAAGTTTTGCTATTCCGGCGCTGTACGCCGAAACTTTGAACACAATTTAAAGTATTAGCAATTTTAGCATAGGTTTCCGGAAGTAACTATATGGGGATTTTGTATTAATTTTAGTCCAAACAAGCTATGCGTGCAGTTTGGGCTATGAGTTTCCGAACATTCTGTATAGATAGCTGAACGATTTAAAATTAGAGTCAGTAAATGTTATGCTGATTTAGTTCCTTTATTTACTGTGTATTTTAAATGTTGTAAATATGTTAAACCAAGTAAATAGTTAAGTCCACGGTGGGTCAAACTGCCCCTAAATAGGTGTAAATACTTCGCGAACAGGCTGTAGAGTAGAATCGATACATTGTACTCTGTACCTTATCCCATAAATAGAAGAGGACTGTGGGAAGATTGAAAGCTAATAGAAATGAACAAAAGTGGCTTCTGTTCCCTTGTGAAGTTGGTTATCTGTCTGAAGCTGTCAGTGATCGCAAGTACCCTTCGTTCCTCTTATCTTTATTCTGAATTTTCTTTTATTCTTTATCCTGTAGAACTCAGCTCGATCAGCGGAAGAACAAAGGAAAACTTGTCAAAACTTTTTTTTAAAAAGAACTTAGTACGTACCCGACTTTACTCTTCTGATAGCTCAGANTTGCGATAAACCAGAACCCGGATGGGGGGGGGGGGGGGGGATATGTGGTGTAGGAGATGTAGGAGTAATGTAGGGGGACATCAGACCCAGAGAACTGCGTTTGAAGATTCTATGGATTCGACGATAAATGGAATGTTTCTTGTAATTTCAAGATGGATAAAATTGATCTAGCTTGAATAATTTTTTGGTAAGAACATATTTAGTGATAGACTGGTAGTAAAAGTAAGATTTAATAAAAGCTTAGGAAGTTTTATACATCGTTAATCTAGTAGTAAAAAAATTATTAGTAAAAGATAAAAAAAATAACATTTGAAAGCTATAACGCATAAAATTAGGTTAAATAGCCCTTGTTAGTTAGATAATACTTTGCACTGCGTCTTACTATCCGTTCGGGTTATACGCTTAAGTATTAAATACTTTAATGGAATAGGAATTGGGAAGGTTGAATATAGAAGAAGCGAACCCGCATTTGCGTGGAAGGAGAGTGAAAAACCATTTAGGAAAACAACCCCAAGTTCACCTGTTAGTTAAAAATAAACACATTAAAATGTACTGAATTACTATAAAAAAAAGTCTGAGTGTACGAGTGCACGTATAGCTTGTAACTAACACTTTTTTTAAACATGATATGAAATTTTGGTTATTTTTGATTGTTTAATTACTTTAAAAAAACAATAATATTGTTTTGGGTTATTACAAAAGCTCAACAAAAGATGATTAATAAAATGTATTTAAGAAGAAAAGATGATAATATAATAATTTTGTTGGTTGAATTAGTCTCGTTAACATTTTAGACATAATTTTTTTTAAACGTTTTAAAAAGCTCTTGTTGTACAAATGTCTAAAACTCCCACATTATTTTTAAGAAGTATTGCAAAATATGGTTTACGACAAAATTGGGGCTATAAGTTCAAATAATTGTCTTCATAGGATTAAAAGTCACATATTTAATATAGTCACCTATTCTTTTAAATATTTTAAAGCTAAAATTTTAATTTAGTCGGTATTGTTCCTGTACATTGAAATAAGTGTACCGGGTTCTAATCATTTATCATTGGTGAAAGAAATGGTTTGCACTTTAACAGATTTGAATTAAAACAGCTGGGGGCTGGATGTTGTGTCTGTTCTAGATTTAATCTAGTTTATAAGTCGTGTGCTGATATAATCAATAGGTTCAGAACGTGAACGTTGAATACCCCAAATAAATACATTAAAATTAAATGAAAGCTAAAATCATCTATATTTCATAGACGTTTTACGTGAAATCCAGTAAATGTTTAGAAACATTGATAGTCTAAGGCTTTCCTCAAAGACGTGCCATATTTTTTTTAAAAGTCACACTAGATATTTTTTAATATTTGAGGATTATTTTAGTGATTTGGAAGCCTCATTAATACCAATTCTGTTAAAAAAATTACCGCCATTTGAGGATGTGTGCCCTATAATTCATTTGGATTATCCATATGTAATCAATCACGAGAATCCAGACTTGGATTACCAAATAATTATCAAAACGTGACCTATAAAATAACCTAAAATTTATCAAAAATTACTTTAATTTACATAAAGTGACCTAAGAACATAAAATCAAAGCAAATTGGATCGGAAACATCCTTAGGAGCAAGGACCTGTCTTCTGCATGACGTCATGGAAGGAAAGGTTGAAGGAAAGAGATTTCATAAAGCAATACCCCAAAATATTTATTTTTTTACCCTAGCCCTTCAATTAAGGGTAGTTTACTGATGAGTAGTTTTTTTAATTCTAAAATTTTCTAAAATGGCTTTAACGATTTTGTTTAGAATGCATATATAGGATTTGTATGATATGACAAATAAGGACAAAAATTCGTTGAAGTGTCGTTTAGTTATGACTGATTTTTAAAAAACCTGAAATATTTATAAATAGCTTTAGAGATTTGGTTTCAAATGGGTATCTTGGTAGTGTTTAACATAACAAATAAAACTGTTTACCTCTTTTTGGGGTAAAAAAATATTTATGGGTAGCTTACTAATGACTGATTTTTCAAAAACATGGAATATTTTACAAATGCATTAAACTATTTGGTTCCAAATGGGTATCTTGGTAGTGTTTAACATAACAAATAAAACAGTTAACTTGTTTTGGGGGTAAAAACTCAGTGTAGTTTACTGATGACTGATTTTTCAAAAACTGGAAATATTTTTTAAAATGTCCCTCACGATTTGGTTCTAGGAGGGTATCTTGAAGTGTTTGTCGTTACAAATAGCCTGGTATAATTTGTTTTGGCTTTTGGGTAAAAATTCGATAAAGGGTATTTTATTGAGGAGTGATTTTTGAAAATTCGAGTTATTTTGAAAATGCTATAACTATTTTGCATAAAAATATATCTGGGGAGTGTTTGACATGAATATGGCCAATAAATCTGTATACTTTTTATGGGGGAGATTTGGCTATGGGTAGCTTACTAATGAATGTTTTATTATTTTGAATATTTTTGAACGGGACTTTAGCAAGTTGGTCAAGACTAGTATCGGGAGACTATTTTACATATTAATAATAATGTATTTATATTTATCTAAAATAAATTAATTTGAGGATAGTTCACTTACAACAAATTATAAAAAATTTGAATGTTTTGAAAATTGACCTTGAAGATTGAATTAAAAATGGGACTCTGTTAATAGTGTTTCATTATAAATAAGAAAACATTCTTAGTTTTTACAAATAACAAACGATTTTAGGGTAATTTACAAATAGTTTATTTTTGAGAAATTTTAATTTTGTTACATATATTCTAACAATTAATTTAAAATATATATATAAAAATAAAGAGTGATTATAGTGACTAACAAGATGATGTGTTTGTTTTTTAGCACCACGTCTTACTACCCATTCGGTTTATACACTTAAGTATTAACTACGCTAATAGATTATGAATTGAGAAGGTTGAATTAAGTGAACCCGTATTTTCATGGAGGGAGAGTATAAAACCATTTAGAAACCCCCTCAGTTCATCCGACCGAGATTCGAACCTCGATCTCCCAGTTCTAGGCAGTATAGCTCAACACAAAACTAACGCGTTAGCTAAGTACGCCACCGAGGCGGGTGATGTGTTTGTTTTTATGAGTAAAACTTATTTAAGGATAGCTTACTAAAAACCTATTTTTAAATTTTCTTTGAAGCTATAAGACACAGAGTATAAGAAAGTTTGTAAGATTTTGTCGTGCCATTTATTTTAACAAGATGTAGGCCTTATTTTATCATCGTTTGAAACAAAAAATTGTATCTTATTCTTCATACTTCTAAGAAAAAATGCTTACATTTAATTTCTTACATCATTATTAAAGAGAAAACACCCTTCAATCTGACCTGGATACGAACCCCGAGCTCCCCGTTACCGGCAGTCCAGTAAATTGCGAGAATGATGCCAAAGAGGGTCAAGTATAGTTAAAACTATATCCTGAATACAGCCGATAAGGGTTAAGCCCGGTGTACAAGGTCAGAGTGCTAACCTCTCGCCTAACAGATCTTGATGACAGACACGATAAGAGTGATAAAAGTGACCGGATCGTTGAGCCGTGACAGCGTGCGCCTACGCCCGTGAGAGTGACAAAGAACCAGCGAGAGTCGCGACATGTCATTTGTTTCTGGTCGGACAAACACGCTCGCTCTTATAAGGTTCTCTCTGTTCGCACGAATGATTTGATCAACGTAGTATATCTCACCTTGACAGAGAGGGCTTCACGGTCGTACGAATACGACATTCGTTTAGTTGGGCATGTTGGGTTTAACAGATGAATCATCGTCTAATGACGGCTCCAATTATTGGGGGGGAGGGGAGGGGGGGAGTTACGGAAGAGGGGAGAATTCACGCGACGCTGATTCTTAAACGAAAGTAAACAGAAATACAAAAAAGAAAAAAGTTTTACGTGATTTGAATTTTCAACGACCAACTTATATAATCGTTTGGATATTATTTTATTTACCGTTCTATTTACTTTTCTATATACACACAGTATTGACAAGCACCCGGAAAACACAAAGAATTTAATTTAAAAAAATTGCTAAAAATCTACTGGAATATTTATCCAAAGGTCCCGTGTTCAATTTCTGTGTCTAGTTGTCATTTTTCAATAGAATATGATATTTATGTGCGGATATATCCTTAATTAACATGTAAATTAGCCTAGCTACTTAATACATCATGATATGTGCATTTATAGTTGTCAGGAATATCATCTCCGATAAAGTTAAGTCGATCTAAATGTGTGACTCTGTTTCTCTATAGAAACCAGTTCTTAACCCACATTTTGCTCTCGTGAGCACGTCACATTTGTCTAAAGCCGGGTCAAGACTAGAACAGAACAACGAACAGAGCACTGCTCGCGGACATGTTTGGACGTTTTTCTGAACACTACCCTGTAACAAAATTTATTCGTTATTCTAGTTTGGCCCCGATCCACAAGTTGTTTGTTTTTTTTCCGTCACACCAAAGGATGTCCGTGTTCGGGCCAGGAGTAGATTGGACGTCTCGGCGAACATTTCCTCGAACATCCAGGCATTGGTGGGACAGTAGCCAAGTCACACCTGAAAATTGTTTTTTTTTAAATATATTTATCATTTGGCGAATGTATTGTTTGTGTGTGTTGAAAAATAATTATCTTTTTAATTTTTGCAGATCGTAAAAAAATGGAATAGTCCAAAAAATCAAATCATATGGGTCCATTCACGTTGTGTTTTTTTTACACATTCCACTAATTGAATGAAATTGAAAATCTGTCAATAAGCTCGAACCACTGTACACATTTATACTTTTTTTTATAACCTTGTCATTCTCTTTGGTAGTATCAATAAATATACATGCAGCCGCTGTTACTTGTATAGCGTACTCATCGCGCCAGCGATAATGAAGCACAACTGAGCTAGACGGATAATTCACGAGGCTACCATCTATTGGGACCTGTTACGAACATGTTATTCTCAAGTTCAGACAGTCCTACCTCAGCTAACAGAACAACGAGCACGTTCTTTGGAAAGGCTCGCGAGCATGTTCTGTTCTAGTCTGGACCCGGCTTAAAATAATCACCGTTGCTGCAACTTGCCTCAACAAACTCATTGTAAGATAATAACATGTTTGAGCAAAGTTGGGAGTCAGCTCGTGCTGATGGGAGAACATGTGTGGTGAAATATGACCGAGTTCAACTCGCGATTCAAGCTCGCCGAGCAGGACTCACGAGACAAACTGGTACGTGGATGGGCTGATTAAAAATTGCGGGGATCGTTTTCTTAAATTATGGCTTCGTTACTGAAAACATGTAAACTTTGATATGACAGTCGTAGAAGTAAATGTTTTTATTTTTTTTAATAGTTTGGTATAGCTCTAGAAAGTGGTGTAAAAATATTTTTTTTATTTATGAAATGCTGCTTTCTTTTGAAAATTTTCGAAAGTTCAATTTTTTTTTTTTTTTGGGCACATTACTATCGGTGTATTAGCGATAATTTTAGTCATCAAAGTATTGTGATCGTCAAAAAAAATCTAACTCGAGATTTTTTATGTAATTCGACGTTTCATGAACCCACGAATCCGAAATAGTGGTTTTCGAATTTCCATCTGCCTGTCTGTCTGTACCTCCACTATTTTACCGATCGGCCTAAAACTTGGTATCTCGGGTTTAAATAGAGTTACCCCGAGGGTTATTGGAATTGAATATCTATCCTTAAAATTAAGGGTAGTTTACTTTATAGCAAAAAGAGATAAAGTCGATTTTCTTAAAATCGGCTATAACGATTTTGATTAAATTTCATTTCTAAACATTTATAAATATTCCAAACAAAATGGCTACTCTCAATATTTCGGACAAAATAACTTTAAGGGATCCGGTCTTATGCGTAAATTAGAATTTTTTATCGTATCTCCGAAAATATTTAAGATATGAAATTACTTACCACTACAAATATATAGATCTATTTATAATACACATATTTTATTCGAAGCCCATTTTAATAAAACCAATAAATTTCATGCTATACGCCAATATATATATTTCTTAACTTTTCGAAAATTAAATTTTGTATCTAGGCGTTGATTAAGTCTATCAATAAACTGGCTATTTTCATTTTACCATGAAAATTACTTTTAGGGTACTTTACAGAGGCGGAAATTTCAGTATATCAGCAACTATTTGAGATATTAGTTGACTTATCATTGCGAAATTGTAGTACTATTAAAAATAAAAAAACTTTCATATGAAATATCTTAATATATATAATTCTTCTGTACGTGTGTATGTCACTGAACTCCTCCTAAACGGCTGGACCGATTTTGATGACATTTTTTGTGTGTGTTTGAGTGGGTCCGTGGATGGTTTAGATTCACAATTGGACCCGGTAGGTGGCGCTGCAATCGGGTTCTAGGATTTTTTTTTTTATTTTTTAGGGAATTTTTTTTGGGGAGGATTTTTCTTTTTAGATTTTTTGCATATCAGAACATGTAACCTCAAAATTTCACCCACCACCCCCAATATTTATAATAATGAATATATTAATAATTGACCGTTAAAAAATCATAATTTCATCAATAATTGACCGTTAAAACCTTCAGAAAAGTTCATGAATAATTGAACTTCTGACCCGCCTCGGTGGCGTAGTTGGCTAACGCGCCAGTCGTGTTGAGCTCTACCGCTGAGGACGGGGAGATCGAGGTTCGAATCTCGGTCGGGTGAACTGGGGGTGGTTTTTCCTAAATGGTTTTCCACTCTCCTTCCACGCAAATGCGGGTTCACTTCCTTTAAATTCAAACTTACCCATTCCTAATCCATTAGCGTAATTAGTACTTAGGCGTATAACCCGAACGGGTAGTAAGACGCCGTGCTAAATATTATTATTATTATTAATTGAACTTCTGATAATAATTCATAGTTATGTTTGTTTTTCGATACAGCTGATATTTGGGGAGTTGTGGGTGAAATGCCAAAAATGAAAAGATGTTTTATTTTGAATGTTGTCTTGACAAACACTGAATTTGTAATATTTGTGTTACTCACTAATTGGAGTTCATTGTGAATTTGTAATTGTGATGATCACATAGTATTTGTTTTATTATCGAAATCAATTATGCCACCCAAACGAAAAGCCAACGTTCGGGCAGGACGTCTGTCGGGTTCGCTAGTATTTGAGATATTAGCCAATATATTAATACAATTTTGTGAGCTTTGGTTGTAAAGAGATACTACTTAAGTTTTAACGCAATAATTCTCCAATGCCATAGAGTAAATATTAGTAAGTCACTCAAAAATATTATTTTATTTTTCCTTAAACCTCTTGGGAGAAATGTTTGAACAGCATTGATCTATCTCCATTTTAGACTCAATAATCAATATCTACCTTTTTAATTGGTCAAAATGATTATAGATGAGCAATTTAATAGCAATGCGATGACATGAAGGTGTGCAACACCTAATAAAATTTCGAAAATTTTAAATGGAATTCGAAATTTTAATACGAAGTGTTGACCCTTGTGGACCCAATATTGATCTTTTTTTATCAGTCCAAACATATAAATGAGGACATTAATTCTTTAAAAATAAAATTATAAAATTTAAAACTGGGACTTATAAAATGTTTTACATAAATATAGTGCAATTTATTATTGGTTTTGCTAGTGTTTATTATTTCTTTTCACATACATTACGAGTTTTGAGTAAATATCTCCATTTTTAAACAATAGAGCGAGAATTTCCGTGCGGAGTTGCGTACCATTTATTTTAATTATTTTTACAAATGGGAAAAATGGGGTTGGTGAAATGTCAGGAATCATTACAGAAAGGATTCTTTTCACGATTTAAATGTAACAAAAATTTAGAAAAATATTATTATTAATAAATGACAAAGTTGTATTCAGATTCGTAAAAAAATATTATTATAATATTTCACGGTTGGCTGTCAGTGGTTAGTAAGTTAAATAAAGAAATATTTTGTGGTCAGACAATAATTGCATATAGCTTGAGGACAGCCTGTTACAAAGGTCACGCCGGTAAGCCTAATTAAAGCAAACACTCCCTTTCCATCAACGCATCAGTCTCTATATAAACGTTTGAATTATGAACATTAATATCAGACAAGGTTCAGGTTATTTATTACTATGAGCTATTAGTAATAGGTGCGGGAATATCTGTCACTATACGACCAAACTGATAGTAAAGTACACCGTAACTTAGCTGTAGAGAAAGAACGATAATAAATATGGCTAGCAAGTGGGATATAAGTTACATCTGTTTGCTTTTATTGCCGGTTTGTTTGTGCGACTCCTTGAAGCCTACTGAAAGAACAATCATCGAGAAGCGACAGATACCTGAGATCTTCTCGCCTGGTCTTCAAGCTCCCATTATGTATCCTCAAGTCGAAACTCCGTCTCAGTTTATCCCTCTCCCCCTGACGCCGGTTGGGAGCGGCGCCTACTACCCAGATTCAACAGGCTACCTCCACAAGAACGACTTTGGGTTGGCCATCCCCGAGCTAGGTCAACACAGTCATTTGCAGCCCGGAGGAGGAGTCTATCTAGGAAAGACATTCAACGGGGCACAGTACCACGGGCCAACGGGATACATCCCCAAGAGTGATTTAGGGCAAACCATCACTGATAGAGGTCTACAGCGTCACTCGCAGTCCGGAGGAGGCAGCTACCTAGGAGGCGTCAGCGATGGGATGCAATACCACGACACGGGGAGGTATCTGAAGGACGACCGCCACGTTGCCGACAACCATGGTCAGAAGAGCTTCATCTCTGACAGGTCAGATAAAAGGAAGGGCTCGGAGTACGGGCAGGGTTCCGAGGGTGAACACGTCTCGGGACACCGGCGCCAGGAGGTGAGTGGGGGCGAGGAAGACGCCGGACACCGCAAGGGCCACCACACCAGTGGTTTCCATTCCACCTACCACAAGGACGAGTCGGAGAGGAACACCAATTTCTACGACGACGAGCATGATCGAGGTAACAAGGGGGACGCGCGAGAGTACGAGACTTATTACGGAGACCGCGGCGCTGGGGGTCTCCGTGGGGGATCGCACGGGGCGGAGTTCGAATCCGGGACACATGAGGTCAAGGGGGAGCGTGGAGAGGGGAAATCTCTATACTCGCTGGCTGGGGGACATGACGATTATAGTAGGAATAATTACGCCAATCATCGAACTCAAGACATTGGGAAGAACGCCGGATATGTAAGGTTTTATGAAGGGGACGCAAGTCACGGGGTCCTACAAAAACCTCATATTGGATATTATTAGAGAGGCAACGGCTATGATCAATTTAACCACTGGAGCAATCGATAACACTTTTATTCTTATCTTTCTATTGGTTTATCACTAATGTAAGGCTTTAGACCAAAATATACATTGCTTAACCTTCCATTATTAAAAATAATATTAGAAATAACTATAATGGAAATTGTATGTTTCAAATAGAATAAAAATTGATGGCTAACTACATTTTATAAACTATATTTGTGTGTATATTTAAAATATTTGAATAAATAAATTCTAAAAAAAATCTTACATTTATTTAGTCTAGGAATTATTCAACAAATTAACTTTATCCCAAGAGATAGTGATTGTATCATGATGAAGCCTGTAACATTGGCTCATAATGTAATCTCGATCAAGGTAATAGTAAATAGTGTACACTTTGTTTATCCTGGAAGTTATCAAGGTCTTCCTTGATTGGTTCCGCTATGGAGCAATTTATATGATAGGGCGATAGTGGAGTAAGTCAAGAAACTTTCTAAAACTAAAGTTTTCAACTCTGTGGATCAATATCAATATTTAACTTTCTCTGTTAAAATTACTATGAGTATAAATATATGTTTGTCGTTGGCAATATATTTGTACACTTTGTTTGGGTTTCATTTTCTGTGAGTGCGTCGCTACTGATCATAATTTCCCTACTTGCAACATTTCTCGGTGGCGTAAGTGTGGGGTAAATGATTGCGAATGTTTACCAAAGTGTTACAGTTAAAGATAAATGTAAGTTTATATATGTAGAAATAACAAATAAAGCTTTCAGAAATGAGTTGAACAAACAAGTTAGCGAACATATTAATCTGTGTTGGAGAAGTTTATTGTATTTATCTAATACTTGAACAGATTTATTTCCTAGTAAATAAACTTAATTGAATAACTTATATTCAACCTCGGTGGTCTTGGAATAAAGTTCTCTCCTCAGGACCCAATGTTCGTGGGTTCAAACCCAGCCGAGGTTGATGGGTTTTTCTTGAGCAATAAAATCTTTAGCACAACTTCCTTTGGACGGTAAGTAAAGCAGTCGGTCCTATGTCGAGTGTGGCATGTAAAGGAACCCTGGAACGTATGGTAAAATACCTATATGGTAAAATTCGTTGGCTCTTTTTCTCTCGCACATAGAAATTTAGTGTGGAAGGCAACGAGAGAACCACTACACTTCCTGAACTCCCCTATTACATGGGATTTCTATCAGATGGTTCATGTAGCACTAACCAGCTGAAAATCTGAGTGTACGCGCAGCTCCGGATGGATAGAAATCACATCAAATCAACCTTTGGGTTGTTGAATTAGAAAAAGAAAATGAATTATTCAAAGTTTTTTTGGATTATTTTATCTGGCTCAGTTATCTAGATATTTTTTAATCTTTATTATTTTAAACATTAATTTGTTATAACCTTTTGTTATAGCCATTCAACCAAAACTATAACTTTTACTTACTAAATAATATTATAATAAGTACATTTTCAATAATAATCGATATTTATTAACAAAATTACCAACCCCTACGTTAGTAATGGACTTTTAATAGTAATGATTATGATTATTTTGAAGATTATTTTCTTATATTATTATAAATATATAATATTATTTAATTGTTACATTTATATAAATCTAAATTTCAATATGTAGGCCTAATATATATATATATTAAATTATAATCTGCCTATTATTGTTTCAGCCAAGTTAAATTTAATTTAAATGTTTGTGAATATAAAAACAAATTCATAGCTGAGTACTTTTTGATAGCCATCCTTTTCAAATGCACTTGAAACTGTTCTTTTTTCTTTCGTCGAAACGCTTTATTACTCGAAAGTCCCAAAAGCCTTACAAAAACTTGGCAGATATTAATGGTTTGTGTTCATGTCATTACGGTGGTCTATCACACTTTGAACCCCGTGTATTTTTTCATAGAAAGCTGAAAAAAAACTCTTTCGGTTCTATTGACCCTAAAGTAATCCCAAAACTCGTGTCCAATTTCAAGTATAAGTAATGGATCTATCCAATAAGAAATATAGAAACTACAAACAACTTTTAACGCATTTCCGTAAGAAGATTGAAACAGTTCCAAATATATTTTACAATAATGGTTTCAAATCTAATATAGTTATCTTAGTTTTAAAAGCATTGTAGAAATCCCATTTTACATTTTGGTCAAATTATTATGTCACTCTATGTAAAGAGAATAGAAAGGTAGCACCACTTGTAGGAATTTAATTATGCCATTCCTTCACTTCTGACAAGATGTGTATTAATTACAACTTGTGAATGTGTGGAATGCCAGGCCTCCACCGTGGTTCGGATTCCACGTTAAACTGTAAGTCCTCCATTTCATTTCACAATCACCCTACCATTTCACATTAGCCTAAGTGCGGATAACCCGAACGGGTAGTAAGACGCGGTGCTAATAATAATAATAATAATAATAATAATAATGCCATTGCTTGCGTCACAAACAACACAGCGTTTATATTTTAATACGGAGGCAACCACACATGTATTTTTTTTTTAAAGTAGAGTAATGACGTTAATTGGACATTGGCGTGGATTTTAAAGGTTTATTTACAATTTTAATATCCAAAATGTTACCTGATTTTAACAGTTTGTCCTCCATATAGCTTTGTACATGTACGCGCTGGCTTGTGTAGGTACTGAGTTACGTCACAAGCTAATCCAATCAAATGTCTTTCTCCATCTGGCACCGCCTTATATTCTCTTTACATTTGTGTCACTAACTCTTATTTTTTTAATTTCTCATATAGAAAAAGTATGGGGATTGTGAACATTTTCTACATTCAGATTATGCTGATGGTTGACGTTTTAAAGCCGGTCTCGATTTCGCTGTTAGAATAAAGAACTGCGATTTATACTTCGAGCATAATATTTCATTTAATTCCCAGGTTAATCCATCATTAAAAGGGATATTTTGTTTGCCCCATTCTTGCTAAATATTTAACTAAGCGCAGCATTTAACTATACCACTTATTAACTATGAGTAACCCGCCTCGGTGGCGTAGTTGGCTAACGCGCTAGTCGTGTTGAGCCCGACTGCCAAGGACGGGGAGATCGAGGTTCGAATCTCGGTCGGGTGAACTGAGGGTGGTTTTTCCTAAATGGTTGTCCACTCTCCCTCTACACAAACGCGGGTTCACTTCCTCTAAATTCAACCTTCCCAATTCCTAATCCATTAGCGTAAATAGTACTTAAGCGTATAAACCGAACGGGTAGTAAGACGCGGTGCTAAATAATAATAATAACTATGAGTATGTATATGTGTACATAAAGTTAAATGGTGTACATGTTGCCTCAAAAATAATGTAAAAGGAGTTCGTAGTAAGGATGTGCGAGTACCCAAAAATTCAAGTACGAGTTGAGTTTTAGTATCTGCTTACCCACCTCGGTGGCGTAGTTAGTTAACGCGCTGGTTTCGTTTTGAGCTAGACTGCTGAGGACGGGGAGATCAAGGTTCGAATCTCGCTCGTGTGAACTGGGGTGGTTTTTCCTAAATAGTTTTCCACTCTCCCTCCACGCAAATGCGGGTTAACTTCCTCTAAATTCAACCCTCCCCATTCCTAATCCATTAGCGTAATTAGTACTTAAGCGTATAAACCGAACGGGTAGTAAGACGCGATGCTATTATTATTATTATTATTATTAT
This sequence comes from Timema genevievae, assembly GCA_902155825.1. Classification (NCBI taxonomy): domain Eukaryota; kingdom Metazoa; phylum Arthropoda; class Insecta; order Phasmatodea; family Timematidae; genus Timema; species Timema genevievae. Next base: position 227,298 of record CABFWO010000074.1, read on the forward strand.
TATTATTATTATTATTATTGTGTGATAATAATTTTTCTCACAAAAAAAAATTAAAAATCTATGTTTGTACCAATGACTCATAAATTGATCCATTAGAGAAACTCAACTTGAAATATTTATAGTACAAATTTTTCTTTAGTATTAATTGAACTCGACAAATATTCAAGGTTTTTATTCAAACTCGAAGTGAAAAATGCCTAACGCGCACTCCTTCTAGTTCCCAATATGGTCGTTTGTCCATGCAAACTATACTAAGCTGTAAAAAAAATTACAGTAAAATATGATGGATCATATAAACTAGATAAAGTGTCACAGATGTAATTCTTACAATCGTAATGGATTTCGTAGAAAGCGTACGTGACGAAATATATAAGAACTAAATGCCTCTCAGGACAGTTAGAAATGGGCGATTTGTCCGTAAACTGTTCTCTCTCAATCGACGTTATAGATATACCCTTACTCCGCAGATAAATCCCCCTGTCGTTATACTTCAAGAATGATATAAAAAGCAAACTAAATCTTTCTGAGGGACAGTATTGATATTCGATGTCGAAAAATATTTATGAAGTTGTATTACAAGAAGATGATGTATCAATTTATATTCAAAAAAATGTGTCTTGTAGATTGTATGAATAATATCAATAGTGTGCCTGGTTGAGTGAATTCCCCCCC